>VXBR01001460.1:0-86298 GCA_013400215.1 Cisticola juncidis
ACGACGCGAGGCAAACACTTCGCGCTTTGCGGGGAGGCAGGTCCCCCCTGTCTGCGGCGCTGCCACCTCTTGTCGGGGGTACCCTATAAACACCAGCGAAGCTGCTGTTCAGTAAAGTAACGCTCTCTTCTGCTAGTGAAAATCAGCTCCTCTAAAAAACCCCACAAAAACCCCAAACAGCAACAACCGAACAAATAAAATACCACCTCTCTCCCCCAAAATCTGTAAACGGAAAAAACAACTTGAAGTCACCTTTCCCAGAAGAAATCCGAATTACCGTTCAAGTGGGTCCCGAAAATACTCAGTGTGGGTTTTCTTTCGGAAAGAAACTCATGGTTTTACGCACTCTTAAACTTACATGTTATTTGTAGTGGTTTGCTTCCCCACCTTGATCTTCTGGGGTTAGGCAGGCAAATGGGCCGTTTGTTTCCTTGGTGGATTCCTCTGGTTTAATCATTTGTTGTGTATCCAGTGGATGCTGGGTCTTTCTGTACAGCTGACAGGATGTTGTGGAGTTTCTCCGGAGAACTCCCAGAGGTGTGGTGCCAGCGTTAAGTGGGAACGAACACCTGTGCTCTAGCCGGTGCTTGTCTTGTTAATGTGCTCTTTCGTGTTCCGTTGATTGGAAAGGTGTTTTCTGCCTACGGAAGGCATGGATGGTTTTCTTTAAAACTGAGAGATTTGAGACTTGAAATGAAAAGTAGATGGTATTTGATCGAGAAGTTAAACATAGCAGAGCGGAGTTTTACACCTATTCTGAACGCTGCCTGGTTTTGTGTGTGTTGCCTTAGTCCATTGCAAATCTTCAGCTTGTGTTCTGTGTTATGAAGAGGAACGAATGCAACACCGTGGTTGCTATGCTGGAAGTCTATCTAATGATTTGGGTTTTTCTTCTAAATGGGAAATTCCTTGTGCACGAAAGATTTTTCTGCTGCTTGAAGCAGGTGTGATTTTGCATGAAATGGTTTTTCAGGTGATTAAATTTCTTTCTTTCTTTGTAAACTGCTGCTTGACACTGCTATACGTAAAAGTATATAGTTGAGTCCTTCTAATATAGGATTGCATGTTTCTCTTAAAAGTTTAATAAACAAAAGTCTTATTTTTCTGAATGCATTTGCCATTTTAATATAAGTCCGTACAGTGTAGTTGTATCTTTCTCACTTGTAAGTCTGCCATTATTGTCCTGAAAGATGTGCGAATAGCTGTTTGTTTAAATTCCCACTGTTAGGGAGTTTGTGAAGGGTTTGTTAGTACTTCTTGCTCTTAGTTCACTTTGGTAATAATTCTTGTAACTGAAACCAGCTTATTGAGGTTTTGTGAGGAGGAGGAGGCAGTTATCTGTTCTTAGTGAGATGTATTCCTCAATGGCTTTCCAAAGAATCCCAGGTTTGGTGTGAGGTGGTCTGCCAAGTAATGAAAGAGCAAAGGTTTTCCATGCCATCTTTAAATACAAAATACATGTGTTGCCACTTAAAATGCTTAGCGTTTTTGTTGAGTTATAAATGTGGGAAGATAATTTTTATACAGGAATGAAAAAAATGGACATTTGATCAGGATTTGGGTAATGAAATGGCAGATTACAAATGAAAGTAGAGTGTCTTACGGGAGTTCTTGCTGTTTGCTCTGTGGAGTTGACTGCCTAGATGTGGCTGTGAAATGTCACTTAGTTTCACCAGCTTGTGTGACTCTTGAATTCTTCAGTTGCATCTCTGGGGTGATTTTCTTAGGTATGGTGTATTCTACGTTACTTTGCTCGAGTAAGTAGATGAAGAGTTGGAGGAAGGAATGTCATTGATGGAGCAAGGGTTTCATAAAATTCAGGACTTTCAAGTATTTAAACTCTTGTTCTTTGCCTTTAAAAGATTTGTTCACCTATTTGTGATAGGAAAATTTGAAAGACTCTTTAAATGCTTTCTGACTCTTCTATATTTTTTGTGGAAGGCACATTTATGTCTTGAAACCATCCAAAAGCTCTACAATGCAATTGCCAGTAAGTCATATAGAGATAATGTACAGAAAATGCACCCTTATTATTCTTGTATGTTGCAGTGCCTTGTGGTGGTTGCAGGTTTGAAATTCTATGTATACAGTTCATTGTGGACTGTTACTGCTGTTGTGTTGCCTGCATTGATTTTTGCCTCCATTTATTCTTTATTGCAGTCTAAAAGTTGGTTTTAATTGGTTGCCCACAGGATTGGCTTGGCTTCTGCTACTTGTTAAGAAAAAAAACATCTGTCTTTGCAGGTAAGAGCTTTTGAATTGAAGACTTACATATATGCATATTGAGTATATCCCAAGAAACACATGAAGCTTTTGGAATCTGTGAATTTGTGTCAGAAGACTTGGGTCAAATAATCCGTAACTTGTGTACTCACCACTGATGATGGTTTTGGCAGTGTTTTTCTTGTAAACAGAACTTTCTGCCAAACGAATGTTTTGTTGTTTCATCAGCATGTGATACTCTGGAACACTCTCCCATTTATTTTGCACTGTTGGAAAATGCAGTTAGTTTGCTGCAAGCCACAGGTCTGTGTGTTTGTAACTGTTGGAGTGTAGAAGTGTACATCAATTGGTTTTAATTGGGTTTTGCAGCAATTTGAGTTTCAAATTGGCTCAGAGATGACTATAACAGGTTGATTTTAGCCTTAAAAAAGTAAAACTGTAGTTTGCAGTTTTAACTTTTGTAAGACAGTCTCATGCTTAAAATTCCTCCTACAGTACCAGTATTTCTGCAGTTCTTAGTCTTCACTCAAGAATTACCAAATGTGTGTGTGTGTGTATGTATCATGTAGGTATTGTACTTGAATACTCCCCAGGAGTTAGGATGAATCTTCTGAACTTTACTATTGCAAAATCCATACATCTTAAAAGGCTGGTCTGGTGTGCTTATGAATTTGTATGTATGACCCAAATAATTCTTATTTTACTAACTAGCACGTTGATGAGATAAATAGCATTGTCATCTTTTACACCTTTTTTTTTCCAGTGTAACATCAACATTTTAAAAGATATTACTGTCAAGACATGTTAAAATTCATCAAATGATTTGAATGAGGTTGGTTGTCAGCAGCCTGTAAATCTCCAGCTTTGATCGTGGCTTGCTAATGGGGATGGATTGTCCATAGTACATCCCTAGGATGTTGTCTTTCCACAAATATACGAAACAAAAAACCACTTTTGCCTTGAAGTATCTTTTTGTACCAGGAGAAAAGCAGGCCACTTGAGTACACGTCTGACAGCCCAACAAAAAGCCTTCAGTGCCTTTTGAGCTGGTGCGCAGCCTGTTTTGTGTCCAAAGTTAATGTTGCCTCTGCATGTGCTGGTTTTTGCAAGTGGACAGTGAAATATTTGAGCAGGCTTTGCATTTTCATTACTTGAAAAATTTGATCAAGTGGGTTATTGTCTCCTAAGTGCATTTTGGAAAAAATGTGGTATGTGAGTGTTTAGAAGTTTAAAATTTGGTCCTTGAGATTTTTCTGTTAATCACAGAACTGACACTACTACTTTGTTTAAGCATTGAAATTCTGAAAAAATAAGGCAGCTGTGTTACCTGTTCCTTTGTCAAAAATATTTGATTAGTCAAGTCCTTAAATTTTTTTTTATTCAGACCATGTTACAGTCAGCTCTTGTTTAATATTAAGCAAGCATTTGCTTATTACTCTGCATGGAATCAAGTACACTGAAGTCATTGCTGCTAGTGACTATATCCCTTAGCAGCTCTTTGGATCTTTTTTGTCAAAAGTGGATCTGAATAGAGTACTTAGCAGCAAGACTTCCAAGTATTCCCTTAGCATTTATTGTGAAGATTCGAATTTGATGCAAAACTGAAAGATGTCCATTATCCCAGACATTATGTAAGTGTTCAAATACTTGAACTCTTCTGTGACTTTGTCTGATGATTTGTTTTCTGGATTGAATTCATGAAATCATTTTTAAATGCAGTTATCTAGCAGGTGTCAGTTAAAGAATGTAGGATGTTCCAAACCAGCAGACCTTAGTACACATACCTTCCAAGTTGCCTTTGTTCAGCCAATGGCTATATCAGATTGTCATCCCTTTTGCATTAAGGAAATAGCTAAAAGTGATCTCCAAGAAACTTAAAATGTCTTTAACTTCTGATACAAAAAAAATTCTGAAACTATTTTTTATGTATAATAGATAGTAGAAGAAATCTAATTCTGGCAAGATTTGCTTTTAGTAGTATTCCAATTTTAAAGGCACAGGTGTAAAGCCAGGGATACTTTTATACTGCCTGCTTGCCTCAGGATCATCTAATTCAAAAGCAATCCTGTAGCACAACATAAACCTTAAGCTTACAATACTCTTTAAAAGTAGCTTCTTTAAATGAGGTAGAAATTTCATTTTACCTTAAATTTCAGAGATTGTCATCAATGCTAAGCCATTTTAAAATAAACTAACAGAATCGTTATAAAACACTGTTTTTCAAAACACTGTAAAAAGTCTAAGATACATTTTTAGATGTTTTGGATAGCATAGGTAGTCCTTATTTTGAATTGTGGGGTTTTTTCCTCATGGGCAAGTTATTTTGTTGTT
Source organism: Cisticola juncidis (assembly GCA_013400215.1). Classification (NCBI taxonomy): domain Eukaryota; kingdom Metazoa; phylum Chordata; class Aves; order Passeriformes; family Cisticolidae; genus Cisticola; species Cisticola juncidis. Next base: position 4,555 of record VXBR01001460.1, read on the forward strand.
GGAAAATGATTGGGCAATAAATTTTATATTCAGATTAAATGTAATTCCATTACAAGAGCTAAAGGCATGGATGTTGCTTTCATTACTTCACCATGGAGATGAGAAAGTTGCTTTCAAAAAAATTATCCCTGAAGCTTATATAGCATACGCCTTTCTGTTGCTGTCTTTCCTTGGTGGAATAGGGATTTTCATAGTGGTGTTTTTTCTGTTTTCTAAATCTTCTTGTGTTATGAATTGCAAGTTCTAGTCTCTCTTTCAGGATGGTGCAGTAAGGTATCCAATATGCATGCACAGCGACTAGAGCAGCAGAGCTGACTTGGTGCAAATAAACTTGTTTGCTATTTCCTTGAAGGAGAAAGGACCTCCACACTTTTCTGGTGTCCAGTGTTAGTTATGAGGCAATGCCTTGTAATAACCCAGGATGTTGCTTGAGTTCATTAGTGTGTTCAAGGGTTTAGCTCTGGTGTGTTGGTCAGCAGAACAAAATAATTCAGGACTCATTTTTGTAATCTGAGGTTCCATCATGCAAACAAGAGTCGTTGCTTCTTCACCCCGCAGAAGAATTGTTACTCTTGCTTTCATTCAGTACTGAAATCAGCCTTACCTTGTTAAATTGTGGCTTTATGTAGTCATTTAAGACTTATCTTCTCTAAAGTATTTGTATGACCTGGACAAGCAAATTGAGCCAATTTAGAGATTTGACTGTATACAGGGATATAGCTGAGTAACTAGGAGATGGTTATTGATTGGTAGTTGGTCAGAGCTTTGGTAATGGGCAGGAGTCTTTGATGGATAGCTTTGTGGCATTGCATTGGGGCATCTGATTAGACTCGATCTTTAAGGTCTTTTCCAGCCTAAACAGTTCTGTGATTCTGTGATCTGGTTCATCCTTGATTTCAAATGCTGAGTTAACAATATTGGTATGTGATTTATGGGAGCCTTGGAGATCTTCCATACAGATACTGAACGGTGTTGTACTTAAGAAGTAAGGAGGTTTCAGAGATGAAGTGGCTCAGGTGAAGCATGGTGCTATTGCTAATGGTTTAGGATGAGAGACTGGCTTCTGAACCGTTGAATTGTGCTAATATTATTTAATATGATGCTTTCAGCCTTTGCTGATGGTTTGCGTAAGTGACAAGTATCTAGTTTCCTCTTTATCTTCAACTTCTGATATGATCTCAGACTTCTGAGGTCACAAGGTAACTGTTCAGATCTAGCTGTTCAGAATTACCTTAAGCATCTATTAATGCCAGCTGTGGAGATAAAATTCATTTTACTTATGTCTCAGACATACAGGGTCATGTTAGACAGAATATCTGCAACTATTAAATACCTTCTTTTTGAAAATTATAAAGGTCATATATCTAGCTAGATATGCATATATGTTAATTTAATTTAGATCTCTATTGTCATAAAATGTCTGGATCTAGTTTATAATAGCAAGCTTTAGGTCATCTGGACCTCTTGCCTTTGCTAGGAGGAGAATGTCAGGTCAGTATAATATAGATGCTGCCTGTCAGGATTTCTTGTGAGTCTCACTGTTGCTAGTTGTCCATAATGGGTTTTTGTTCTTAACCAACCCACTGTTATGTTTCTAGTTGTCTTCACCTGGCAGGAGGTAAAATCTTGCCCCAAATTAAAGGGAACTGTTTGTTTCCCATAGCTGTACAGAATTTGTCAGTCACATTGTCAGATACAGTGGATACCATATCAGTATATAGTAAATTAATTTTGTTTTGTGTGGCTAAAATACTCCTTTTGCTTACATTCCCTTAAATATTGAACTACTGATGTAATAGTTCTGTTTTTTGATATTCCTTTGGGTTTTTTTAACTAACACTTGTGGGTCTTAGTATAACAGCTATTTCAGAATTTCTAGTGCAAAATGTATACTGATTGTGTTGGTAAATGTTTAATACTTCAGTCTATATGAAGTAAACAAACATGAATAAGGAACTCGGAATATAAACACACTTAATCTTTTCAAGATGTTATTAGGTGTCTGTAAACAAATATAGTAGATGGTGTGTGTAGGTAATTGCATGGTGTCACAAACAGTAGTCTGACATAGCCGTTGCCTTTTCTCATCTGCAGGTGTGTGTTGTTTCAGCGCAGCATGGCTGTGGTCATCCGCTTGCAAGGTCTCCCGATTGTGGCGGGGACCATGGACATTCGCCACTTCTTCTCTGGATTGACCATTCCTGATGGGGGCGTGCATATTGTAGGGGGTGAACTGGGTGAGGCTTTCATCGTTTTTGCCACTGATGAAGATGCAAGGCTTGGTATGATGCGCACAGGTGGTACAATTAAAGGGTCAAAAGTAACGTTGTTGCTGAGCAGTAAAACTGAAATGCAGAACATGATAGAACTCAGTCGTAGGCGTTTTGAGACAGCCAATCTAGATATGCCACCAGCAAATGCTAGCAGGTCGGGACCACCACCTAGTTCTGGAATGAGTGGAAGGGTTAACTTACCTACTACTGTACCTAACTTTAATAATCCTTCTCCTAGTGTAGTAACTGCTTCCACTGCGGTGCATGAAAGCAATAAAAACATACCCACATTTTCTACTGCCAGTGTTGGGACTGCACCTCCAAATCTTGGGAGTACCTTTGGTAGTCCAACATTTAGCTCAACTTTACCTAGCACAGCATCCCCAATGAGCACAGTACCTCCTCCACCAATCCCTCCTATCCCGGCTATGCCATCTTTGCCACCAATGCCTTCTATTCCCCCTATACCTGTTCCACCTCCTGTACCCACACTGCCTCCTGTACCTCCAGTTCCTCCAATACCCCCTGTCCCCCCTGTACCTCCAATGACGCCTCTGCCTCCCATATCAGGAATGCCTCCTATGAATCCTCCACCTGTAGCACCCTTACCCACTGGAATGAATGGGTCTGGAGCAGCAGTGAATATGAACAGCGGCTTGAATCCATTGTTTATTGGTCCCATGAATCCTGTAAATCCTATCCAGATGAATTCTCAAGGTAGTGTCAAGCCAATTCCAATCAATCCAGATGATTTGTATGTCAGCGTTCATGGAATGCCCTTTACTGCAACAGAATCTGATGTGAAAGACTTTTTCCTTGGGCTCCGTGTGGATGCAATCCATATGCTAAAGGATCACGTAGGTCGAAATAATGGAAATGGATTAGTTAAGTTTTTTTCTCCTCAAGATACCTTTGAAGCACTGAAGCGAAACAGAATGCTGATGATTCAGCGCTATGTTGAAGTTAGTCCTGCAACAGAGAGACAGTGGGTAGCTGCTGGAGGCCATATAACTTTCAAGCAAACCATGGGTCCCTCTGGGCAGGCACATCCTCCTCCCCAGGCTCATCCTAGGTCCAAGTCTCCCACTGGACAGAAAAGGTCACGGTCGAGATCTCCCCATGAGCACGGTTTTTGTGTTTATTTGAAAGGTCTTCCCTTTGAATCGGAGAACAAACATGTGATAGATTTTTTTAAAAAGCTGGATATAGTGGAGGACAGCATTTATATAGCTTATGGACCTAATGGGAAGGCAATTGGAGAGGGGTTTGTTGAGTTTAGGAACGAAGCTGATTATAAAGCAGCTTTGTGTCATCATAAGCAGTACATAGGGAATCGCTTCATTCAAGTACATCCAATTACTAAAAAGGCAATGTTAGAAAAGATAGATATGATTCGTAAAAGATTGCAGAACTTCAGCTATGACCAGAGAGAAATCCTGATGAATGCTGAAGGAGAATCAGGCTTGCCAAAACTTTGTGCACATATATCTAATATTCCATACAATATAACAAAAATTGAAATACTTCAGTTTTTAGAGGGGCTGGCAGTAGAAGAGAACTCTGTACAAATTCTTGTTGATAATAATGGGCAAGGTTTAGGACAAGCACTGGTTCAGTTTAAAGCTGAAGATGATGCTCGTAAGGCAGAGCGCTTGCACCGTAAAAAACTGAATGGAAGAGATGTTAATTTGCGTTTGATAACTGTAGAAGAAATGAGAGATATTGAGAGAAACCCATCATCTCAAGGGAAGAAGATCCTGAAAATACCAATCCAGGGAAATGCGGCTGTGCCAGGAGCTCAAGGCCCTGGTGGGGATGAGCATGCCTTCTTGGGGGGAAATGCTAAAGAAGCAAATAATGGTCCTCCATTCAATTTCCCTGGTAACTTCAGCGGGTCTGGCACATTTGGTCCCCCTTTACCACCACCTGGAATAGGTGGCTTTCCTGATTCTAGACCAGGAATACCCACAGTTGCAGCTAGTGGTTTACCTGGTGCAAGTATTGAGGTACCAGGTTTTGCAGGTGGTCCTGCTAATTTGAGTGGACCAGCAGGTTTTGCAGGGGGTCCTCAGACATTTGGTAATGGTCCTGGCAATTTAAGTGGGCCTCCTGCCTTTGGTGCTGGTCCTCCAGCAATTGCTAGCAGCCTTGGACATTTAAGTGGACCGCCAGGATTTGGACCTGGACCAGGAAACATACATATTGGTGGACCCCCAGGTTTTGGAACAGGGTCTGGGAAACCAGGGCCAACTGTCATTAAAGTGCAGAATATGCCCTTTACTGTTTCAGTGGATGAAATCTTGGATTTCTTTTATGGTTACCAAGTGATCCCTGGTTCAGTGTGCTTAAAATACAATGAAAAAGGCATGCCCACTGGAGAAGCAATGGTTGCATTTGAGTCTCGTGATGAAGCTATGGCAGCTGTTGTTGATTTAAATGACAGGCCTATAGGTTCCAGAAAAGTAAAACTTGTATTAGGGTAGCTGTTCATCAAATAGTTGTAGAGTAGATATTCATAGTGCTGTGACAAATGCATCTGGATTGGTTTTTATAGTATTTCCAGGCTAGAACCTGTGGATTGTTTAAATTGTAAAACAGATTGGTTTTGATAAGACAGAGCACTGGGTTAGCCATTACATGAGAAACTGCAAGGAGAGAGGTGTGGTGGACTTTCCTCGTACAAGTATGTGGAGAAGCTGGACAGATTCTTATTCATCATAAAAGTTTGGTGAACTCTTCTGGACACAGTACTTATTGAGAAACTGAGATTGGTTTGACAGTTTTGGATAAGGGAAATAGATGAAGTCAGTGAAGCTCTTCAATGGTGTTCTTGTAAGCCATTGTAAAATAGATAGTTATTTTTAGATTTGGTTAAAAGCTGGCTGAATTCGTGTTGTTCACAGGTCAAAGCTTTGTTTAAAGTCTTGATTTTATTCTGCAACTGAATGAATTCTCAGTGTACACAGATCAATTGTTTTGTGTATGTATCTTTATTTTTTCCAAAATTCTCACTGTATGAACAGTTGAATTATGCCCTTTGCTGATGTGTCTACCAAACTAATTCCTATGAGTATGAGCAGAATCGTTCTGTAAAATTCAAGCTGTTCTTTGTGGTATAACCTTTAGTTATTTATATATTGCAATTATAACTGTGCAGAATAAGACTTTTGCCACAAGTATAGCTAACCTCAAACAAATCATAAGAGTTTTATAGTACATTCAAAATATTTTCAGTTGAAAATAATCATTATTGTTTAAGTAGCTTGATTTGTTAGGATTACACAAATCAGTTGGGAAAGGACCTTCGACACTAGTTGGATATTGGTGTTTCTCATGTCTCTTGAACTCCTCACGTAGAGTCTCTGCTAAGAGAACCAAAGTGGTGATTATTAGTAGAAGATTGGAGTCCAGATAAAGTTTTAAATTAGGTTATAATGAGAGAAACTTGTATCTTCAGCAACTCTGTTGTGAATTACTGTTATGGGTGAATTCAGAGATAAAATTTATTTTTCTCCAAAACTTGAAAATACTGAGTTTACTATATATTTTTGCAATAAAGCTGTGCTGTTGTATTCAAAGTCTGTAAAGAGTTGCCATTTTCTTTGTTGTGCAGTGAAACCTTCCATGGAAAAACAGAGAAATGGAAAGGAAGTAATTATGCAAATGAAAAATAGATTTTTTTTTTGGTTCATCCTTGCTCGGCTTATGATAAATTTTAAGACTTGGGCATTGCTTGAAAAAATCCTGCTATTCCCTGCAAATCATTGTACTTAAACATAGTAAACTTCAAACTGTTCTTGGTTTTTTGACAGAGAAGAATAGTGCCTTTTGGTGTTGCATACCATGGAACACTGAAGTGTCTGGGCAGGCAAAATTGAGAGGTGCAAGTGGCAACAGTTTTATTCATGTGGTGCGTAGGAGAGATTTGCAAACCTGTGCAGCGCTGCGTCCTGAGAGGATTTCACAGTACAGGAATCCATGGAAGGATTGTATAAAGGTGTACTTCAATAAAGAGGCGGTTGCATTACACAGATGCTTCTGTAATTCATTAGCATAATTTTGTTTTGACAGATTACTAGGTGGTCCCAACTTTGGAAAAGTCATGTGATTTGTATATACTGTTTAAAATTAAGCCTCATGTTAATAAAACTGTCTGTCTCTGAAGATTCATGTTATGCATTTCAACAGTCTTTGGGAGTAATGTTTCAACAGCAGATCTTTGTTTCTTTTTTTTCTTGAAAGTACTCTTCCCGATGTCAGAAAGATGTGTGATTAGGAGTCAAGTCAGTTTACTTTAAAATTTTGCTCTTTGTTTTTAAGCAACTTTTATTAAAGTTTCATACTATATTGGAGTTTTTTGGGTGCTTGTTTCTTCATGTTTCACATTAGAATAAAATGAATGAAAAGGAAAACGTGGCTTCATTGTTCACAGAATTGATTTAAGATATTAGCGTGTGGTGACTTACCAAAACTGGTGATAACTGCTTAAGTTCAAATGCATCACAACAATGCTTGCCTTGTTGTGAAATGTAATTAAACTACAGGTGTCTGGAATTAGATACCCAGTTCTGTGTTACTGTCTTGATTTCACATTGTAATCCTTTTGGTAATGGATTCAAGGCTTCTAGTGTTTGGGTTAGACACAGCATATGCTATAAAACATGCTTGTGAGCCTGTTCCTTTGGACTTGCTAAAAGTGCAAGTTTGTTTTGGAAAGCTTTTTTCTGATTCTTGATTTTTCTGTGTGGTCTAAAGATGTTTCAGTGCTTATCCAGAAAAAAAGCACAAACCAGAAAGCCATGGGTGTTGGGAATGTTGACTTGGATGGAATGTTTGAATGGAGGATTTGGGGTGGGGTAGGGGTTGTTCATTTTGCCAAGCAGTTGATTCTCCTTATCTTTTACCATAAGTTAGTTAGCAAATATCCCCTCTTCCTTAAGAGAAGGCTCTTGGGGAAAAAATAGGAAGTCATAGCATGTTTAGATTTTCTGTATGTATGAGAAACAGTACACGAACTCAGATAGTTACAGTTGATCCTTTAAAACATACACAGAGAAAAGTTCATTATCAAGGGTCAATGCAAACTGTTTACTGGAACAACATGGTTTCATGTTAGAAGTAACCTTAAACTGTATGTTGCACTAAATTATGAGCCTTAGACTATATGTCTAGAGTTCATAAAAGTGCTTACTTAACACTTGTCTATATTCATGGACAGCCTTAAAAATGAGTAGGACCTCTGAGGTCCCATCTCCAGCATGGAAGGTACGAAACAAACTATCGTTGGATGTAACACCCCAAGCTGATTGCTGGCAAGAGGTAGCAATATACAGAATCAGCTGATGGATGCAGCTCAAATCCCCAGTTGTTTTGACCTTGATGCCTTGAGTGTCAGGAAGTTACATCTTTCTTACCCTCATTGGAACAATATAGTCAGTGACACTGATGTCCCAGTTTCTCCAAATAATACCAAGAAGGACTTGTGTTTATATAACTGGCTAAATTGGTGTTTTTAGCAGTTCCTTATGTGTGTCTAAGTACTACTGCTGAAAAAAAAAAGTGGTAAAATGTTACATTCACAACATGATTTATTTAACGTGTGGGGTTTTTTTTCCCCATTCTAAATAGAAATGAATGCAAGTAGTCGATAAAATTGTGACTTACGTGAAAGAACCTCAGTAGTTGGGTGAAAGTGTGCTTAGTATTACCAAATTTCAAGCAGTTACTCATAAATGTCAGTCAGATTTTGTTGGCATTCTGTAATACCAGCATTAAAACCAGTTCTTTACAGATGAATTGTTGCTGTGGTCTAAATGTAGATTTATGAGAGGTTTGAGGCTTTGTAGGTTCAAAGAAACCTGAAGGATGCTTCATTTTAAGTAGCATTCCTTTGTTAGCATGTAGTATTCTGCTTGAGTGTCTATGCTCTGAATTTGTGTTGAGTGGAGAGAAAGATCAGTGCAAAAATGAAGTCTGTAATTGTGTACCAGATGACGTTGATGCCTTTTAAAAAATACACGTGCTGCTCCGTTCCACATTGCTCATGCTGTCCCCAGAGTCATTGCCTATGCTTGGTGAAATCAGCAGCTTGTTTTGCTGAGAGTGTTTTGAAGCACTAAAGACTCTAGACTCTATGAAAGACTGTTTCCAGTTTTCTGCCCCAGCAGTGGTACATTAAATTTAAATAATGATTGTGGTTTTTTTATTTTGTTTCTCCTCAGTCTTCTGCTGTTGTGGTTCCAAAGTTGCTGTGTCTTGTAGCAAGTGCTGTTGGCCCTCAGCAGGTTGTTCAGCAGCACTGAACTGTGTTGTCCTTCTGATCTGCAAAACTGAAACTACAATGTATTATGGATCATTTAAAACCTCTGGTTGGCCAATGGACCACTGTTGGAGAGCAGTAGGTTTAGGTTAATTTTTCAGAAACACGGTTTAGACCCTGAAACAAAGGATTGTAATTCCTTGTTTAATGTGGACTCTAGTGCAAAAGAACAACTAATTGCTATATTTGCTAATTGGTTGGAAAGAAGCAGTTTTGAAACTGGACATATTAGGAAACATTTAATTGGAATTACTGGTTTTTCATAAACTCTGCTTTGGCCTGGAGGCAGAGTTGCCAGATGCATTTGGTCATCTCTGCTCTTTTCCAGGTTTGTTGATGCTCCTTGCTGCTCTGTGGCTGTATTTTTTTTTCATGGCTTTGGGAAGACTGAGCTAGTGTTTGTGTATTGAGGGAGAGGAAGGGAAACCGTTTAATGCTTCTGCAGGAAGAGTAACCTCAAAGTGTTCTCTTCCTATCTGTTTTTGGCAGTGAGAATGTGATAGCAGTTCGAAGATTTGTTTTTTCCACAGTCTGGATTTTCCATGGAATGAAAACCTCTTGGTTGTACACACATTGATTTGTGACTGTGTACTGAAATCCACCTCTCTTTCCCTGTGTCATGATCAGGTAGGTCTAACTATGGCTAGTTTTCTATACCGATGATATTGTTAGTAATTTTCTTGGAACTTTGTTACTGTGTAGAACATTTGAGTGTTGTTTGTGCAGGGAGCGTTTCCCATCTCCCTGACCTGGATGCTTGTTACTTCTCGATAAACACCAAATGGAAAAAAAGCAGCCCTAAAAGTTCCTTTTTGGTAGTTCCAGCCTGAACCTGGGTGTCAGATAGTTTGGCTGTGACTCCTTTCACTTACTGTTATTCACTTCTGTGCAGATTCCTTTATTACCGTTCTGGGTTTGTTTGTGTATTCACAGCATGGCACCTTCAGAGAGAATTAGCCAGATGAGTTCTACCTGGGTTCCTTTACTGCTGCTATAGAGGCAAATCTTACTCCTTTGTGGCTATCTTTGTTGTGTGTTCTTGTGTCTACAGTCTGAAATTCAAATGGTCTTACTAGTTGCTTCCCAAATATATTTAGGTAATCTTTCAGAAACGGGAATATGTTTTCTTTTAGCATGAGTCCGAGTTCTACAACATCAGTTTGTAACTATGTATTTGCTATTCTCACACCAGCTTCACCATTTTCCTCAACTTTTGACTTCTTTTGCTGTGAATCACCAGTGAATTATATCTGGTTGATCATAGCTAGGAAAGACTTTGGGGCCTGGAATGGAGATTGCCCTTATGGTGCACAGTACACAGAGTGTTAATTTCCCTGTAAAGTTTAAAACCAAAAAGTAAAGACTTGTAAAGCTTGCACAGGGAAAATAGGAATTAATCCTGCCTAAAACTGTCTCAGGCATAGCTGGCATTTTGAGCTGGTCAGTACTTCAGGAAGGCTGATGACTCTTTGAACTCTTTGTGTTGTAATGTACAGTATTGTTCAGTTGGATTGTATGACTGATTTCTGACCATCTGATGGAAGGTGGAACTTCCAGGTAGCAATTTCAGAGTTTGGAACAAATCGTTTATTGTCAACTGTTTCACATTGAATATGATTATATGAATGTAGCACTGCTCTGTATGACAGTAGAAGGCTTAGAAATGCTTTCTAGTCACTTTGGAAGATTTGGGGAGGAAAACAGTGATGTAGTCAGAACCTTAACTATTTCAAGAATTCCTTTTAGATAATTTTGGTTGAGTGTCTTTTATGATGAAATTCATAGGATCTCTGTAAAATCTGAAGCCTCTGTGTAGCACCCATTTATTTAGTGACCTTGCTGTAGTGGCATTTGCCAGAATGTGCTTCTCAATTAGCTTTTTATGAAACTTGTTTTCAGCAGTATAACCAAAGCATTGCTACTTGTTTTGATGGGAGGATGGATATGGATTGTGGAAAGCCCTTGCTTGTTTGAACAGTAAGCTCAACTCCTAAGTGAAAACGATAGTTGCCAATGCTTTTTCATTATTGGGCAAATGTTTCTAATACAAGGGCAGAATTTATAAACCATGTGTGTTTGAGCAACACTAGTGCAACCAGCTGTAAAAGTGAAGAGACTAATTAAAGTAACATTAGACACTGGCAGTTCACTGACTGAATGTGTGGGAAACCCTGTTCCTTGAGGATGGGAGGCAGAGTTATTGAATATCACAAATTCATCTGCCTAGGGTTCCCCCACTACATTCCATCATTGCTGCAGAGCCAGTTTTCTGTGTTGCAGCTCCAGTCTTATATGAATACATAAGAGTGTTTTTAATAGCACTCAGAATTCTCTTCAGATATGGACTTGAGTGCTTTTGGGAGGAAGGTGTGCAGAGTGGTGGTGGTATAGTTCATTTGTCTCCCAGTAGACCAGTATGCCAGTGGCAGAATGTTTTCCTCCTCACTTTAAAGGAGCTTCAGGTTTATCATCGGAGATGGGACATTAGGGGGGAAATTCAAAGGTTGAGGCCAAACTGTCATGCTTTAGCTACAGTGAAAACAATGAAGTGCTGTCCTAATCTAGTGAAGAATGTACATGGGTTCAGAAACTTCAGCACTGAGTTTGTGTGAAAAGGAGCACAATAAACCAGTGACTAAATACTTACATTCTTAAACTGATCTGAAATGTAAATTCAGCTGTTGTGATAGAATGTATGAGATAGGTAATTGATTTAAGAGTTGCTGTTAAATAGTTTAACCTGAGCTCTACAGAGTGTTATGTTTTCTTAGATTGTAAATCAGAATAGTTTTTGATAGTAAGTATTTTTAAAGTTTTTCTAAAGGTAGCTGTAGTTGTTATCACTTAAGTCAGTGGGTATGTTTTAACTGGATGCATCTCTTAAAAAAGCCTTTCAAGTGCATGTGAAAAATTAGATGCACAACACCATGACCTACTGCACAAATGTCCTGAATTTTTGAAGGCCTTTTTTTGTCATCTAGACACTTAGCCCTCCCTTTGGATAACTGACACTGTAGTTTTAAGACAATAACCGAAAGGGCATTCCTTCTTGCTGTAACTTTGAATGAGTAGGCAGTTTTTGGCTACTTTAATGTCTCCAGGAACAGAAGACGTTGTAGTCTTTTCCTTCTGTGTGACAGGTTGTTTTACTTTTTATATTAAATTTTGTCATTAGTTAGCTGCAAAAACAGCTTTTGTCATCAGCTGCAAAAACAGCTTCAAGCAGAAACAATAGTAAGTTTTCTGAAACCTAAAATGCTTAGTTTTAAATGAAATAATAAGTGAATGTACTATGAATGCTAACTAATCTGCAGGTAATGTATCTATAAAATACCAGCTATTTCAGTGCAGTGATTGGAATGAATGTAACCATAGGATCGCTTAATTTTGTTATGAAAGGTGAGAAGAATCCCAGTAACTGAGTTCTGTGCCAGCCACGGTGTGGCGATGTAGTATAACCTTCTTTGACTAGTTTAGGTTTAAAGAAATAGTTTAGGTAGGAAGAACCTGTTTTTTGAATTTTTTTTAGGGCAGCTCAGAGATACTGTTTTAATCTTTCTGTGCTTTCCAAATTCCCGTGCTACTGCATTAGGTTCACATAAGAGCTCTGAATCTGTTGCGGACAAATGACTGTGATGCCGAGTCAGTCTCATGTTTGTCCTGACTGATGCTTGGTTGAGACAGGTAGTGCTCTGCAGTTAGTTTAAAGGTTCCACCTAACGGTGGTAACTCCGAGTCTCTCTGCTTAGAGTGAATGCAATTTATTTCACTCTTTTGTAGCTGTTAAATTTACTCTAGGTTTTTCATCAGAGAGGTTTTTGCTTGTAGAATTCTGTCTGCCTCAGTTCAGTCATGTTTCTTAAAAGTTTATTGAACCTATTCATTTCACTTTGAGAAAAGAAACAGGGTTCCTGGTGCGAGTTGTAGGGGTTTTCAGGTGCTTGGCTTGTAGAGACGTGTTTTCTCAAGGATCTGGAACACCTTTTTAGCAAATTCAAACCTAATGACAACAGACTTCTTCAGGGTATAGACTGGAAACTTTTACAGTGCATATACTGTGAATAGCAGACATGGAAGAGTACTTGAGGAAATAGCTGTCTGCCTGCATTTGTGTAATCTCTTCGCCCTTAATGCAGGAAGATTGTATGATCATTTTGGCCTACTTGTCTCTGACACATAGGGAGTGATCTGAACTGTTACAATAGGTTTGTGCTTTTATGGAGGTGCACTGGCAAGAGAAGTTGGATCTGGAACCAAACAGAAAAAGGATCATGAGATCTGTTTGGTGTTTGTGGCCTTTAAATTATTCTGTTGTTAGTCTGGATGGGCTACAGATTAGGATGAAGAAGTTGTTTGTACTATGGGTGGTAATAATTAGTGACAGAAAAGTGGTATCAGGGTGAATCTCTGTTAAAACGAAGCATACACTCAAAAGCAGAAAGAACTGAAAAAGTGTTGGCAATTAGGCTGAACTTGGAATGAATAAGTCAAAGAAATTATTTTCCTGGGAGTATTGCAGAACTAATATTAAGGTTATGGATTTTTTCCAGATCATAGTTCATGAGCTAGATTCAATATTTGAGTCAATAAAGAAGAAAACCTGACTTATATAATATGAAGAGGTAACATGGTTCTTAAAGTGTGAGAAATTGAAAAGTCACTTCTGCTTTATGTCCTTACTAATTTTTTAGGCAGGAGTTGCCACTGTGCCATAATAACTGCAAGGCAACTGAGAATAGTGTAAAGAATTCCTCTGTAGTATTTCAGTCTTTTCTGGTGATGATTCAACAAGTGCAATAAAAAGAAGAAGGTATGACAAGCTTTTCATTGATTAAGTGGCTGTTGGTACAATGTGGCCACCAAAGTTCTTCATGTGAATTTGATAAAATAGCAAAGATCAGTAAAATGTATTGCAGGCATATTTGTATTTAAAACAAATTTGTATTTACTTTAAACTCATTCTGTTCACACAGTACGGACTAGTCTAGATAGATGGACTTACTGACTTTCTACCTTGAAGTCACCATGCCTAGTTTTGGAGGAATGGGTAAAATGATATTTATGTAGTATAACTACAGGATAGTAGTGTTGCCATGAGTTTTTCCTAGCTAGCTGAGCGTTTCATATTAAGCAGAAGGTTTGTACCTTCTCATGCTCTTTTCATGTAAACATCAGCTATGTTCTATAAACATAGATTTCGTTTTCACATTCCACGCTAGGACAAGCAAGACTGTGTGACAATCTCCTAGACCAATGTGGTTGAGAAGTAAGATGACCACCCTCCAATCCATAGTCACCTTATTACAGCTATATTATAGAGATAATAAACAAAGGGCAGAGTCTTCTAGTCTCCTGCCCTGCTGCTCTGAACCCAGATCTCCTGTCTCCTGACTGTCCTTATCTGACTCAGCTCGCAGTGATTCAATAGTACTATAGTTTAGATTTCCAGAGTTTGGGAAGGGTAGACCTGCAGGCGAAAGCAGAATGAATTGTGAGGAATCGCTTCAAAAATTATGGGTGTATGTAAGATGTGATGTGTGGAGGTTCTCGCTCGCGAAGCTGCAGTGTGGTTAAAGAATGAAAGAAGAGGTATATGGTGTAGTCTTTGAAGAGGAATATGATGTATGTAGTCTTTGACTTCAGCTTAAGGAGTTTGGGTGGAAAAATAGAAGACTAAGTGATAGTCAGCTGGATTTACCTGGGGAATGGGACAGAATGTTTAGGCCTGAAGTAGAAATAGCTGGAGTTTAAGGGAAAGAACAAGACCTTACTGGAGAAAGGCAGAGATGATTTGCAATGTAAAATGTCTGTGCGGTTGAGATGTTAATTATGTTTTTCAGTTAAGTTGTTCTTCAGGTTTCAGTTATAAATACTTGAGAATCATGGTGAGGGGAATGAAAAAGCAGCTGAATAAATATGAAAGGAATGGGAAAAAAAAAATCTTACTTGGTGGGAGCAGTCAGTGAACACTTTTTAGGATTGCAGTTACTACTGCAGTGTAAGTCCACTGACTGACTCCAAAGCCCCAGCCTGCGTTAAGTTAGTTTTTTGCAGAAGTAGGTTTTGATATTCTGCTATTAATTGCTATGAAGAACTTCGAAATATGTTTTCTTTGCAGGAAGAGTTTGGTTTAGTAATAGGTTTTGCTTAAGTCCAGATGTAAATTTGAAGCACCTTGTAATTTGATATGTTCCATAGTTCCAAATAGTTTCAGTGTTGACCTATCAGTTTCTTATTTATCAGAAAAGTGGAGACTATATCTATAGTGAAGCCATGCATGAGTATTTCTTTGAGTTTATTGGTCATGATTAAGGGCTATATTGGTGGGTTACAAGCTAGCAGTGAACACTGTACAAATGGAAAGGTGAATTTGGAGAAGGTGCTTTTTCTCCAGAGTTGTGACTTGGCTCTTGGGTGGGGGGAAGCTGCAGTAAAGAAGGTGAACTGATTGAAGTTTTTGTTTGCATTTTTTATTGGAAATTACCAAAACTACCATCCCATTTGTGATTGTTACGCTTTGTTTCAGTTTTTTTATTTGGTTTTTTTTTTTTTTTTAATTGTTCTAAGGTTGTTAATTTTGTTGTTATAAATGGGAGCTTTGCCTCCTCTGTCTGGATGTTTCCAGGAGCTTTTTGGGAGGTTGGGTTGTCAGAGCTTGTATCCATTGGCTGACTTTGGACACACACCACCCTTCCCACCTCCTCATTTTTGTGATGATACTGGAGCTTCAGGGTTCATGTGGAGACAACTCAGTGAATGGAGCCAGGTTGCACCTTCTTTTGTGTTCAGCAGGCCCATAGGTGCCCAGTGGTCAGTAAAGTGTTTGATGAGGCCTGAAGTCCAGTTCTGAGCTCAGGGGCTGGGCTGGGGGGGTCTTACCCTTGGTCATGGCTCAGAGTTTCAGCATCAGCACAGCCTCTGCTTCACCCTGGAGGAAATGTCTGTCCTCCCTGGGAGCTCTCATCCCTGGAATTAAGGCTGGCTGATGAATCCTGATGAACCACGGGGTTCTCTTTACCAGGACTGAATCAAGCTGACAGCCATTTGTTTGGAAAGTTGTTCTTCATAGTATTTCTTCATAGTATTCACTCATTCTTTTATAACAGTTAGGAGATGTTTTTTGTTTCAGGTTATATGTGAAATTTGTAATAGCAGTTAATTAATTCCTTTTATGTATGGTGACAGCTTGGAACACAGTGTGGAGAACAGTGATTTATTCCCTGCCTGTAGCAATAGTGATCTTAATGCACTTGCATCCCCACTGCCAGAAATAACGAAATTATAGAGAAAATTGCAGCTATTTATATTTTCTGCAGAAGATTTAGGTCTGTGGGATGAGGCTCTGTGGCTCATGGCTGGAGTGCTGGAAAAGGCCTTTATTGACTAATAATTTGTGGACTGTGTTCCTTCTCATTAGACTCCCTTAATCTCAGTTTAAAATAAAGATGCATTTTAGTGCATCTGGTGTTACAAACCTAGCTATATGATTTCTTTTAGAGCCTGATGGTGTTCAGGAAAGAAGGATCAGGTTATAACTTCTATTCTGATAACACATTCAGAAAGTCATCCTGATCTCAGCACTAGGATCAGCTTCATATCAAAACCCAAAATGGAACAGGCTGCCCCCTCAAAATTGAACTAATAATAATATAAAGCATTGCTTCTGCTGGTCTTCATATTTGGGGGTCACAGTAGAAACAGAGAGAAGGATCTTTGAAGAAAGTTGGGTAATAACTGAAATATGTGGCATTAAACTAAGCAAGAAACAAGGGGGAGGGGACAGGTTTTGGATAAGTGCAAGATCCATTAACAGAGATGCTTTGTTACATGTGTTCGGTTAATTTCTTGAGTTGTTGGATGGCAAAAGGCCAAGATTATGAAAATTGCAGTAGGGTCATCCTGCTGCCACTGTTGACATTTGTGCTGGGTTTGTAAGCAGAATGTGAGGCAGGAGTTATGGCCAGTCCAGTCCAGAGCAAATTCTTTAGAGATCAGCCGTCCTGGAGCATATGCATTAAAACCTCAAGTTTGAGTTAAACAAGGTGTTAAATTAATGAGTAAAATTTGGTGTACACAGAAAAAATAAGATGGTTGGGTATTTTGTACAGTATTTAGTGAGAATTACTGTGATTAAATACAAAAACTTGCAGGTTTTCTTGGACTGAATCCTTGCTTATATTTCATTTTTTGTGGGGCAGCAAAACCAGGCTGACCCACAAGGCTGTATGCAGTGATAGTGCTACCATTTTCTCTCAAGAAGGTACCATCTCCTTAGGCACTGCTAAAAATACTGCTGATGGTGTTTGATGCCATGAAGTTACTAGATTTTTCTTGTCATCTGGGTGACTGTGATTTCTGTGAGCTGCCATGCTGGGATGATCACAATGCCCCTCTTGCCCAGTGCTCACTGTCTTCACCTCATCCTCCGAGCCTGAAGAGGAGCCCCTGGCCTTCAGGCTTACTGAGGGATGGAATTGTATAGAACAAACTATGTAATTCAATAATTCCCACCTTAGAGTGTCCAGCACTTGATCCTTAGTTGACTGAATGGTGGCACTCATACAAGAAGGATAAGTAAAGAGGAGTTTATTTATGTTTCAGGCACCCATTTTGGGGAAATGCAACACCTTCCAAAGCTCTGAACTGGGACAGTTAAAGCCTTCAGTCACTCTTGGTTTGGAGTTTTCTTCAACCATGAGTATACAGTGCTTTCTTCTCTTACAATTGACTTGCTTTAAGCTTTGGTTAAGCTCAATCACTAGAGGAATAATAAATATAATATTATGGACTTGTCAATGTGTTGATGTTCTTTATGTTGAAAACTGTTCTTTTCTGTGTGGAAGGAAGTTGCTTTTTCTGCAGAAATGTGAAAACCGTTGGGAGTTCTGAAATGCTTATGTGAAACTCCAGAAAGTAGAAGGTAGTTGCTTATTCTTCTGAGTCTGTAGCATAGATGTCCTATGTGATTTTCCTAGAAAGCAGCTTTTTATTTTACATCTTGGTTTGATTGTTTAGGACCAACTTCTTTACTGCTGTGCTTCATTTCAGTGTAGAAGAGCTCTATTGAAAAGTTGAGATTTATCTTCTCATATGTATTGTACAGCTGTTGGAGTTTATGATCATCTGTACAGGGAAAAGCTGGTATGCATAGTAAAAATGATTTTGACTTTTTAAACTGGACCTCAGTTTGGTCATCTGAGCTCTTAAAGTGTACCTAGTATGGAGCTGTTCTGTGTTTCACTTGAGCAAGTGGGAATGGCATCTGGTTTGGCAGTGAAAGACTTCTCTGCAGCATGTGCTTGGGATCTTGCAGATTGCTATGGATAGTATTTTGCTTTAGTGTTTGTAGGGATAACATGGGTGAAGTACTTTTTTTTTTCCTTCAAAATGTGGTGGCATACCATGTGCAATTCTAAATAAGAGCGAAAAACAGAGGTACCTGATGGATCTGAAGATGTGTTGGAAACTCTTCCCTTGAGGGAATGTACAGAATTTGGCTCAAGATGGAACTTCACAGGTGATGCCTCTCATTAGTAAGATCCCCAGGTTGTGGGTGCCGTGGATAAGATATTTGTGGCTATTGTCCATATGATTGTTGATCGTGGGAGTGTAGCACAACCTCTGCTGTATTTTATAAACTATTTCAAGCAACAGTACTTACCTGGTGGCTTGCTTATGTTGCCTTTTTGTTTGAAACCACTATAATAGGATGTACCCAGTAGCTCTGTGTTCTTAAAGAGTTTGAATTTATTACTGCTTTTGGATTTCATTTTCACTTGGTAATCTGAATTTCTTTGGCTAAATTAGTTTTGAGACTTCCAGACTGTGCTGTACTTTAATGTACTAGTGGCAGTTGGAGGTTGTTAAACTGTCATTATTGCAAGCTGATCGGGATCAATGTATAATAAATTCTTTATAAATGAAATGGGATAACATTGTGGAAAGTAGTTTGCTTGAGCTGCTGGTTTTGCTTTGGAAATATCTACTGTCTTCTGTAAACCAGAAGGTTCAAATAATAGACATCAATATTAATTATCAATGGTGGTTGTTGAGGGGGAAATAGGAAAACAGTGCATTTTAAAATTTCTGAAACTGTTGGAAAAATTTGTGTTGCAAAAAATGTAAATAATATTCTGTCATTATGAATACTGTCACAAGTCTAAAAACTAAGTTTGTGTGTATGAATTGATACTTATTGATGAATAAGTATGCTCTATGAAAATTCAGTGAAACAACATGAAATGTGGTTTTGAAGTGTTGATTCCAGTCTGCAAGCTGAATACAATTGGTGTTCTTGAATGCATGCTGAGGAAAAAAAGGAAGGCTGATAATAAAAATAATAAAACCCCAAGTTTCTTCAGTGTAATTGCAGGAAGCTGTATCCTTAGCCTGAGAGCTGAGCCTTTGTGCGCTCTTTGAGCTTAGTAGCCACTAGAAGATTGTTCTCTGATCATGTGTCTGTTGTACAGCACTGGTAAGTGGTGAAGTGTTACTGCTCCGACAGTGTCAGCTGTGGGTACTGCTGTAGTGCCTGCCCCTTGCAGTGAGCTGGCATGTGCCAGTTGGGCAGCCTGGAGTAATGAAAAGCCAAGATGATGTTGCAGTGTTGTGTGGAAGTGCAAAACAGAGAAAGCATCATAAGCTCCTGCTGAAAAAGGAACAGGGTGGGGGGTTGTGTTAGGTGTGGCATGGTTCTAAGTCCAAGTTCTAATTGCTGGCATTTTGAAAACTTTTGGAATTGTCATTTCTCTCAGAGGAAAGGAACTGGGACTTTTTGGAGAGAAGTGGAGATGAAAGTCAGCTGATATATTTCACAAACTATTCATTTTTTAATGGAAAGAGTTGCAATCACTGAAGTTTACTATGAGAAATGAAAGTATATTCCAGAAATCTTATTTTATGGAGGAAAAGAAAACATTTGAGCCAATATTATCAAAATGAAATCCTATTAAAAAATCAAGTTGGAGCTAATTTTTCTAATTGGTGAAGAACTTCACTATTTTTTCTTCCCATTAATTTTTTTAAAATATGCATGTGTTTGGGGATGAAAATATGCTAAACTTTTGATCTTTCTAAGCTTTTCAAATGCAGGCAGATTTCCAGAGATTTGTGCTGCTCAACTAACTGCCTGAGCGGGGTAACTGGGCAAAGTTCCTTACCTGGGGGCTGCGCAGATCTTCAGGCTTGGCTGAAATGAAATGGATCCTGTGTCTTAGCAGACCAACTACTAGTTGCTCTTGCTGCTGGGATGTCTATGACCAGGATTTTCTTCTGCTATTTAAGGAACAGACTGATACTGGAGAACACCATACAGTGTGTTTGGGTAGCCATGTAAAAAGAAGGTTGTGTAGCGTCTTTGAGGACATCCATAGGCAGTAATCTATAAATAATTGCTGGCTGAGTTTCAAACTGGTGTTTTCAGGGTAATTTTTTTTTTAATCTGAATCTGTTAAGGTGCTCTCCCTCTTCTTTTCATAGGGATTCAGTCTGTAGTTGTTAAACCTGCTTTCTTGTTATCCCCAAGTTGCTGAGGAAGGCTGTACAGCCAGTTAGGACAGTTCCTGCTCAGCCACTCCAAACAGCCGGCCTGCTTGTGCTCTATTTTGTCTTGGTGGTCATGTGCATCAGTGAGTGCTCTGTGATCTCCTGATGGAGCAAGAGGATACAGTGAAAAAGGATCCCATGTAGTTTGTAATGCCCCCAGTGGTCTAGCAGAACATCTGGGCTGTATTTCAAGGGAAATCCCATGCCATTACTGAATTTAAAACAATCGGATGAGACAGCCTTCTGGATATTAGGGTACTGGAAGTCAAATCTTTGAAGTAAAGGAGTATTTACATAATTTCATTGTTGCGGATCTAAAGAGATTCAGGTAGCAGATAGGAGGTGGCTGGGTTTGAGGACTTGCATCCCTTCACCTCCTGGCTTCATTGTATAGTTTAACAGTTGCTATCTCAGATTCTTCCTTTTCGGTGTCTTTGTAACATGGAATATGTATTGTTCTGCATGCTACTTAAGATCTGCAGCAGTGGTTTTCTCCCAGAAAGGAACCACTGCTGACTGGGGATGCTAAAGCTTATGGGGAGCTGTTTCTTTGAGGTTAACTTTACTCCTGATTCTTTGAGCTCTAGTGGGGAGGAAAGGTGCTTCCTGTTAGTACAGAACTCTCTTTTGCAGCAGGGAAAACAGAGACAAAATGTTGGCAAAGGAACCCGACTGAATGTCCTTATCTTGTCAAATAGTGGGTGTCAAACAAATTTTTGCTGTTGTCTCTTTGCACAGATGTGAGTCTGTGTGAGATGAAAGCTGATCTGGTGGATTGAATATGTGTAGGTAAAGAAAAAACATGACACCTGTGACTTCCGATTTTAGAAGAAATATATTGGTTAAAGTCAGTGGTTTCTTTGTGACTCTTACTTGGAGTTGAAGGCGACTGAGTGGAAAATGGGTGGCTCCTGCCAGTAGTTTGAACAGCTGACCACCAGACTACTTCAGACAAGTTTTTAAAAATATGCTGGTGTTAAACCAAGAGATTATTGTGACCTTAGTTGAAAACTGCACTGTGATTGCCTTTGCCTAAAGCTTTGATAATTTTTACTGAGTGCTGGTTTTATCCTGTCACCATCACTGGACCACCTGAGTGCCATGCACTGACGTATTAAGTGACTTCGTTAATATTTGTCCAGGGTAGATTGCCAACTGGGATGTCCAAGGGATTAAATGTTGTACAATAAAAGCTAATCTCTTTGAGTTAAATGTATTCATCCTGCAAGTATGAGGAAGTTATGGGGTACTTGGGTACTAAAAAGACAAAGCAAGTAATTCCTTTTTTCCCATACTTAGAAGCTTCTCTGAAATAATCCCATTTAAAGCTCTAGTCCTCAAATTGTCCAGTTTCTGTAATATTTTGATGCTTGAAGGCTTGTCTTCTAATTACATTTTAGAATTATAGCTGTTCCTCAAACAGAAGCATCTGCGTTTAATGTGCAATCAAATATAGTTATCCCGTTTGCGGGATGATGTTACGGTGTTTTGGAAGCCAGTAGGGCAAAGCACGGGGGCTCTGTGACTCCCGTGGGTGAGCAGGGCGTGCTTTGGCAGTGGTTTCACCGCGTGGGGCGACTCTTCAGCGCGGGCTGGTGGCTGCAGCGCTGGCGGGCCGGAGGTCCCTGTCCCTGTGTGAGGCTGTGAGCGGCTGTCCCAGGGAGGGGACATCAGGCCTGTCCCTTTGTAGAAACCTGAGGCAGGCAGCAGCGCGCACCGAGGCAGAGCGAAGGGCTCCTGCGGGGGGAGCGGGAGGAGCGGGGAGAGCCCGGGAGAAATAGGTGAATTCTCGAGCCCAGGGACGGCGGCGGGGCGAGGCGGGCCGCAGTTGGCGCCCAGCTGCGCGGAGGCACCGTGCTCCTCCGTGCCCGCCGCGCCCGGGTCAGGAGGGGTCGCGGAGCGCCGGTGGACGCGGCCCCGCCCAGCCCGCGCGTGCTTCCGCTCCACCTCACCGGGGGCGCGCGGGGTCCGGGCCGGGCCGTCTGACGCTGTGCTCTGCCCGCAGATGGCCGCGTGCGTGTCCCGGGTGGAGCTGTCCGTGGCCTGCGGAGCCTCCTCGACAGGGACCTGGGCTCCAGGTCGGACCCCCTCTGCGTCCTGCTGCAGGACGCGGGCAGTGGCCGATGGGCTGAGGTAAGAGCGGCCGGTAGCCGTGCACTGCCGGTGGGTGTAAACACGCCGAGTCTCCCCCGTTCCATCCCGTAGGTTTTCCTGGCAGGTACATGACATGCTTAATTCAGATTTACGATTGGTGGGCAGTCCCATTGGCCACGCTCAAACCTTCAGTGGTTTCTTTAATTGCTGACTTGTTTGTTCGGAGTTGCATCAGAAAGCTCAGACCTGTAAGGGTATGACTTGCCCTAAAGCATACGCTCCGGAATACATTGTTTTAGCAGTCTTTTCCCCCTAGTTTTCAGATTTTTCCCATACAATAGTGTTTTTCAATGCCATTTCCTTTCTCGGTGAGCCATTGGTCAGCATTTACAACAGCCCTGTTTTTTACTGAGCACGAGGCATGGTCCAGGGTGCGTAGCCTTGCTGGTGCCTGTGTTCACCTGCTGCAGGTAAAAAGCTGTATGGGAGAATATGGGCTTCTTACTCATTGTCAAAGCTTTGCTCCTGTGTTTGTGCAGCTAGATTGCACGGAAAAGATCAAGAACTGCCAGGACCCTGAATTCGGCAAGAAACTGGTTGTGGACTACTACTTTGAGAAAGTGCGGAAGCTGAAATTCAGCGTGTATGATATTGATAACAAGTCCTTTGATTTAAATGAGGATGACTTCCTGGGAGGGATTGAGTGCACACTGGGACAGGTACGGATAGACGTGTTAAGTGATGTACAAAATAGCAGGGAGAGTTGACTGTATTATGAAAAATGAAGTGAAAATCTGCTTTGTCAAAGGCTTCAACATATTCAAATTTAAAAACACTGTTAAACATGTTCATTTGTGTTACCATTGAACATGGTTAGAAAAATCATGTCGATCACAAAGCAAAGGTTAGAAATACATTTTGTAATTAATTGCTTAACATAGGAGGCACTTGTAACACTAGAGGCAGTCTGGAAGTAAGGAAGCATGGTGCTTGGAGGGCTCTCATGGAGTTTCTTTTCCACAAAGTGACCATCAGGTGGTAAATTGGGGGGAATAAGGTTCATTGAGAGTCTATGTTCATTTCCTGAGAAGGGGTTTGTACAGCTAGGTAGGAGAAGAAAAGTGGGATTCATATAATTAAAAAAAGACTCGATAAATTAAATAGTATTTTAAGTTTTAGTAGCTTTTTGTGTGCTTGTGATGACAATGCCTCTTGTGTCTAAGAGGCAGCAAAAATAGAAGCTAAAGTGAAGTTTGAAGACATGTTGGTGGTCACTGTTTCCTGGATTGTGAGAGAAGATGATTTTCAGACTGTTCAGGAGCACAAACTGATGTCTGTCACTGTTGCAAACACATTTAAATCCTTTTAGAACTTCTATGAGAGTTTGAAAACTTTGCACCTGAAGAGTAACTCTTTCCTCTTTGTTTGACATGGTATCTTTATTATCTGTCTTCTAACCTGTCTCCAGCTCAGTGTTCACCTGACTGTTGGAATTGAAGCAGGGAAAGCCAGCAGGAGAGGGCACTATTACGGTAGATAAGGTTTTTGTTTGAAAAAACTCTCTCAATATGTTGTCTGGGCTAAAGTGGCTTTTCTGGTTTCCTGTCAGTATATCTACAAATGCTGCATGTATACAGGAGAGAGATATTTAAGCAAAGCTACAGTTTCTTTTATGGACAAAATATAAGCAAAACTGTGATNGGTACCAGGGTTGTATACTTGGAAATTGAAGCCATAAACTTGGACAAAAAGGTATTGATTTTTAAAGAAATTATAGTCATGCTTCTCTAGTAGTTACATTTTGTGCCTTTTGGCCGGGAATCTCTGTGTTTGCAGACATTCAGCTAAGCCCATAATCCATGTGTGAGCAAAGGCTCACTGTTTTTTGTGTTATTTACAGTTGAGTAAATTGCAGATACAATTGCATGTTGAACTCCACAATGTCAAGCTAGAAACTGACAGGTGTAGGTTTTGAGGTATTATTTTGACTTTGGAGCATTCTGTATATGAATACAAACCAGTTACATAATTCTGTATTTTTTTAACAGAAGAAAAGGTGGAAATTTAGGTGTTCTGCTCAATGTTATTTTAAGCCAAAGACCAATACAAGGATTTAGTGACCTAACTCCCAGTTAGCAAAATTATGTGATTCATCAGGACAAAAGTGGTCTGAGGAGGAGGTCTTGGAATTGGAGCTGATAAATGCTGATGACTTACAGAGTGCAGCAGTTTTAAAAAGGAAAATAAAAGTGAGGAAAGAAAATGAATGTGTAGTTTGCTTGACTTGGTTCTTTGTTTGAAGTATTGTCTACTAATTAGTTAATTTTTTACTCATTTTGGTAAAATATAGAGGAGACTGGATATTAGGGGTTTTGTGTGCAGGATTTCTTAGGTAAATTTCATCCATTTCTGGAGTTTTACAAGCAGAATGATGCTGGAACATGGCAGCTTGTGTACAAATCAGAAGTAGAATTTCCACACAATGTTTTCCTTGAGTTGATTAGACAGCTCACTCTTACTAAAAGTGAGACTCCCTCTCTTGGTCATGCTTTGCACCAGTTTTGCAGAGAAAGTATTCTGTAAAAAGATATTCTGCTCACTACGGTTACACCAAATTGTTTATTTGGTGCCTAGTGACTGGATGGAGCTACCTGAATGGGGAGTCTGACCAGGGACAGCAAATGAGAAGAAAGTCTCTCTTTTTTTCAAGGGTGTTGAGCTTGGCTGTAAAATTTAACTTTACTTAAAAGCATCAAGCTTTTATTTCTTAGAGAGCTGTTGCTTGGCCAGTGATACATGCCAGGCTTGAACTGGCTGAGGCTGCTCTTCAATTGCCATGAAGATCCCTCAAGTCATCATTCCTAGTGATCATTCCATTGCATGCTGTATTCCTTATGTGACATTATGCTGTCATTTTTTTAAGGTCATCAAGAACAACTTAAATCAATGCTGGAAAAAGTTCAGTGTTCCCTTGCAAACTTTCTGTGGTGGAGATTTTAATAAATCTATCAAGGTACAGCCTTTAGAAATTCTCTTTGTTCAATGGAATGTCATTGATTCTTTGTTGATGCTAACTGTGAGTTATCAGGTTGTCTAGTCAAATTTAAGTTATTAGATTGCCTTTCTAGAATTGTAGCGTGGCAGATAAGTGATTATACATCTGTTTTAAAACATTGTGAATTGTCAAATTGAGAAGCCAGGAAATGCAAAAGTGACACAGTTTCCAATGATTAGTCAGAAGAAAGAATTGTAACTGGTTTTTTTTTTGGTTTTTTTTTTTTCCCACTATTCTGGTCAGGGTTTCAAGTTGAGCTTTGGTGGTGGTCTTGTTTGGTTGGGTGGTTGGTTGTTTTGGGTTTTTTCATTGTGGCTTTCTAGTACTGTTTCTAAGTTAACTGAGAAACTTGCAGATGTTGGACAAACTTGAGTGCCTTGGGATACTGACACAGAGAGGACTTTGAGGCATCCGTCAGATTTATCCATTCATGAGACTGGAAGTTTTTCCCAAATTATTTTCTATCTTTCAAGTAGAACTTCAGTTTTGAGTCAGAATTGCATTCCCCTGTGGTCTTATATATGATAACTAATTCTTTGTGTCCCTGGCTTGAGGAGGTA
The DNA here is from genome assembly GCA_013400215.1 of Cisticola juncidis. Classification (NCBI taxonomy): domain Eukaryota; kingdom Metazoa; phylum Chordata; class Aves; order Passeriformes; family Cisticolidae; genus Cisticola; species Cisticola juncidis. The sequence continues at coordinate 30,400 of VXBR01001460.1, forward strand.
TAGCAGAACAACTACATCTTTTAATGTTTCCGCAAAAGAAAATCTGATAGCAATGTAGTGTCACTGTTGAGGAGGTCACGACACACAGAGGGAGGCAGTAGAAGTTCAGAAGGCTTCCCTTTATTATGGTAGCACCTGCCTTTTATACATTCCTCAACATAGTTTATACTTACTCACTGGTTACAATACATCAACACAGTGTTCACTGGTTCAGAGCAGTTTCTACCACTGTTTCCAGCTCGCATTCACAAAACTTTTCTAAAAATACTTTTCCAGCTGCAGGTGTCTTCTGCTTATCTCTTACTTCTTCTTGGTCTCTGTGTCAATGGCCTTGGTAGAAATTCTTTTCAGGGGTACACATGGATCTTATCAGCTTCTTCTTCAGCTAACTTACACCTCAGGCTCACAGGCCAGCTGTCAGCCCTTTCCGTAATGTAATACATTAATTTTTTTCCTAAGCAATGCATTGATAATTTAAAGGCATTTAAATACATAGATAGTTCTGTGTAAGTATAATTTCTCTCTACTTTTCTAACACCTAAATGCTTTACATTTGCAGAATTTTACTGCTTCATCCTCTCTCTGAAGAACTCTCATGCTGAAAGCTTGATATGGGAGATTTAGCAAAAAGCATGCACGCTAATGTTGGTTTTTGTGCAGTATGGCAATTTCTAAGAATTACTGAGATTATTAACCTGAAAACAGATATTCAGGTGTTGTCTTGGTTTAAAAGACAGTATCTGACAAGGGAACCTTCCTGGGATGGAAAATATGACTCCCCTCCCTCCAAATTATTATAACTTTGAAATTACAGGACTTTTGGGCAAAGATATAGAAAAGGAATAGCAGTTCTTTACATGTATTTGTGTAACAAGGCAAACATATAACCCCAGCTTCAACAAACAGACACAGAGACCCAGTGCCAGCCTTCCCCCGGCTGCAGGCACCTTCCCCTTTGGTGCAGTTCCGGGCACAGCCGGCAGGGGCGCTGCTGGCTCCCGGCCGGGCAGGGCGGGTGCGGTGATTCCCCCGCGGCTGCAGGGGGCGCTGTGGCCCAGCTCGGCCGCCTCTCTCCACACGGCAATGGTGACTCAGTCGTTGGGAGAGAGAGAAAAACGGGCTTCCTTGTCATGGGAAGCAGAAGGTTCCAGTGGGTGTCTGCACTCTGGGTGGCAAGCTGGACTGTAGCAGGAACCTTGGAACAGCAGAGGCAAGCAGACCTCGGGTGGCAGACAAAGTGTAGCAAAAAACCCTGAAGCTGTGGCAGGAGCAATGAGGTCCTGGCTGACCCAGGGTGTTGAGTAGCAAAAACCTTGAATAAGCAGCAGAAAACAGACGGTCTGGTCAGTGGCAGCTGGGCTCCCACAAGCAGCAGCAAGGTGCTCCCTCCAGAGTGGGAGAGGGAGTCCTGGGTTTCCCCTCTTGAATCCAAGCAGTTGATGAGGGTCTCTCCCAGTGAGGTGGGGTGTTGAAAAGGTCCCAATTCAGTGGCTGCTTTTATGAACAGAGGTTCACCCATGGTAAGGAGAAGCAGTGAAGGACAAAATTCCACAGTGGTGAATCCTCCGGGCAGCAGCAGTTCAGCACCAAAACCACAACATCTGACCTTTGATCCCAAGAGGGAGAGTGCAAGAAAGGGCTGCACCCAGTCCCTGACCCCCAGCTATGTCTTGGTATCTCTGCACTTTGCAAGAGAAAATCTCCCCCAGCTACCAAGCTCACTCCCTAGCTAAGAGACTGCAGCCAGCTACACCCCTTGACCCCTCCTCCCCATCTTGGCCACATCTTTTGTTTCTCTTAAGTATTGTCACTCTCACGTCTTAGGCAACAAATAGAAGAAATATTCCCTTAGAGAAAGGAAAAAAAGTAAAAATCCTAACCTCCAACAGCTGTTCTGGGCTTGTTGATAGGTGGCTGTGTTTTACGTGGTGTTTGTGAGGCCTTATTGGTGGGGAATCAACAGTCTTAGGTCAGAAATCAGTCATCTTGGTTCAAAAGTGTGCAGCAAGCATATAGAGGAGGTGGCTAAGAGGTGCATATTGTAATTTGTTAGAACTGACATGACATGGGTTACACGTTCTGTTTTGAGGGGCTATATTTGGTATAGCCCAAAAATATTTGTGTTCTTACTTCGTTTTGTTTGTTTTCTAGAAGCTTTCTGTGCTTTGGAATCCACTTCAGAGTGACCTGCTTCTTCAAAAGGATAGTTTTTTCTGTTAGTTCATTTTAATCAAAATTCTTGATGCATGGGCAGATAATCTGTGAAGTTTCCCAATGCAGCTGTGAAAAAGGATTAAACTGTTCTTGTCCTTAACAGGCTGGGGAAGTTAATCAGGGGAGTTTAGACTGACGGGCAGAAGTTTCACTAAAAACACTAAAGTATATAATACTGCACTAATGCTTTATTTTTCATTTGGAATTTGTTCCTCGAAATCTCTTGTTTGAGACTTCCAAAAATTTACCTAGGAGCAATTCTGCTTGAAATACTAGTAGTCAGTGAAAGGAGAACTTGAACTTTCAACACAGCAGAAACAGCCATTTTGATGTATCCCCTAAACAACAACTTTGCCAGCTGTGTATGAGGATTACATGCTGAATATGTGTGAACATAAATCTTTTGATCAAATGCTATCTAGTATTATGGTAATTCTTTCTTCATTGTGATGTAGAGTGACATTCTCTTTGTTCTCTGTTAAGAACAGCTCATATTTGTGACACAGCTAATCTTTGTGACAGTTTTATGAAAAATAAGTGAAAGCAGTGCCTCACCCGCATAGTTACTTAAACGGAAATGGCAAATGTAGCAAATAGAAGTAGCAAAATAGAAATTAGTGGGTGTTGGTATTCACAGGTTTCATGGCATATACACAAAAGCAAAATAACTTTCTCTTGATTTTGAAAGTTCCTCCTGTAGATGAAAAGGTCCTTTTCCTTGTAGACTGTATTCCATGGCTTGTAGTGAGTATTGGACAGTTCATTTGCAAAGAAGTAATCAATAAATAATTCCATACAGTGTCCTGCAATATTGGAGGCTTTTGTCTGCAACAACACCACTCTATGAGCTGCCTGCAGTGAATCTTGGCCAGTGTTAGAAAAAAACCTTGTAAAAAGAGCTTTCTTTTAAGCCATACCATGTTATGAACTAATAACAAAACTGGTCCTTGGCATGGCTATGAGGGGAGTGGGAGCAGGAAGGAAGAGAGAGGAGGTGTGTGGAGATGGCAGCTGCTGGATTCTCTGCAGCTCTCCAGGTGTGCTGGCATAAAGGAGACCCTTCACTGGGAGTCTGGCACTCTGGCTTCTGCACAAGAGAAGGCCTCCCTGGCATGATCCAGTTGCTTTTGGGTGATGTACAAATATCAGAATTATTGGGAGAAACCAAGTAAAGTTCAGGCAGGAGGAGTGGGAGTTGCTTCATGGTGGAGTGTCTAGAAGAGAAGAGCAAAAGTGTGGTGCAAAGGATGGAGGAGGATGTAGGAGCTTCTAGGTGATGGCAGAGTCAGTGACAAAGTATCTCTATAAGCAAAACAGCTGTGAGAGCACGTGTTTTATTGTGAGTGCAGGGGCCTTGCTTGTAGCTGCTAGGCACAGCTAAAGCAGGCCAGGAGAGAGTGGGAAAAGAGGGGGGAAAAGAGGAGGAGATTCTGATAACCGTAGAATAAATGTCTTTCTGAGTTGAATAGTCTGTGTTGGACCAAACAATCTAATACAAGATACCAATCTCACAACATTTACATACAGCCAATAGAACTGTCCTATTACCTTTGGCAAGCAGAAGGGTATTGTTTAATCAAGGGAGATTGCCCCCAGCTAGGCACACTATTGTTCACTAGCTGATGGCTTGATATTTTACATCTCAAAGCTTGCCTTCATTTCTATCTCGATTGTTGGTCTCATACTCCCATAATCTAAACCATCATATTTACAAGGCCTCTCTACTTCATCCTTCCCAACAGGAGAAGGGGAAACAGTCTCTGTGGTGTCTTTCACCATTAAGACATTGAAGGCTGCTATGATGCATCCATTTAGGTGGCTACTTCAGGCCATAATTCACCTGGCTGTTTGTATGGGTTTTCCACTGATACCAGTGGAAGATCCCCAGTAAATCTGAATAGCCCTTTAAAGAACCCTGTGTCAAGTTCAGATATCTAGCCATTGAATTTGACATCCTTATTGGGGTGTTACCCATGGGTTCATCTTGTCCCATTTTCTTAGGAGAGAGCTGTCACTGTGGTTTATACTGGAGTAACATCAATTTCCTGATTAGTAAAGGCAGATCTCAGAGAGTTCCTGAATGCATGTAGCATGTGAGCTTCAGAGGAGGAGAAGGTGGCTGCTTACAACTGTCCCTTAGTTGGCTGCTTCTGGAATTACTTGTGTTCTGCAGTCATATGCACACTGAACATGTTAGAAATGCTCTTCACTGGTGATTTTGTGGAGAGCTATGACACCATGTTGCTGTAAGCCATAGTTATTAGTATATTTTTATTTGTACATGCATTGCTCTTTTGCGTGTTTTGCATCTTACCTAATTCTGAAGCCTTCATGCTGATATAAAAATGACTTTATTAATAAAGTATTTGTAATTTGGTTGGTATAAGATGCAGAAAGACAGATGTACTGTTCCATTGAAATTAGAATTTCCTTGTAAATCGATGGTGTTGCACAGAAAAAAAGAGCATAGCTTAGATAACAAAGTTTTAACTGTTTGTTTCCATTACCCCAGTTGCATATCTTGTCCTGAATGACCTCATATTTTCACATCTGGGCTGGGGGGGGGTTTAATGTTTCCTTTAAAATTTTATTTATTTGTTTAATCTCTTACCTTTAAACCAGGGAAAGATTTTTTTAAATTTTCATCATGCATACTTAAATGGGTGAGGAAGTAAACCTGTTTCTCTCCTGAAATTCACTCTGGCTGTCTGTCTTTGCTTCTGTGTTTCAGTTAGTGATGTGGCAAACATCTCCAGTCCTGATGGCATGGGCGAGTTCACCAGCATCGATGCAGTGCTGTCAGACAGGAGATGGGGCAGTGAGCCATGACCAAGTCTCCCTAACACAGGACATCTGCCTATTGCCTGCTTCCTTCTCCTTTCAGCTGCAGTGTGCAAATCATGACAGTGACGGCTCACATGACTTGATAGGCACTTCGGAAACGACCCTGGCGAAGATGCAGACAACTGGTGCCGGCTCTCTGGTGAGCTTCCTCAGCCCCTGCCAACTTAGTTCAGAATTCAAGCTTTCAAACCCCCTTTCTAATATTGACCTCACACATCCACTTTTAGTTGTTGCCTGCCTCCAAATATGCATATTTTTATCTGTGTTTTTGTAATAAGCCAGCATTTGGAAATAATAAAAACTGGTATGAGAATTATATTTCTTTGTTTTCTTTGGGTTGTTACTATTCCTATTTCTAAAAATACCCTTGAGCCTGTTATCTGCTGGCCCTATTGTCTGCTGAGCTACTTTTCCCAGCAGTTCAGCTTGCTTTGGCCTCTGCTGAGTCAAGTGAAAATAGAAGTGCTTGTTGGTGCTGTAACAGATGAGTCTAGAAGCACAGCTTGTCTCAGATAATGTTTGTGCTGGAGCTGGTCACTTTCGTGAGCGCTCTGGTCACCTTCTCAGCTAACAGAGAGCAGCAGTCCTTCCAAGGGGCACTTCTCTTGGTCATCCAGTCTAGAGTAAGTTGAGTCGCATGCTGGTGGTGATGTTTTTGGTTTGTTGTCTGCCGTGAAAATCCGACATCTCATTCTCCTGGAGATGTCCCACCTGCATGGAGGCAGATGTATTTGCACACAGGACGTAACCCTGGACTACTCCAGTTGCCAGCCAGCTTGATTGGTCATAATCCAAAAGTGGGTGGAAGCTTCTTGCCTTTTTTCTAGCCCTTGTGAATACAGAAACAATGCAAGTGAATCCAAGCAGGGAAACACTGCCTAGGCTTTTTTGGCCTCCCCACCCTGAGATTTTTGCCTCCTCTGCCCAGTGCTGGTGGCAAAAGCACCCCATTTAGCTTGTCAGATAGCAGCCAAAGTAGTTGCAGACCTTTAAAAAATTAAATTTCTTAATTCTGCTGGGTATTTTGGTAACACTAAAATTGTATAATGTGTGACACTGTCTGTTTCAATAATTTGCTCTCCTGTAAAGGCATGTATTTTGGAGCTTGCTTTCTGTAGGTGGAATATGAATGCATTCATCTTAAAAAACAAAACAAAACAAACAAAAGCAAACAACAACAACAAAAAAAACCCCTACAAAAATTCCGGCATTATTAGGATAAAATCCTGCAAGGTAGGAAGATTTTTGTTGGTTTGTTTTTTGTTTTTTTTTTTTGCTTGTATATTTTCTGATCGTAGTGAAATGAGTAGTGTAACAATATCTGTCTATTCCTCTAGACTGAGACAGAGTATTAATTTTTGGACTATGTGATGGGAGGCTACCAGATTAACTTTATAGTGAGCTCTTCCCCACTGCTTGTACTGGTAGATGACAGGACAAAATCAGTCAAGTTGTGTTCACTACTTTTACTGGCAGCATGAATGTCTGCAAGTGCAGTGTGAATTTGCAGTGATGAAGTCTGCAAAACACTTAAGGATACCGTATTTTTGGTTTTTGTGATCAAATAGCACCTTAATGGAGCTAGGGCTTCTTATACTTCTTTTGAGAAATTGGTTTAATTTGTCAGTGGAAAGGATTGTTGTGGCTTGGAAATACATGTACCCAGATGGGAAAAGGCATGCAGGCTTATGTGCATGTCCCTGTGTACAGCAGCTGTGTGCCTTGGAGGAGAAGGAACTGTGTGGGCCTGAGCTAACCCTGCTTCTGGATATAGCTAGTTCTTCTCATTTGTTTGTGCTGATGCATCATGCTGCCTGATCAGGTGGGTGTAGACTTCACTGCCTCCAGTGGAGATCCCAAGCCACCAGATTCTTTTTACTGGATTAACTCAGATAGGGTAAATGAGTACCCGATTGTCATCTGGAGTGTGAGAAGTGTAGTCCAGGATTATGACACCTATGGTCATGATCTTGACTGATCTAGTCATCATGTCAAAAATGTGTCACAGCTTGTTCTAGCCCTGCACTGTTTTAATGATTGAGAGGCTGCCTTTCCTTGGGAGATCCCTTTAGAAGCTGCTACTGTTTCCTCTTGCTTCTGTCAGTGCTAGGGAGGGCAATGGCAGCCCTTCATAATTTGGCGTATTTGCTTGGCTTGTCCCTTCTGAGTCCCTTGCTGCTTCAGCTGGGCACTGATCCCTTGTTGCAGATGATGCATTGCAATCATGAATGTCCTATTTAGTTCAGTGGGAATGGGAACATGCTTGTCTGCTTTGTCCTGTAGTCAGGCTGGGATTGGTCTGGCTTTTCTCCTGCTACTTTGAAATTTCCTGAGACTCCTGTGGGATGCTGCACTGAAAGAAATTATCTGACTCCCAAGCCCAAGCCTGAAACCATTGGACACCTGATGCCAGGCCATGGGCAGCTAGATGGTGTACCAATTCCTTATGGAAGGAATTCTGCCATGGTCTCCAGCCACTTTTGATGAAAAAAACTGAAGAATGAGTTGATACTGAAATGTTCTTCCTCATTTTTTGATGTTGCGTGCCCTTTCCAGGGACAAGCTGTTTCCTGCATTTGGGTTTGGAGCTCAGGTTCCTCCTAGCTGGCAGGTAGGGCCTTCACAATGTTGGGTCCTTGCTCTGTCCATATCTGCATTCCCTAACTGTTTGTAATGTCCCATTTCCCAAGGTATCTCATGAGTTTGCTTTGAACTTCAACTCCAGCAACCCTTGTTGCCAAGGTGAGGACACCTCTTTATTAATAATGTTACCGAGTGGGAGAGATGTTTGAAATGCTGTGTTTATTTCACAACTGATGAAAATTAAATGCAGCACCAAGACATGGGGCAAATATAGCTTTACTCGCACCTTGATGCTGACAAAAGCAGATGTGTGTTGATGCAAATTTCTTTGCAAGCTCCATAAGCTTCAGTGAAGGGGTCTAGATTTAATTAATTGTCAGTCTGAACTAAAATTTTTATAGCTTCAACTTGGTTACTTCTGCTGGGTTACAGATGGCAGTGGATTCAGCTCAGCCCTGTGCCTATGCTTTTTAAGATTCCAGAGCCACCATCTGCTGAGGCTGTTAGAAACTAGGGTTACTTCATGAGCAATGTGGATATATGTGGATATGTTTGATCACTCTCTTCTAAAGGTTGTCTTAAAAGCTTGCTTTTCTTCATAGCCATCTTCTTCACTGGAGGTGGTTTCAGGTTATATTTGGTTTGGTTATATATTTGGTTATATTATATGGTAAGGTTTTGGTAGTGAGGGCTACAGGAATGGTTTCTCTGACAAGCTGCCAGAGGCTTCCCCAGTGTCTAATGGAGCCGATGCCAGCCAGCTCCAAGACATGTCACTGGCAAAGGCCAAGGTTATCAGTGATGGTGGGATAACAGATTTGAGAAGGAGGGAAAAAACCCAGTGTGGCAGAAATCAGAGGGAAGGAGTGAGACTATATGAGAGGATCAATATTAGAGACACCAAGGCTGATAAACAAGAAGGAAGAAGAAGAGTTCCAAGCACTCAAGCAGAGATTCCCTTGCAGCCTGTGGTGAAGACCATGGTGTCCTAGTTTGGAAAGACAGGCGTCAGGGAAAGCTGGAATTCCCTTGGAGGGGAGAATGTAAACCCCCTCCCTCCAAATTATTATAATTTTAATTTTGCAATTAGGGGCTTTCAGGCAAAGATATGGGAATAGAAATAACAGTTCTTTACTAGGAATATTAAAAAATACAAATGTAGTAGTACAAAAAAACACATAAACAAAGAAACAGCCTAGAAAACCTGACAGAGTCAGANAGCTGGCCCATTAACAGAAGGCACCCGCCTCCCTCCCTGCCCCCACCCCCCATCCCCGGAGTTATGAGATAAACGAAAAAACACCTCTTCACTGATTTCAACAGATTTGGAATAGAATACATGCTTTTGGTTACATATTGTGACTCAAGACACATGGTGAGACAGCTGTGCCTCAGCAGCCCATAGTGTCCATAGGGGAGCAGATACTATGGATGCCCCACTCTGGAGCAGCCTGTTCCTGAAGGAGTGTGTCTTGTGGGAGGGATGTACACAGGCAGTTCATGAAGATCTGCAGCTTGTGGGAAGGACTCACATGAGAGAAGTTTGTTGAGGATTGTTTCCTGTGGGAGTGACCCTATGCTGGGGCAGGGGAGCAGTGAGGAGAGACTTTCCTTTGAGTGAGGAAGGAGCAGCAGAGATGACATGTGAACTGACCACAGTTCACTGACCACCCATTCACTGTGCCACTGAGGGAGGAGAGAGAGAATTCAGGAGTGAATTTGAGCCTCAGAAGAGGGGCTGTGAGAGGAAGATATTTTTAAAATTTATTTTATACTTTTCTTTGTCCTATTCTGATTTCATTGGCAACAAATTCAACTTATTTCTCCACGTCAAATCTGGTTTGACCATACAGTGGGTGCTGAGCAATCTCCCTTCCCTTATCTTGACTCATGAGCCTTACTTTATTTTCTCTCCCCTGTCCAGTTGAAGAGTGGGATGATAAATGGCTTTGATGGGCATCTCATATCCAGCCAGGTTCACCCTGCATACTACTGTATTTAAGGGCTGCTCCCAGTGCTAGATCATGACCTTTGAGGGCTGAGATCTCTCTCAGCATGGTGTCACACAGAATTGTTCTTGAACAAGCATTTTTCACTTAGTTTTTCTCTCTGGTCTTCGGCCAACAAAAAGAGGAATTAGAGATTCAGTGCTAAAATCCAAGCATTTCTTAATTCAGCCTTCTCTGCCTCACTGGGATCTGGGTCTGTGGTCTTTTTTGGGTCCTTGTGCAGCAGTTGTGAGTGGTACCATGCTAAAACCTGATGGCAATGTAAACAGCAGTGGCAAATGAAGCTGTATTGATACAAGCCTGGAATAGGCCAATTTAGATGGATTCATAGAAGAGTATGTACCATTTTAGAACTTTTAAAAAAGTTTGTTAACCTGAGAAAAGCTTTTTGCATTAAAAACCCCTTGAGATTGGTATTTCTGTTACAGAAATGGTTGAATCTTCAATCAAGGATTGTTTTTTAACTTCTGCACAAAGAAAATGAAAAGTTAATGTTCCCAAGAGCTTCTGACCTTGTCTAACTAGAACATAACCAATTAAACAAGGTAAATTGACAAAGTAGACACAGTTTTCATATCTTTGCTAGATTATTTTTCTTGCAACTTCATAGGATCATAGAATGGTTTGAATTAAAAAGGACATTAAAGATCATCTAGTTTCAAACCCCTGCCATGGGCAGGGAAACTTTTTGCTAGACCAAGGTTGCTCAAAGTTCTATCCAGCATGGCCTTGAACACTTCCAAGCAAGGAGCAGCCACAAGTACTCCGGGCAACTTCTTCCAGTGCCTCACCACCCTCACAGCAAAGAATTTCCTCCTAATACCTAATCTAAACCTACTCTCAGTTTGAATCCATTCCGCTTTGTCTTGTCACTACATGCTCTTGTAAAAAGTCCTTGTCCATCTTTCTAGTAAGCCCCCTTTAGGAACTGGATGGCTGCAATCATGTCAGCCCTAAGTCTTCTCTTTCCCAGGCTGAACAAACCCAATTCTCTCAGCCTTTCCTCCTAAGAGAGATGCTCCATCCCTTTGATCAACTTGGTGGCCTCCTCTGGAGTGGCTCCGCCAGGTCCGTGTGTGTCTGGCACTGAGGACTCCAGAGCTGGATGCAGCACTGCAGGTGGGACCTCACCTGAGGGGAGCAGAGGGGCAGAATCCCCTCCCTTGACCTGCTGCCCACTCTTCTTTGGATGAAGCCCAGGACATGGTTGGTTTCTGGGTGCCAGCACGCACAGGGCTGCTCTCAATCTGTTCCTGCCCCAGTCAGGATCAATGCACAGGGATTGGTGCAGCACCAGCATCTGGCCTTGTTAAACCTCATGACATTCCCATGAGCCACTTCTCAAGCTTGTCCAGGTGTCTGTGTCCTTCAGGCATGTCTTCTGCAAACCTGCTGAGGGTACACTTGTTCCCTTCATGTAGTATGAAGACACTAAATAACACTGATCCCAATACGGACCTCTGAGGGACCCCATCTGTTGCTGATGCCCATTGGAATCTGAGCTGTTGAGCATTACTCTCTAGATGTGACTGTCCAACCACTTTCTCATCCATCTAACAGTCCACTCATCAAATCCATCTCTCTCCAATTTAGAGAGAAGGATGTTTAGGGGATCTGTTTCAAACGCTTTACTAAGTTCAGATAAATTACATCTGTGTTTTCTCCCTTGTCTACTGAGGTACGCCATCCTACAAAGCCACTGGGTTGGTCAGGGAGGACTTGCCCTTGGTGAAGCCATGCTGAATCACCTCCATGTCCTTAGCAGAGCTTCCAGGAGGATCTGTTCCATGACCTTCCCAGGCACAGGGGTGAGGCTGACAGGCTAGTAGTTCCCAGGGTCCTCTTCTACCCTTTTAAAATACGGGGACAGTGTTTCCCCTTTTCCAGTCACCTGGGATTTTGCCTGACTGCAACGAGTTTTAAAATATCACGGAGAGTGGCTTGGCAATTCCATCAGCCAATTCTCTCAGGGCTCTGGAATGCCCCTGTGGGTCCTATAGACTTAAATACAGATACCTCAGGTGATCACACATCTGATCTTCACTTACAGTGAGAGGGACTTTGTTCCTCCAATCCTCATCCTGCTATCTACTCAGGAGGTGTGGAAAGAGAGTTTGAGGCAAAAAAGCTATTGGGTACCTCTGCTTCCTCATCTGTTGTTAGTAGTTTTCCAGCATTGTTGATCAGGGGCTAACACCTTTGACTTTTCTTTTCTGGTTAATGGGCCTGTAGAAGCCCTTCCTTTTGCTCTTTGCCTACATTGCCAGGTTCAGTTCCAGCTCCACCTTGGCCGTCTCTACACAACCAACTTTATACTCTTTCTGGGTGACCCACCTTAGTTTCAAATGTCTGTTTCTTTATTTTCCTTTAGTTTCCTTTAGTTTCCAGCAGTTCCCTACTCAGCTATGCTGATCTCTTGCCTTCCTTGCCTGATTTCTTGCTCGAGGGATTGCTAACTCTTGTGTTCTATGGAAGACTTCCTTAAAAAATCTGCCAAGCTCAGTTCTTCTCCCTTGTCCCTGAGGGCAGTATTCTAGGAGATCCCATTAACTATCTCCCTGAAGAGCTGGAAGTCTGCTTTCCTAACCTTCAGGGGGCTAACTGTACTCTTACCTGACCCGCATTCCTCAGGACTGCCAATTCCACCAGTGCATGATCACTGTTGTGCAGGGTGCCTCTGATCATGATGTTCCCAGTCAGCTGCCTTGCGTTGGTGACTAAGAAATCTAGTAGTGCATCCTCTCTGGCAGGGCTGTTGATTACCTGGGTCAAGAAGTTATCCTCCATGTATTCCAGGAATGTCCTGGATTGCCTACAACTCACTGTACTACTTTGCCAGCAGAAATCAGGACAGTTGAAGTCCCCCAGCAGGACAAAGAGCCTGTAAGCGCAATGTCTCCTGTAGCGGGAGCAGAAAGGCTTCATCAACAGGCTCCCCTTGATAAGCCAGTCTGTACTAGACCCCAATCATGAAGTTCCCTTTGTTGCCTTGGTCACTGAATTTTACCCACAGGCTTTCTGTCCTAATTTTAACCCACGTGGCCGTTCTTCAGAGACAGCTCTTCACACTCAATCCACCTCTTGACATAGAGGGCAACCCCTCTATCTCTCCTTACTCTCCTGTTCCTTCCTCACAGCCTTTAGCCATCAATAGCTATACTCCAGTGATGGGATTCCCATAGGTGTCCCACCAAGTTTCAGTAACGGCACAAAGTTTCTAGCAGCACCAATGGCTTCCAGGTCCTCCTGTTTGTTGCCTGTGCTCTGTGCATTGGTGTAAAGCACTCAGCTGGGCTGTTGGCTGTATCGCCTTCCTGAAGGAACACTCATAATTCCTTTGAGATAATTTTCTGCTGTTTCCCTTTTGGCTTTTTTTACCATAGGAGACCCTGGCTTGTCTCTGTAAGTGTGCAAGTGTGTTCTGGTGATACACACTTCAAATTCAGCAGGGCGTAGATGTACTTCAGCTGAGCTTTTGATTTCACCCTCAGTGCTGGCATGCCAGCCCTTGGCTCATGTCTGCCAAGCCTGGTCTTACTGCCTTCCCCTTCAAACCTAGTTTGAAGCCTTCTCTATCGGCCTTGCCAGCTCAAAAGCTAGAATCCTGAGCTTTGTGATGTTAAAGACTGATGTGAAGAATTGAAGAATGGGGAAGAAATGTGCAAATCCAATCTCTGCAGCTGACCACTGTTTTAATCTCTCTGCTTCCTGTATTTCCTGTTATGCTGCTGCTTATTAGCCCTTCAGGAGTTCACAGCTGTGTGAGTTATCTTCTGGCTATGCAGTTTAGTAGTGCTGCTGGGGGTTAGATTTGCTTTTTTTTTTCACTTACAGAATTTTTCCCCATAAGTTTCCAAGTTTCAATGACTACTTAATCAGAACAAAAGGGAGTACTTGAAGGACATGGCAACACAAGGCTACACCTATTTTTATTAAGTCTCTGGGAGTGTCCCTCAGAGGGGAGAGATGATGAGCTTTGGCAAAGGCAAAAAGACAGAGCTGGGGGAGGGGAACTCAATCTTGCTCTCGGCATTAAGGAGGATGGTCAAGCTGCCCCTGGCTGCAGGAAGAGTTCACGGCCATCACTCTGCCTCTGTCTCATCCTGGGAAATCTACTGTCATTTGCTCGTGTACCCAAGAATCCTGAGCTCATTTTCTCCAGCCTTCCCCTCCATCGCAGCTGTTTCTTCGGAGCTTTGAGGTTCCCCTGCTACTCTGTAGCCCAGCCCTGCCCAGCCCTGCTGGGATGCCCCTGCCGATCCAGCCCCCAGCACAGAGCTCCTCATCTCACCCACCAGCCCGGGACATTCCTCCCTTCCAGCTCAGCCTCTCGGAGTCCTGCAGGGGCACCGAGATTAAACTGCCCTGGGCTTTTGTGAAAGAAAGGTTCTTGGTTCTGTTTATTATTAATGCTGTAGTTGTTGTTTGGTTGTTGTTTTGTCATATATACCAGTAAAGAACTGCTATTCCTATCCCCATACCTCTGTCTGAAAGCTCCTTTAATTTTTTTCTTAAATTGGAATAATTTGGAGGGAGGGGATTTGAATTCTCCATCTCTAGGGAGGTCCTGCCCCCTTCCTAGCAGATACCTGTCTTTCAAACCAAGACAATTGCTTATGAAATAATGACTAGAGGAATTGTGGGTCCTTGTGGCAGCTTTCTTTCCTTGTGTTGCAGGGATCCAAGGAGAAGTGGATGCCTACTACCAGATTCTGCCTCAGATCTGACTCTACGGGCCAACCAATTTCTCTCCTATTATAAACCAGGAAAGGTTTATAATAAAGGAACTGCTGCAGTGAGTGCAAGGCCTTTACTGTGGATCTTCTTTGGGTTGATGTTTCTGTTTTCCATGTTTATGACTGAATAGAATGGAATAGTAAATTAATGTTATGTTTCTCCGTAGAATCCCAAGTTTGGTCTTATGTTGTCAGCCTACAGAGAGCATATCAATGCTCTCTTGGTACTGATAGGAACCTATACTGGGTAGACACATTAGTTTCATTGCTCAAGTGATAGTTATTTCTCTCCCAGTTTGCTGGCACTATACTTACTTTTGTGAGGGCTGTGTTACAGGGCTGCTGTGTTGGCTGTTTAGACCAGTGGGACTGAGGCAGCAGTGGCCTCACTCTAATCTCTCTTACCAGGCTCTGTCATCTGTAGGACATGCACATAGAATAGAGCTTTGTGCCAAACAATTTTGCTCTTATAGAGTGTTGATAAAAAGCCTCTAAGAAACTACCAGAGGGCTTGACTACCCATCCCACCATAATGGCACGGAGTCTGAGAACTGTCAATCAGTGTGTGATTGCAGAGTATCTGTGCTTCTCTATGGTCATGGGCTTGTTTGTGTGCTGCTGTGGCCATGGTTGCTGTTAAAATTTTACTTCATTTCTTTAAACCTCATTCATTTTGCTTAAGGTTAAAGGACTTGGATGTCTTGATAGCTTTTAGCCGATTTCATTTTTACAGACCAATTGGAAAGAAAGAATTTTGACATACTCTATGCTACTTGTTTTATCACCCAGCTGTGTCAGTATTTTTGGTGCTGCTGATGTTTGTGTGTATATTAAATACATTTCCCATGCTGTGAGGCACTTGGGCTAAGGAGATCCATTTCTTAGATTTCTGAGGATATTTTTTAACCTTCCAAGCACTTTGGGGAAATCTTCCTAATTCTCATAACATGTTAAATATCTCTGCTTTTTCTTTTAGACTTAAACCTAGCTATTTCAATGAAGAACCTGTCAGCAATCAGGTACAGCAATTTGTGTTAATTGTGCTTTGGAACTGGAAATTCAGTTTTCTCTCATTTTCATTATGTTTGCCTCCTTTTAAGTCTGTAAACAGCTGCTATAAAACAGCAGTTGCTCGTTTCAGAACCAGGTACTAAACTTCAGCTTCTGGAAAACAATAGAAATTTTAAACATTTTATCATGTTAAGGCATTGGTTTGAAGTACTCCTTTCTTTCTGGAAAAGCTCCTGTATTTTTCCTTTTCTGTTATCTCTAGAATGTCTCATGTTATTTATCATTGGTGTGTTTTGAGATTTCTAATACTTCTAATGCTTCTAATTTAAATTATTGATAACAAAAGAACCAAGGCTTTTTGTGTTATACTGCAGGGTTATTAAATATCTCTAGCCTTTCTGAATGCCAGTCAGTAACACAGCATGTACCAGTGAATTGTGTATGCAGCTGTGTTAATTTAGTAGTACTTTTTGTCTCTAGTATTTTTTGCCATTTGATGTAACTGTTCTTTATAAATTGAACTTAATCTTTTCTCTTTTTTCTAGTACAGGGAATATTGGAAGTGTGAAGCGTGGGACTAATCTGGGGTTGGAGACAGAGCAACACAGGTCCGAACCCATTTGGTTATAATGTATGTTCTCCTCTTTATTCACGAAATGGCCGGTTATATACAGCAAGAATAGTTTACAATAACAGGTGCATTTCTATTGGCAGTGAGCGTGAACAAATATGTAAACAATCACAGCTTAAGGCAGTTACCATGTCTTCACAGTAATTGCCCTGTTCTATTGATACCCATACCTTAACCCAATTTCTAGCTGCGCCACAAACTTATCTACTTCTAGACAGACCTAAAAGCTGAGGCCTGGCAGGCCCAAATCTGAGGCCCAGTTTACATTAGCTCTACCTTTATTTTATAAATCATCCTGCTCTTGCTACAGAAGTGCACAATGAAAATCGTTAGGCATAGGAAAAATGCAAATTAACATAAGTTTCTTTAATATTCTGGTTTTGTCTCAGGCACAGCAACATCTGATTTCTTTCTTAGCATAAGGGAGTGCTCTATCTGCCTTGAGTTATGTGAGCTCTTATTGGTGTTGAAATATCTAACTGGATGCTTTCTCATGTTTTTCAGCAATACTTTATCTTGCTGATCATCACAGATCTAGACCAAACCAGGCAAGTGATTGTAAATGCCTCTAAACTGCCTATATCTTTTATCATTACTGGTGTTGGTGAAGACAATGTTAAAGCAGTGGAGTTCCTTGATGGAGACAGCAGTGTTCTGAAATCTGTGACAGGTGAGCCAGCTGCAGGGGACATCATCCAGTTTGTGCCTTTCTGACAGTTCAAAAATGTATGTTGTTTTTAAATTCAGAAGAATTTAAATCCCAGTGCCAGGATGTATGAATTCTAAAAATGACCATGGTTTTGACAAGGCAGCAAGCTGCATGCTCAGAGGGTATGCCTGTGCTGCTTGTTCCCAGTAAGAGTTGATATGCTGGCTTCTGTGTTCAAAGCTGTGTCTTGCTGTCTTGAGTTTTTGAGAGCCCTTATTGTATAATTGATTCTGTATCCTATCTCTTGGCTATTGCAAGATTAAAGGGGATATTCTTTGTCCTGGGATGTAAACATTTAGGCAAAGAACTAAGATAATATTGTCAGTCTCTGCTGTTGAGGCCTGTGAGTGATTTGAGATCAGTCTTCCCTGCTGTTGAAAGCAGTCCAGTCACTCACCAGCTCCCCGACTTTCACTGTTGGCGTTGGCATTGGCATTCACGCACTTTGCATGGTCAGTTGGGTTGAGTGATTCAAATGAAAACCCAAGAAGCATAAGAGGCACTGCTAGTGGCTAGGGCAATTTTTCACTCAGACTAGGGCCATATAAAGGCTATGCAAGCCTGAAGTTGGGGTAAGAAAAAGCAGTTTTCATCAGCAGTGCTTACCTGAGACCGACTTGAAGTACCCCTAAAGCTGTAGCAAGAAATTCATAAAACAGAATGAGCAAGGCAGGTGTTTTGAATTCTCTGAGAGTTTTTCACTAAGCTACCAAATCTGTTCTTTGTGGTATTTCTGATTTATTTTCCCCATTCTCTTTTCAGGCTCCCCAGGAAGCACTTTCTCAGATGGTTTGTCTTAAGTGCCCAAGCAGCTAGTGCCATACTATAAATGCCAGGGGTGCCTCCCTCAAACTGCCAGAAATCAAGGTGATGTAGATTTAGGCTAGCCCTGGCTACCTGTAGCACTGGGGTGAAGGAGAGCTGCTTGCAGTCACACTCTCTCTTGCACACTGTGGGTGCTCAGTGCCTTGAGATTGAACAAGTCACACCATTTTTTTCACCTGCTTGCGCTGAGTCTTTGATTTTCCCTGTTTCTATTGGAAGAAATGTGAATACAGAAAAACCTCTTAGTGCTGGAAGTTTTTGTCACAGTATGATCTTTGTTGGTTTTCTACCTTTCAACAGCAACACATTATGACACATCACACCACATATAGTTGCTTGACACAGCCCATTTGTTCCTCACTATCAGGGTGGGCCTCTGAACTGAGCTGCTCCTAATGCTGAGCCTGTTGAGAGAAGTGTTGCACCCATGTTTGCCGTAATGACACTTACCATGTGCTCCTTGAGTGGTGTCTTCTATCAAGCTGCCTTTGAAATGGGGACCCTTCTTTTCTGGATGTGACCAAAAACTGTTGGTTGGATGCCTGAGGTAGTTCCTATTATGCCTTCATAAAGTGCTAGTATATTTTTTTATGTTTCAGTGACCATACATTTGTGTGTTCTTTTTAATCACATTTTTCTATTAGCAAAATTTCTTTCTGTGATGAACTCTTGCCTGAAGCCATTGTTATAGTTCAAGAACATTGCACTTTGCTTATTTATGGGGGTTAAATAAGGATTAATCATTAATTAATGGGATTGGGATGAAATTAATGAGTCACATTAATGTGACTTTAAAAATCCAACAGTTGGAAACACTGAAATGAAGATGCTTTGAGTGAATTCTTTATATCACAAAAGTTACAAAATGAAGAAGTAACTTATCTGTGGAACTTCAAGGAGGTGCTTCCTTATTCTCAGTAGTGTGAAGTGTGTATTACATGATCTCGGGACTGTTGAACAGGCACATGATAGCAAAGCACAGATGTTTTGAGGAAGATGGTTGATTTCCAAGTAGTGATAAAGAAACTTGGGCTTGTCATTGCATTACAAGTGTCATGACTTTCAGTTACATAAATAAATATTCTACTTTGACTTAGATAACGTGTCTGGACTCTTATTTCCTTCCTGGACTTTTTCCTTTGTTTTCCAGCAACGTGGATGGTGGTATTTCAGTATCTGAGGGAGCCTAGGTTCAGTAAGATCCAAAAAAAGAGCAGAGCCAGTTGTCTATCATTGTTAATTTTGTTCCCCTTTAATCACTAAGACTGATGAATCCTACAACCCTTTCCTGCAGCAAGATGAGATGTTCCTTTACTTTGAATTTACAAAAGAATTTGTGTGTTCTACCCCATAAACCAGAAAATGGTGAGAATACACTGGGAGACTGCATCTGTGATCCAGGCCCTGAAACTGGTTCAGTTACAAGCTTGAGTGAAGGCGGAACTTGGGATTGAGTTCACATCCTCAACTAGACTAATTGTTTTGGGTAAACTCTGCCACCAAACTACCACTACGCAGCTTGTGCTTGAAGGGCTATAGGGCCAGGACCACTGCTGAGCCAAGACAAATCTATTCTAGTTTTTTATTCAGACCTATATTGACCATGATACGTTGTCTCAGGTGTACTGGCTCGAAAGCAAAACCAGTGAGACTCCAAGTCAGAAATACAATTTAATAGAGAAAGAACAAACAACAAGAAAGGTAAAAATAAGATAAATGTAACAGTACAAAGGACAACTGACAGAGTCAGAATGCAAACCTGACACCCTGTTGGTCAGGGTGTTGGAAGCAGCCTGAAGCAAGTCCTCCCAGAGTGACAGTTGTGGCTCCGTTGAAGTAGAGATGATCCTAAAAAAAAGGTCCAGTTGTCCTCTGGAAATCCAGTGGGAACAGGCTCCCTTGTGTTTGGGATTGCTGTTTTATCCCATGGAAAGGCTTTGGCTCCTCCTGCTGGGTGGAGCATCTCCCAATGGAATGAGGTGATGTTATCAGTCATGGGAGAGCTCTCAATGGCCCATTCACAGGGGATGTCCCTGGGAGGAGGATGGGTGGAGGAAGAGATAAGAAGTCACTGCCTTATCTGGTGTTATCAGGTGTCCCATTAACAGAAGGCCCCTGCCCCCCCTAGAGTTACAAGAGATTAAGACCAGTATCTCCCAATCAGTTTCAACAGATGAAAACAGAATACACATTTTTGGTTACATTTTTTTTCAACCCAAGACATCAGGTTACATAAACAGCAGCCAGCTTCCTCTAGAGAAAGCTGGACTGTCTTTCTTGACACCTAGCCTGCAGCACCCCATTTTCTTGCACTTCAAGACTTAGCTTTGAAGCAACCTCTCTTTTTGAGTGGCTTTCTAAATTGAAATGCGTTACAGGTGTGGAAGAGAGGGAGAAAAACTGCCAAGTTGTCTCAGAAACTGTTCTTGTGGTTGAGAACATCCATTGCTTGTGTTTTCAGCTCCTTACAGCCTGTGGACAGAGCTCTCCTTCTCTGTTATGCATACAAGAAACCTAAGGCTGGGGTTTTTTTTGTGTGTGTATGTATTTTGAAGCTCATTTTGCCTCTCCTTTTTAAACCTCTGCCAACTCTCATTCAAAAGGGAGCGAGTCCTCTGTGTCTGCCCTTTAAGGAGTGGAGTAACTGCAGCGAGCTGACCAATCTCCAGGTATAGGACTCAATGGTAGAAGAGACCTTCCCTGTTTTGGTGAGGAAGAGGCCAAGAAGTTTTAGAGGCAGGTCTGAGGAAGTTTCTTCCCCCTGTGGGAGCAGACCAGAATTTGAAGGAGATGCTCTTTACCCACGGGTAAGTGGCTGAAATGTGAGCAAGAAAAGGGACACAAGTCCTGTAATTGTCACTTAGGAACAATAGCTGCATGTGTGTGGGGCCGTATGAAAAAGCCATGGGAAGCTAAATTTGGAAGCTACTGACCTGGGATGGCAGAATTTTGCCTGTTCTCTGTCTTTTACTCTCCTCAGGGCTCCAGGTTTTAGAGGAAGTGCAGACAGCAGCTGGGCACTCTAGTGGAAGGCTGACAGGTCTGTTTCTTGCCACATGCTGCTCAGGTGTAGATGGAATGCAGATTGATGGCATGGCTGTTGAGTTACAGAGGTCAGGTTATTTTCCTTAGGACAATGTATTGTGCATGCTCTCAGTGTCTCCCAAGAAGCAATCACTGGCTTGATTTATCTTCCTGGTGAGCACAGGGCACACCCCAGAAATCTTTTTAGCCTCATCAAGATTATACTTGTGATCCTCAAAGGTATTTCAGCCTCAGGGCTTTGAAAAAAATCAAAATTGTTGCATGTGGGGGCTCACTGGGAAGAGTTCCTTTTGCTTCCTGGACACGTGGCAATAAATATTGATGACATTTAATACCAGGCTATGCCATACTACCCAGCAGGTAGTGGGAGATAATGCCTTTTTTTGCCTGGATAACTGGTTGGGCTAATGGTTGTCCTTGAGGTCTAAAATACATAGCAGACTGTTTTGCTAAAAATGAGGCACTGTCCTCAGGTGGGTGCAGTGATGAGACTGCTCCAGGTTTTTAAGGAAGCCACAGAAACTCCATAGGGAGATTCTGTCTTCTGACCAGCTTTGAGCAGCATACTTTGGTGGTCTGGATGTCTCATTAAATTTCCTAAGTTGCAATTGTCTCTCCACTCTACCCATGACTGGATGTGGGGTCAGCACATTGAGCTGTCTGTTCTAGACTGATGGGCTCACTTACTTGGGTTTACATAAGTGGTTCCAAATGCTGTCAAGTCTGCATCCTCCCACCACGGCATGCTTCCACTGCCCCCAGCACTACTTTTAAGGTGCTCCAGGAAGTGCTTGTGCAAAAGGGAAATAAAGGGAATATCCGCAGGGCTTGCTTTGAAGCAACTGGCATTACGTAGGTATGATTCACTCCTTGGTGTTTGTGGAGCTGAATAAGCCACCCTAGCCTGCTGCAAAGCATTCTGTACAGCATATGTGGATGCAGGTGTATGGAAAATCATGCTTTGAAAAGCCAGTGTCCACAGAGGAGACAGATGAGTCCTGAAACTTGATTTGAACAAAGGGAGAGAGTCCACCAGGGCACATGCCTGCAGGGTTGCAGCCTCCTTTTATCCTGAACTCCTGGTCACACATTGCTCTCTTCCTTTCTCTACTGGCTGAGGTACTAAGAAGGTACAGCCTTCCTGAATTGCCTACCACATATTCCCCCTTGAACCTGTCATTTTACCCCAAAGTTCAGAAGTTCAGGCTTGTACGGATCCACTTGTCTGTTTCAGGAGCCAAAATCTGCGGTCTGCAACAAACCTACTGTCCAAAGTTAGCAGAGACATTAAAACCCATTTCAAAGACCTTAACACCCATACCTTCATCATCAAATTGTTTGTAAAGACACATATCTTTCCTATCACAAGTGTTTGGTGCTGGGTGCTGAGAGGGAGAACCAGATCCCCAGGAGAAAGAAATGCCCTCCAAAATCTGCTCAGCTCATGATCGATTGCTTTAATCTGGCCTGAATTTGTTCTTTGGGAGAGTTCTGGCATCTCAATCAGCTCTCGTGTAGATAGGATGAGCTGGACTAGGCCTGAGGGCTGCAGCAGGGAGCACAGCTGGCTTCTGGTACCATGTGCCCCAGGTCTCCCTCTTCCTCCTTCTTGTGAGGTTGCCAGCACCATATGGAGCAGTTCCTGTCCTACTGCCCGTGGATTTTGATGCTTGTCTCTGCCTGCAGAGATCTGGCAGCTGCACTGCAGCCGCTGTCCCAAAGTGGTCTGGCATCCTACCTCCAGGGAGTAGCCCCTCAGTTGCCTGTTCAGGAGGCTGCTGAGCACGTGCTGTTTCCTTGTGTCAGAAGAGCACAATCCTCACAATCTGAGCTGCCCTTTCCCACCCTCCCTTTTTTGGTTTGCAGGGTTTTAGCCACAGGACCTGTGATTGCTGGGGAAGGTGTAGGGCTGTGGCTGAAAGCAGAGCCAGGCTCTGTATTTGTAGCTGGTGTCTCTCAGTTCTGAATTCAGCAGCCCATGCCCCTCCAAGCACCAGCTGAAGCATGGCCATGTGATGGGTTTATTTCTTCCATTTCCTGCGGTGCACCCTGGGGGTCCCCTGCAGCCCAGGGCCCCCTCAGCTGGCAGAGGCGCATCCTGGGGGGCTCAGCCCGGTGCCCCTGGGTTGAGGGAAGGAGGCAGTACAGCCAGGACTTCCCCCTCCTCCCTGTGTCTCTCAGCAGGGTCTGCCCTGCCCACTGGGGGACTGGGGTGTGGAGTGTCTGGCCAGACCGGCTGGGTGAGTCGCGGTTGAGTCACTCTGGGCGGTGCACGGCGAGGGGCAGCAGGGCCTGCAGTGGCTCCATGGCACTCAGCGTCCACGTCCGGCGGCTCTCCCAGCTGCCGGGCCATGGCGAGCGGCAGGTCCAGCTCAGCTTCCGAGGTAGGCTCCGGGTAGCCAGGGTGGTGGGGGTTTATGGCTGGAGGCTGCCTTCCCCTGCCAGTACCTTACGCCTCCTCTCTACTTCTCAAGGCTTCACCCAGAAGACGAGGAAGGTCTGCTGTGGCCCAGAGGCTGTCTTCAAGGAGGTGAGGAAACTGGGATCATGTGGAACATATGGGACAGGGATGGGACAGGGATGGGACAGGTCAGTATCTTGGTCATAAAATCATAGACTGGTTTGCATTGGAAGGGACCTTGAAGATCATGTAGTTCCAACCCCTACTCCATGGGCAGGGACACCACTCACTAGACTGTTTTCTGGAAATTTCTATGCTGTCTCCTTCTGCTCTGCTCACAGGGGCAAATGGGTCCCCCACATTGTGTATGTGACCTACATGTACAAGCTGTAGGAACTGAAATCCAACTGAAAGACACCGCATGGAAGCCTGGGCACATCATAGCTGAAGGAAAAGCTCCCCCTGCCCTTAGAAAGCCAGATTGCCACTGCAGTCGATGCCTTGTGGGGCAGGGTGTGACTTGTGTGTTTGAGTGCATAAGTGTGTGTGTGCAGGGGCAGGGATGGAGGTGGCCTGGGAAGCATGTCTGCCTCTCCAGTGCCATCGCCACTGAAGCCTGTGACAGCCCACCTGTGCTGTGCCAGTTGGTGGTTCCCACCTGTCCCTTGCTCAGGTCCCATTGCGAATGCCTGGGGAAGAGCAGTGAAGTAGGGGAGGGGAGGGGAGCAGGAGGCACAGCCACTCTTTTGGGTGTGTGGTGAGTTGAAGAGTAAGCTGCCTCAGAGTGCAGCTTTTCTATGAACCAGATGACTCCCTACCCAGGTGATATCGTGTTCCCAAGCACTTCTGTACTTTCCCATGTTCTGTCTCCCTCCACACCCTGACAGTTCAGGGGCCCCAGCAGGCACAAGCATCCTTCTTTTTCCAGAGTGGTGCTGCTCTGACTTCTTTAGCAGCTGACCTGTGACTCTGCTGCTGCAGGGGCTCTATGCCTGGCCAGCAGGAAAGTAACTTCCCATCATAGCTACTTTTCATCACATCCATGGACTTGGTCACCTCACAGGGGAACCAACCAGCCATGAGACATGGGCAGGTCTGTTTGAGAATGAGTTGTCATCCATTCCTGCTCATTTTTTTGCAGCTCTTTCGTTGGCCTCACTACGGGAAGCTTGTCATGGGTGAAATGCTGTCCATTCAAGTTTACAACTGCAGCAAGGTTTTCAGTAACAGGTGGGTCCTTTGATTGTTGGGGTGACCAGCAGAGGTGGGGGAGAAGACATACTGGTCTTTACATTGTCTACTGGTAATAGAAAATGTTTGTCGAAAATTTTATGGAAGGAAGATGAGCAGAATGCCAGTCAGAGAGGAAGGGTGGAACTGGTTGTTTGGGTAGGGCAGCAATGCTGTATGTATTAAGTTAAATAAGGGGAATGATTTAGTTGTGCCAGCAGTAACAAGGACTAGATTAGCCTTCAGCTGGGACAAAGTTTAAACAAAGCCCTAAAAACAGCTAAAAAGGCAAGTCTTGCTGCAGACTGAGGACCTGCTGTCACCCTGAACAGTCTTGTGGCGACCATGAACATGCTGCACCCAAATTCAACATATCTGTTGTAGAAAAGCCCTGAATGCACCGTGTTATAGTTTAACCTTTAATAAGACAGTAATTTAAAAGATCAGCCAGAATTTAAAATGCTTCTAGGTGGCACAGGTACAACACCGTGAACTCAGTGGCTATTCCAACAGTTGTAAAACACTGCAGGGAAACCCAAGAATAGAGATTAGAGACTGAGTAGTGGAAAAAGAAAGGCAGCAGAGGTATGTCCTTCAGGATGTGAGAAACATGAAGATGCAGGGAAAGCTACCAGCTCTGATAAGCAAATTTTAAGAACTGAAGGAAAACGCACCAGCTGATAATGCAAACCTAATAAGTTTGCATCCAGCTAAGAATGCAAATCTTTTCAAAGATGCCAGAGAGGGCATGGAGACAACAGATAAGCACAACACACTCAAGACACAGATGAAGTCAGAGCAGAAAGTGTGGCAGAATTTTGTGTCACTGCTTCCTGGACGCTTTTGTTATGGGAGCTGGATCAGAGGAGTTTTGTCTGACTGAAATGTCAATAGAAACTGCCACAGGACAAAGAGATAACACAAACAGTAACAAAACAGTAGGACCTGACAGTCTGGAGCAAAGGAGTCCATTGGGAAATGAGTAGATTGACACTATATCCACACATCTCCACTGCTGCGGAGCAGCATACTGGCAG
Organism: Cisticola juncidis; assembly: GCA_013400215.1. Classification (NCBI taxonomy): domain Eukaryota; kingdom Metazoa; phylum Chordata; class Aves; order Passeriformes; family Cisticolidae; genus Cisticola; species Cisticola juncidis. The sequence goes on from VXBR01001460.1 coordinate 55,675, forward strand.
GTGACAGTACAGTTCAAAGGCAGTTGGTCTGTGCACTGGGATGGTCAAAATTAAATAGAGAGTGTGGAAGGACAGAAGGGAAAAAATTGTTACATTGATGTTATCTGTTTGTGGTGTCTGGACTTCTGTGTGTGCATCCTTTCTGTGGCAGCAGCATCCAATTGGCAAAGCTAGAAAGGAGGGGCATGAGCAGAGAGACTCATTCCTTGACGGTAGGAAGTTGGGCAGGCTGTGTCTCAAAGAAAGTGGAGGTGAGAAGGAATACAAGAAATCAACAGCTCACAGCTGAAACTGAGATGTGTGGGGAGCGATTCCTCTTGTCGGAATCCCAGGTGGACAGTGAACTCTTCCAGTGGCATTTCCCAGCTGGCATTTGGGAAGCTCTGCTTCATGCAGGGCTTTGCTTGACTGCCAACAGAAATGCCACGAGGATATGGAGGCCCATGTACACATGGGTGCAGACAGTGACACATAAGCCAGGGTTAGGAGTGGCAAATGCCATCCTGCATGCCTTACTGCCACTTGCAGGGAGCCAGATGACTCTACTCCAGGGAGTAGCTGCTTTGGAGTTAGGTAAATTTTGGCCAGACTTGCTGCAGCCATTCTTGTGGTAATTGCTTTATGTCCTATTTCTGTATTTTCTTGTGTAAAGCCTGTTTCCCAGTTTTATCTGGGAAGAGTCATCCCAGCTTTGCTGAGTGCTCAGACACAAACTGGCTCATGTGAAGCCCAGCTCTGCTGAAGGGGAGAACTCCTTTGCCCTCCATGAGTCTGGATCTGCACAAGCCTTTAACCATCAATGGCAGCTCAGTTGCAAGTAGCTGCATGGGCATGACTGTGGCAATGACAGGACCTGCTGCAGGGTCAGTCTCCTGTATTCAGCTGCCAGACTCCTTATGATAAGCACTTGGAGGGGCTATGAGCACGAGAGTGGAGGTCCCAGTAGTCCCCAGGATATAGACACTGATGTTACGTACAGTGTTGTTGCAGTCTCTCTTTTTATTCCAGTGTTAGGAAAATTAATCCATGAACACCAGAGGTTTATGTCCAAAAAGGAAACAGACGAGTCCTATAACTTTATTCGAATAAAGGGAGACATCATGGGTGTTTTCCATGGGGTCTCTCAAGTTGTTAGAGGACACAGCCTCTTTTTTATCCTAATTTCCCAGCTGAATTTCCCTCTCTCTTTCCCCATTGGCTGAGGTACTTGAAAGGTACAGACTTCCTGAAATGCCTAATTCCTAAGACTCCCTTCTAATGTATACCCTCCCCGCCCCATTTCTTTTCCTTGTGTGAATCAATGGAATTTCTATGGAATGTCTGGTTCTTCTTATTGTTTCTTTCATCTCTCTATATCTAACTTTATTTATCAGCAGACCCACAGTTTGTTTGTAAAGAGAAATCCCTCATTCCTTTCACTAGGCTGCTCGGTACCCTTGTCCTGAGCCTTCAGCATCTGATGACATCCGGAAGGCTAACGCTGCGGGAGTCCCTTGTGGATAAGAACAACAGAGTCACTGGTGTAAGTCTTCTGTGGACAGCCTGGTTATCAGCAGTCAGTAAGGCTTTGTGGGAAACTTCATGTGGTACTCCCCAGGTGGACTGGGGGCTGAGGGAAAATCCAAAGTGCTGTTTGAGCTGTAAGCTTTGTGGCATTTGTGCCAAGTCTGCACAGGGGTGCAAACACTTCACATTCCCCAAGAGGTTTCTAGGAGCATCTACAAATGCATGGGATGGGCTGGGGCTCCTGGAGACCTGCCAAGGACCTGAATGAGCAGAGGGAGGCTTCGTAAAACGTTCTCAAGTCTGGGAAATGGATGTAGGAAGTGGCATCTCATCTGCTTCATGTACATGTGTATGCTGCAGTGATGGAGTGAGGTGGAAAGTAGTATGGTGCCTTGGGACCCCCAGCAAGATTTTGGGTTAAACATTAGCACTAAGTGGATGGCTTAACGAGCATCTGGGACAGCATGAGTGTGTCTCTGACACCTGACTGTCCCTCTGCACTGCTCTGTGGGTCCTGCTCTCCTCCTGCCTTGGCATTGGGACTCAGTCGGTCCTTTGTGCTTATAGAAGATGAAAACTACGGAAAATGAGCATTTTCCTGCCAGCTGGGTGTGAAAGCAAAGCTTAGTGAGTTCCAGACTGCCAGACCTGTTTGTCAGGGCAGCTGGCAGGGCAGAAAGAGCAGAGGCAGAGGCAGCAGTCCTGCAAGGTTCTTGCATCTGTGCTTGCTCTTCACACAGGCAGTATGACTAAATTACATGGTGGCACACAGTATGCAGCTCTGTGGCCACCAGACCACCAACCTGAGGGGCACAGACACAGGTTGCTGGACTCCTGGATCACAGAGCAGGTCCAGGTAGAAACCAAGCATTTCCAGAATGATTTTTCACCCATGCAGCTCACTGGATAAACATTCATGCCAGCAAAGAGACAGGGGTTAGACTCACCCCTTGGTGCTGGCAATGGTTTGAAGGGACTCCACTGTGTAAGGTCAGAGCTACCTAGTGGCCCAGCCCTTTGCCCCTGGGTGCCTCTTCCTTGTGCAAACAGCAACACATGTGCTAATGAGCTGCTTCAACTAAAACCCAATCACATTCAGGTATGCTGGGTTAGTTTTGGGTTGTGCAACCCTGGCTGCATAACAGCTGCAGGAGACAGAAATAGGGAAGGCAAGACTGCCCATCCAAGAGCAGCCTCGGACCCTCTCAGCTCAGCTTGGAAGAGACATGACCCCAAGAGACAAGCTCCTCCTTTAGCAAAGTGGGAATAGAGCTGTTAGACCTCCTGCTAGTCCAAGTCCTGTTCTCCTCTAGGACTTGAGTTACTTGCACCCCTTTTTCTCCTGGTGGTTTGAAGGAGTGTTTTTAGAGCCTTACCTTTTTATCCAGCTTCTCACCATCCACCGTCTCAGGCTTCTTCACCATCCACTCTTTGCTGCTGCCTTTCCTGATCACTGTACTGCTGCTTCTTTTGGCTGCATTTCTTTTCTCAGAAATGTGTGTTTTCCAGAGATTGAGCTCTGAACCCAGAGTACATCCCCTTCAGCCTACTAAGGAGTGATCTCCTCCATTCTAATGTTTTTATCCTCTGCTGGGAAATCATTTGCATTTGTGTTAGTTTGAGATCAGGCTGGCCACTTGCAGGTTAAGAGCGTTCAGACCTGTGCCAGCTGTGCTGATACCTAGCGTGCTCTGTACTACTCTGGCTATCCTTCCTTGTCTCTTGTGATGCAGACTCTTGGTGTGCTGATGGCTTCTCCAGCATTTTAATCCAAGCTGTCCTGGCTAGGGATGCCAGCTGTCTTGTGCCTCCTCCAGAGACACTTCTCCAAGTCCTGCATGTTATTGTGCGCGGCTCTCCCCTGTTCCCTTGTCAAAAATGCCTCAAGGGGACTCTTGGGGCCTCTTTATGGTAGATTTGTAAACTTGAGCCAGCTTTTATTCAATGAAACATGGAGTTTGAGAAGCTATGGAGGAGTGAGTTTTGTTATGTCTAGCTTGTTGATGGAGACAGACAAGAGAGTCTGGTATAAATATGCTTCTTGTGGGAATGTGACTACCTTCCTTCTGCTTCTTTCCATCAGTTTCTCACTTCTTTTTTTCTCCCATGCCCTCCTTTCTCTTTTATTGTGACATTTCTGCCATTGTTTTGAGGCTGCAAAGCTCTCAGGCCATTTCACTTTCTGCTTGTAGATCTACATTGAGTTGGATTTGCGCTACCAGCCTCCAAATCACTCAGCAGGGAGCTGGGTTGAAGAGGATTTTGTCTATCTTAAGAAAGACAGGTATGGAAGTCCTAGGAAGAGCAAATTTCCAGGCTGTTTGTACAGCTACCTCTGTTAGTGGCACCCTTTGGAATGCAATCCAGCCTCATTTACTGTCCACTTCAGGCTGATGCATCTCAACTCTACAGCAGCAATATAGAAGCAGGGCTCTTGGACAAAAATACTTTCTCATCAGAACAGGCCTTTGACTGCAACAATCCACTGTAGGTGCTGGGAGTCCTGGGGCTCCCTGGGAGAGCCTTGGGAGTATTTCTGCAGCCTTCCTGGCTTGTGGTTGCAATGTTGCAGAAAGCATGGCTTTGGCCTCCAGCAACTCCATGCACCCTGCATGCTGATGGTGCCCAAAGCCAGGGGAGCTGTGGGTTCCTGGGCAGACAGGATGACAGGCAGCAGCAAGGCCTGCAGAGTGTCACTTATGGAACTAGAGGGAAAACAGCAGACAAATGGAGTGGACAGTGGAGAAGCTTAGGAGAAAGTTGCTGGTGTCCCTGCCAAGAAATAAGCAGGAGAGTCACTGGGGCACTGTTATTTAAATGCATCAGGGAACAGCCATGGCACACTGGTCTTTGCAGAAAAGCATCTTTTGTTTTTACAGTTCAGAGTTAATCATCCATAACCCTGGATTCGAGCAGCTGGAGTAAGTAGCCCTTCAATGTCTTGGCTCACCCTCCTGTATGGATGGCAGTGCACAGCCCACTTGTCAGGGCTGATGTATGGCTCATGGCATGGGGCGGGACTTGCAGGACTGACGAGTGGCTGAGAGCAAAGGAACTGGACAAGAAGGCTGGTGCACTAGGCAGGAAGCTGGCAAAAGGTCTGGAGACTGATGAAGAAGAGGAAGAGGAGGAAGATTTCTATGATACATATGAGATTGAGGCCTCAGGCATCATCTTCAGCCCTGTGAAGAGGTATCCATGGCATGCTCTTCTTTCTATCCCTTGTTTAGGTCCTGGGGTAGAAAGTGCCAAATCCTGGGGAATTCCTGCAACTCATGGCACTCTGCTATGGCAGTATGTCGGAAAACTTCCCTCTCTATTGGTCCTAGACAGGGTGTGTTGTGGGGATTTGCTCATTCCCATTATTTGCTAGGTTTTCTGTTGATTCCCTTGGTGAGGACTTACTCAGGTCCATGCTGACAAGGACACCTGCTCACATGGGCTTTTTCTTCTGTGTAGCCGCTCCAGACTCTGCTCTGCACAGGATCTCTTTGCTATCCCAACGCCGCAGAGTTTCCAGGTACTGTAGCATTGGGTGCATGTCCCCCGTAGCTGCCTCTGGCCCTGCAGCCAGGCCCTTACTGCCTTCCTGCAGGCCTGGGCTTCTCCAGTTGCCACATACACTATCAGGGTCTCTAACATAAAGACCATCATGCTTTGTGTGGCTTCCTGGGCAACATGTAAGATTCCCTGATGGACTGCATCCATCAGTGCCAGCCTCAGTATCAGTAAGCTCTTGTAGTTAGCTATGGATAAACAGGCGAAGGGAATCATCTGCATGTGCCATTGCAAAACACTGCTTGAGCAGAGCTTCAGACAGTACCCAGGCAGTGCTGGTGCCAGCCAGCTTTCCCAGGGCCTTGTCTTTCTTCCTTATGAACAGCTGTGGGACATGACTAGGGCTGGAGGACTCTGTGGAGGGTTGCTTGGACATGCCAGGAGGCTTTTAGGAAGCTGTGGCCCTGGCTGATTATCTGACATCAGGCTAAACTGATTTCAGGGCAGGTCTCCCAGCCTGGCTATGAATTTAAAGCCTCCCCTGGTTCTAACTAAGTGTGAACTCACATTTGGTCCTATCAGCCAAGCAGGAAGAATTTGTGAGGATTGAATTTCCTATCATCATTCTCTTGAAGCAATTATTCTGTACCTTAACAATGGCCTAATTGTACTGAGACCAAATGTGAGAACACTTCTCACGTATCTTAGACTTGTAAGCAGTTGCAGTAAATGAGACAGCGGCATTTCAATCTTTGCAATGGTGTCCATCTCAGTAGGACTCAAAAAGAAGTTGTAACAGAAGATACAACGAGCATCTTCTCCAAGTTAGCTCTGTGGACCCTGCCATGTGGGAGCAGTGGGTTTGCAACCCCTTGGGATCAGAAACTGACGGTACAAGTGCTGCTGGGAAGACCTGCTCTTGTCAAAAGTAGTGTGGCTCTTATGCTTTATTTCCTTGCTTGTCTGAAAGAAACAAGTATCTCAAAAACTGCTTTCATCTGGCCTGGCTGTAGCAGATTTCAGCAGCCATGCTGGCGTCTACCTCTGCATCGAGAGTGCCCTATACATGTGCATACTGGTATTGTTGAAACAATCACAGGCAAGGAGAGTGCTGATTCAAATATGGAGAGTGCTAATTTTCTCCCATATTTTCTCAGGTTGGGATTAATGTAATTGAAGCACAGAAGCTGGTGGGGGTGAACATCAACCCCTTTGTTGTAGTCAAGGTGGGAGAAGAAAAGAGGCACACGGCAACGCAGAAGTCAACAAACTGCCCCTTCTACAATGAAGTATGTGACATGGACAGAGGCTCTGTCCTTGCCCCACTGGTGTCCCAAGTGCCTGGGACCATCCTTGCAAGGGATGCCTGGAAGCCTGGGGCTCAGCTGTCTTGCTCTTCTCTTTCAGTATTTTTTGTTTGACTTCTATGAGCCAAGGGAAATTTTATTTCACAAACTCATAGAGATCTCGGTATGTATGTCTTCATCTTTCACTGGTTAGTGGTACAGTCTGATGCTTCTGTGTGTAAACACTGGGAGCGATGGGCAAAGCAAGGGTATCAATACCATGGAAGTGTTCCAGCCAGAAGCACCTGCCCACAGAGAGCCATAGGGCCTTCCTGTGGCTGCACTGGGGCAGAGACCTAGCCCTGCTCTGAGCCACTGCTGGGAAGTGCTGCCTTCCCACCTCCTCCAGGTAAGGGTTTTTCTTCACCCTGTGACTGAAGTAGGGCCTCTGGGGCATTTCTTGCCTTCTGCCTTTGTTGCTCTGCTGTTTTGTCAGCAATTCCCTGCTGCCCCTTACCCTGGAGCCTCATCCTGCAGGTCCTGAAGGTGATGTGAGGGGAGCTCAGAAATTATTTGTGCTATAGAAAAGCCCAGGTAGGCAGAGAGGTTGAAAATCCCTTGGCCCAAAGCACAAAGGCTTCCCCAAGACACAGGGATGTTCTGAAAATAGATAAATCTAGCCAGCACATCCTTTGCCAAGTGATCTCCAGCATTTTCCCTCTGAAAGGCTTCATATCTCTTCTGCTGGTGAGAGTTTAGCAAGCACTGAGCAAGACTTGTGTTTTGGGAGAGACACTAGCCTGGTGGGGTCATGGCTCTGCCCTAACCCAGCAGGTTATGGACACAAGGACTTCCTGTGGGGAAACGGATCTATCCTAGCTCCATTGTCGGGGTGTGGTTTACCTGGGACTGCAGAAGTTGAATTGGTTGCACATGATTGCCTTGGTCTGGGTTTGACTGAGGGCTATGGGCTGGTGGGCTTTGTAGGAGTGGTTAGGTAGGAATGGGTTAGTCCTAGGGCTAACACAGATGGGTCAATCTGTATGAGGAACTTGCAACCACTGCCTCAGCTGTGCTTTAGAACAAGCACCTCTTGGCAGTCCTGTGTTCCTCAGAGATATCTGGAGGTGTGACCTGGCTGCCCACAACTCATGGTGCTCAGGGGCACTTGTGCTGTCTGCAGGTTTTTCACTCAAAGAAGATACCATTTCTGGGAACTTGCATAGGAACCTTCAAGATGGATGTTGAGACAGTGTACAGCCAGCCAGGTATGAGGGACTGCACCAAACACCTGTACCTGACCCTGGCTCTACATGAAACTGGTGTTTCCTTCATGCTCGTATGGGTCTGGTCAGGGTCCTGGCTTTAAAGCACTTATTTTGTGTGAAGACCTGAGCTTGCTTCTCCACCCAGCTGTCTGAAGGCAGGTGACACCTCCTGCACCTTCAGAGGCAGGGTCAGGGCCAGGGCAGTCTTTGTGCAGACAGAGCTGGATGTGAAATGGTAACCTGGCTGCTCCCTAGGGGACTTCTCCTCTTCCCTCTCAGATCACAGATTTTTCCAGAAGTGGGCAGTTATCAGTGACCCTACGGACACCCGGGCAGGCGTGAAAGGCTTTGTGAAGTGCAACATCTCTGTCTCTGCTCGCGGGGATATTGTGGGTTTCCTTCCCACCTATTCCAGGAACCAGGATGAGGACATTGAAAGGTAGGTGCAGTGTGATCTTGCATGGCCCTGGGGAACACTGCGATGTCTCTCTTAACACTGCCTTTTTTGCCCCATTTCCCCCCTCTTCTGAAGGGCAAAGACTCAGTGAAAAAGACCTGTGGTGAGGCAGGACCCAATCGTCCTGCCAGTTAAGTGAATTTCCAATCATGGTGTTCTGTGGACACCAGGAAAAAGGCAGAACATGAATTTGTCTTTCAGGAACTTGCTGCTGCCTAAGAGAGTCCCTGCAGAGAGACCCTGGGCCAGAGTCTGCATCAAACTGTATCGTGCTGAGGGCCTGCCTAGCATGACAGCAGGCATCATGGGTGGCATCTCCAAGATCATAGGGGAGAGAAAAGTCTTTATTGACCCATACTTGCAGGTCTCATTCTGTGGGCAGCAGGTGAGTCTGAGGGGGTCTGTGTTGGGACAGGCTAGTTCTCCCTTGGCTGTGTTGCAGTATGTGGTGGACTTGTGATGCCAGGAGTGTCCATGGGGCACAGCAATCCCACTGAAAACAGGTTGGGAAAGCCTAGGTGTCTTTTAGCAGTGGCCTGAGCTGTGTGGCCATGGTTCTGCCATGTCTGGATGAGAAGGCTGTTCTCTACTTTTGTCTCTACAGAGAGCTGCTCACGGGATAGCCCCAGCCCTGGGCATAGCTACTGGCTGAGCTACTGGCTTTGCAGGCAGAGATTCAAATCCTTAAACATAGGGACAGAGTCAAATAAATCCTGGAGCAGAAGTCCTTTTTCTGTGTCAAGCTGGGCTCAGCCTGGGATCCTTGAGAGACTTTATTGAGATAATGGCCCAGTTTTTGCACACAAGGTCAGGGTTTCTGGTCCTGTGATATCCATTAATATGAGAATCCATCCCTGGGCAGTCTTGTGGGCCTGGAGTCCTCCAGATACCTCTTGTAGTGCTTAGATGCCTCTGAGTCTGCTGCCTGTTTGCATTCCCTTGATTGTGCAGGTCATGCCAGGGCCTTGGGACAGCCTTCCAATAATGAAACAGAGGATTTATGGGAATGGGGATAGGAGTAGGGATGCTGCCACCCCCAGAGCCTGCCCTGTACTGTCTGCAGGTGGTACAAGAGTACATGCCATTCCCAGACAAGCTCTGAGGCATCCCTTTCTCTGGGCACCAGTTGGGACTGTGTGGCTTTCATACCTTCTCCTTCCCAGGGGGAGACGTCAGTGGAGACCAACACCACTGAGCCGGAGTGGAATGAGCAGATCAGTTTCATTGAGATGTTCCCACCTCTGTCCAGGAAGATAAAAGTTCAGGTGCTGGATGATGCCAATGTCAGTGATGTGGCCATTGCTACACACTACATTGACCTGCAGGAGATCTCTGACCCTGACAGGAATGGTGAGACTTGGCATGGCTGCCTCGGGGCAGGATGTCCTGGGCAGCCACGTGCCATGCACTTTCTGCTTGGGATGCTGGTCTCCTGAGGGTGGGAGCAGGAGTGGCTGAAGCTGACATTCTGGTGTCCTGGGCAGTCCTCTTGGGGGAGGTATCTCTGCAGCAGCATCCTGGAGCATAATGAAACCCTGTTCCTGTCTCTGCAGGCTTTAACCCCACATTTGGTCCAGCCTGGGTGAACCTGTATGGCTCCCCCCAGAACTCAGCTCTTTGGGACATCCACAAAGACCTCAATGAAGGCATGGGTGAGGGCATCTTCTACCGTGGGCGCATCCTCATGGCCATCACAGTAGAGATCTTCAGCAGCCCCAGCGCAGCAGAGAGGAAGCTTGGGGATAGGACGAGTGGTGCCCTGAGAAAACTGAAGCTGAAGAAGAAAAGTAAAAAATCCAAGGAGAAAACTAAAGAACTGAGCCAGCTGCAGGGAGAGGGGGAGGCTGGGAGCTCTCAGGAGGCCGAGCAGCCCAGGGAAGTCACTGTGGAGGTGGAAGAGCTTCATCCACTCCCTGAGGTGAGTTCTCCTGTGCTGACATGGCTGATCTGTGCCAGTCTTAGGCATGCACAATTGTGAAGGGAAAGAACTAAGGCAGGAGGCAGCTGTATTGGTGCAATAGCCATCCCTTTAGCCTACAACCTGCTCAGTGGCTTCGCACAAACATCAGCCAATCCATGGCTCTGCACCAACACCTCAGGATTTCCAAGAAATATTATCCTGCTGCACTGGCAGCCCAGTGGTGATCTCAGCAGCATCCTGCTGAGGTCCTGTGGAAGGGGTGGCAGGCATCAGTCATGCCCTGGTGCTCAAGCAGTGTTTTGGCACATGAAGCTCTCAGGCTGATTTCTGTTTCCTTGCTCAGAATGTGTTGGGGAGAAAGGATGAATTCCTTCTCTTTGCTGCCTTCTTTGAAGCCACTATGATGGACTCCTCTCTCAGCTCAAAACCTGTCAGCTTTGAAGTCTCTATAGGTGGGTATTCCCCAGGGCCCCATGTCCAGAAACCATGGGAACAGTGTGAGTCTCTGACAGCCAAGTTAGTTCTTGACACTGCCCTGTCAAGTCAGATCTGGAACCTGGGAAGGATGAGGAATGAGTCCAGGGAGTGTGCACAGTGTTTTACTTACCTGAAAATCATGTATCTCTTCTATGGGATTGGAGATTTGCACCATTTGTGTGAATTACCTGTTTTGGGAAAGTTTGGGAAAACTCTTCTAGTAAGTGAAGGTACAAGGAAGTAGAAGGGTTTGGTAGCAAGAAAAGGAAACAAAAGACTGAGACAATGTGACAAGTGATGGGGAAAATATGGCCTGAGAGTGGGTCAAAGCTCACACTTGCTAAGCTGGACGGGTGGAGATGCTTGATGCTGAAATACTGCTTGAGGAGCTGATGCTAGCCCAGTGTAGGGATGTAGATACTAGTCAGCAGGCACTTCGTGGAGCTGGCAGAACTGGAGAAGGCATATACAAGGACCTTGCAATTGCCCAGCTCCCCCTTGGACATCCTGGTTGTCCATGTGACATGCCAATGGTTGGACACAACTGCTGGTTTCCAAAGCAGTAAATACCTGTATTTCTCTTGGCAGCAAGACTGCCAAGAGTCTGGTTTTGCAAGCTAGAAAACTTAATTTCTAAAAAAACCTGAGTGATCCCACTTACTTGTTTATAATTTAATGCTCGCCTTCAAGGAAACTATGGCAAATCTGAAGAGATTGTGACCAAAGGATGGCAAAAAGTGGAAAAGGGAGAAGTGAAAGAAGAAAGGCAGCCTTTACTCAATGCCGGTTCAGGTGGTGAGCTGGATGCTGAAATCTTGACTCCAGCTTTAGCAGCACTGAATAAATCTGTTACAAAGAGCCAGAGACCAGAGCCCATGGAGTATGACAAGTAAGTCTTCTATATCTTTCTATCCCACCTTCCCTGGAGCTGTCACAGCTTCCCAGGTTGGTTGTTCCAGATGTTATTAGAGGTCTGCTCAGCAATGCATGATAGGTTTTTTTTTTCCTTGCAACCCTGCTGCCTGCCATGGCCTAGCTGGCTGGGATTTCCCAGACACCATAATTCTACGAGCCCTACGGTGTCTGCTTGATGTGTGCAGATGGCCAAGGATGGAGTCCCAAGGAAACTGAGACCTGTCAATAACAGCCATCTTTGTTCTGCTTCACAAGCAGCATTCTAAGGGCTTGTTTCCAGTGAGGAAGGAAAGTAGTACTCTTGGCATGTGCTGTCCTATGTTGAGCAGGCAAGACACATACACAAGCTCTTCTGATGGTATGTTTGCTCTGGGAATGCTGCCTAGTTTGTCCCACAGGCCTGGCAATATCTTGGTCTTTGTGTTGCATGGCTTGTGCCTGCTACTACTTAGTCCCATAGCAGTGAGAAATCTTGGCAGCATCCCATGTTCCTGTCAGGCTCATTCATCAGAGCATGTGCTGCTGTCTCTACTAGAAACCATGTGTGCCAGTTTGGGATGGCAAAGGGCAGATCCAGCAGCTTGCACCCATGTCCATGGTGCAGAGCCCAAAACAGCCAATCAATTCCCTGTGAGGGAGACAGAGTTCATCCTCTGCTCCCTTGCTGGGTGTGCGAGTACATGTGTTATGATATGGCGTATGCTCTCTGTAGCATATGGCATATGCTTTTCTTCCCAGCAGAAGCCATAACCTCCTCTGCCTGCTGCCCATAGGTCATACAGCTGCCTGCCCATGACACATGAAAAACCCTGTGTGTATGTATGGAGCTACTGGGAGGATCACGCCTGGAGACTCGGCATTTCCAACCGGATTGTCAAACTGGCAGAGCGCCTGGTAGCATGTTCAGGGTGTTTGTCAGTGGCATGCTCCTTCCTGGTGTGCTTTCCTTGTTGCATGTGCAGTTGCTGTGCAAGATGTTTGCTGTCCTCACAACCCATGCAAGTCCATGTCTCTCACAGGGCTTAGTCCCACCTGCCCCTTAGACAGGTTGGGTAGGCCACATGGACTCATGCTGTGCAACTGCCTGGTGGTGGTTCCTGCATGAGTGAGCGATGTGATATGATGTCTGTGACAACAAGTTCCTCTGCAGCCAGTCCTGAGCTGTGTGATCCCTGGGCAGATGATTTGGCAAGCAGGCTCTCAGCTTGAGGTTGTCATGAAGGGGATGCAGTCTCTCCCCAGGACCTTGCTTTTCACTTTTGGGCTTGGAGATATTAAAGCAGAGCTTGCCACAGTGTATGTTAGTGGCTGCTTAAGGACTGAGACACAAAGTGTTGTTACAAATGTTAAGGTTATCCTCAGGCTCTGGAGAGTCCCTGGCAGCATAGTGCTGATCTGCAGCACCATGAATCCCAGCTGTGCAAAAAGGCATAAGCCATTTGTGGCAAATGCATCCTTGCAAGGTGTTACTCTGACCCCTCAGCGAGGTGCAAGCTTTGTGAATATTGTGATTTCGCTGCAGGAGCAGGGGTTGGATGACGTGGAGAAGCTCTTGAGAAGACCAAAGGCTAAAGCAGAAGAGCGGCTCAGAGATGTGCTGGAGGAATTTGTAGCTGGATGCAGGTCAGCATGTCCCTGATTTCTTGAAGTTTCTTGTTTTCAGGTTAGGAGGTCATATCATGTTCTGCCTGGGCTGTATGTGGCCTTCTCTCTTGTCCTTTTGAGGTGGATGTGCAGAAGGAAATGAGGATGATTTGAGAAAAAGATCCAGGCCACACTGTGATCTGATTATTATAATGTCTCAGAATTAGGACCTGATCTAGTGTCTTCTCCAAGGCATGACTGGGACAGGCATGTCCAGTTTGATGGCATGAGGATGTATTTGCACATTCACAGCTAAAGCAGCAGACAGAATGGGTACTTTGTAGGCATTGAACATGCTGCCAAATTGGCAATGGGCATGAGTTCTGCCCCTCTGATGAGGCTTGGTGGTGCTCCCCCGCAGTAGATGCTCATAGCAAAACACTGCACATTTCACATGTCATATGTCATGGACTTCCCAGAGGTGTCTAAGGAGCCCACTGAGCTTCTTCTGGCTTTGCTAAACCTTTTGAGATGTACTGGCCTGAGAACCACATTCCCTAGAAATAGTAGCTATTCCTCACAGGATGTGCCCACTCCTGTCTGGCTGACTTCCTTCAGGCATTTTTGTAGCTCTTCAACTGGGAGGAGTGACACCAGTCCTTTTCTAAGAATCAGAGGGGTCATAGATGGCAGCCTCAGTATTCCTGGGCTCCCAAGTGTTTCCCAAATGTGAAGGACATTTCCTTCACTCTTTTCAATCATGCAGTCAAAAGACCAGTATTTCAATCCCCATGACTACCCTTGTGGGGGCTGATAGGCACTTCAGTCCACAGTGCCACAGTAGAAAGCCTTAGTTGCTGAGAATCCCCAGTGTACCTTCTGAACCAACAAGCTTGCAGAAGAGAGGACATTGCAGAAAGAGAGCCTCCTGACACATTTGTACCAGGGATCTGTGTCCCTGCTGTGAGCTATGCTGCTTTTCTCATTGCAGGCAATATTCACTCAGTGCAGAGAGAAAAACAATGGCTCATCCAAATAACCTGGACAGATGTCGGACAAAATACCTGATGCGCAACATTGTAAGCTGTGGGACTTGGTGGGGATTGGTGGGAGCCTGAGCTCTGGGGAAACTTCTGAAGGATCAGCAAGAACTGATGCTAAGAATGAAACCTGGAGCTAAGACTCACTGTATCAGTCATAGGCTTTTACTACAGCATCTCTCAACTTCTACTCAGAACAATACAGTTTCCAGCCCAGGGAATAGAGACAGGGTCTGGCCATGTCTGCCCCCAGTTTTGTGCAGATGCTGTGCTCTGTTGCCTTCCTTCATCCCCACTGGGGCATATGTGAGTCAGCACATGCATATTGCTGCCCAGTGGGTTGCTGGAGACCTTTTGGTGCACCATATTCCTGCAGGCAGTTTTGTGGTGGCTCACTGAGATCTGGTACTTCTGAAAACTCAGTCCCTTGGCTGGGTACATATCCAGCAGGTCTACAACAGCCATTCATCTGTCTGTCCTTAGAAAGGGCAACACTTGGGTACTTATCACCCTGTACACAAGACCAGATAACTGAATGAGAGCACAATTACATACCCTCCATCACATCACAGCAGATCACAGCTCACAACACAGTCATAGTCCCTGACAGATACAAAGCTTTGAAAGGCTAACCAAAATGCAATGACAGCAGCAGGAAATAAAATTTAGGCCTATCTGGGTTCCAGTTGCCTTCCCTCTGTTTCCTTATGTGTCATCACCTGAGCTATGGTGAAGGTACTGGGCTAATCTGAGACACTCTGGAAGAGAGAACCACCCAAGAGCTGAGTTTTCTGGCCTTGCAAGTCCATAGTGTGTGTACACCATGAATTTCTTCTGGGTTTCATTATGAGTTTTGATTAATCCCAAAGTCTCTTCTCAGATGGGTGCACTATCTCTGATATGAAATAATGGTGAAAGCCAAGCCCTGTGTTGCACTTTCCTACACCTTCATATTCCCACACTACTGTGGCCCCAAGTTGCTCCTTGGCCAATGTCTCCTGCAGGCACTATTTGGAGCCTTAGACCACCAGCTTCTGAAACGTTTATTCCTTAGACATCTTTCTGCCCCAAATAATTTTAAAGCTCGTGGACTTCCATTACCAGATGGTATTGGCCAGGCTGATGAGTTACTGGAGTCTCCAGTTCTTGGCACCCTTTGCTAAATGGCTTGTGACAGGTTCATGGAGGTTTGGTCTCAGCAACTGGGCAGTGAGCCATGGTGGAGGTCAGGGTGCAGTGAGGCAGGATGGATGTGGTCAGCACACAGTGGGCTCCCTGCAGACCCCCTCATGTGGGGCGGCAGTGGGACATGGCTGGTTGTGTGACAGCTGTGCTTTCTGTTCAGATCCTGTGTGCAAAGCAAGGTCTCCGTGTGAGGCGGCACCTGACTCGAGACAATGTCAAGGAGAAGGCTAAGGAGACAAGGAGAATCCTGACAAAGATACGCTTCATGGCTAAAGAGGTACAATGGCTCCTAGGGAACCCCTGTTCTGAGCTGGAGAGGGTAGACAAGGAGAGGATACTGAGCTGGCTGCTGGGGCTCTCACCAGTCTGAGCTGAAGCTTTTCCTCTGCTGTCTTTCCTCACTATATAAAATTGCAAGTTCCAGCTACTGGAAGTTACCATGTTTCCTATGATAGCTCTAATGAGGAATGAGGCTAGGCAGCTTCACAGGGCTATTGGTGGCAGAGCAGGGGTCCAAGCAACTCTGCAGTGGGTAGGAGGCAGAGCTGGGCCAGCTCCAGGCCTCCTGGGCCTCTCTGCCCCACCAGCCCAAGGCCTTGTCTGCAGCAGACAGTTTTGCCTGGGAATACAGCCTTGCCTGAGCTGCCTACACTTCCACCAGGGACTGAACCTAGATACTTCCTGCAGATTCAAACTTGCACTGCAATAAGGTTCTCATCTGTAGCAGAGACTTTCCACATTCAGAGTTTCATGGTATTTTCAGTAACTGGAAAAATTTGTGTGTTGCTGTAGTGTCAATCAGAATGTCATGTTTGCTGGCATAAGGGGGACAGATGCTGTTGAAGTTTGGAGAAGACTTTCACTAATTCATTTCACTTTCAAATCATTTTCACATCTTTCGCTGTGTGGGGGTAGAGTGATGTACAATCGTAGCGATGGTGTTTGTCTTCCCAAGTCACCGTTTATGTGATGGAGCCCTGCTGTTCTGGGGATGGTTGAAGACCTGCCTGTCCACAGAAAGAAGAGAATTAATTATTTGGTTTACTTTGCTTGTGTGTGCATCTTTTTCTTTCCCTATTAAACTGTTTCTATCTCAATTCAGGACTTCTTTTACTTTTTGAATCCTCTTTCCCATTACACTGAGAGACAGTGAGTGAGGGGCTGCATGGGCCCGAGTTGCCAGCCAGGGTTAAACCACAACACCTTCAGAGCCATATCGCAGGGCTGACTTTCAGAAGCATGTGGCCAGTGTTAGGTCCTTTATTTCTGGATCTCTAAACCGCCATTGCTTAGCAGTCCCTCCTTTGAGGAGATTAAGCTTTCACCATGTCAGTGGAAGGAGGATGACGCATTCTGTTCCTCTGCTTTGATGTTCCTCCCTTCCCTCCCTCCAGCCGCAGTGCACTCTCCCTGATGTACTCATCTGGATGCTCAGCAACAACAGGCGTGTGGCATATGCCAGAATTCCTGCACAAAACATCCTCTACTCAGTAGTTGAAGAGGAGAAAGGCAAAGACTGTGCAAAGATCCAGACTGTCTTTATGAAGGTAATGTTTATACCAAAACATTATATTCTTGCTTGCTTCATGCTGTTTCCCCCTCCTTACTTTCAGCCCTCCTTCCAGAAATCCTGGAGTTCACAATGTAACACAACTCTTGCTCCACCACTGCCTTTTGCCTCTGCTGATGTGGTGCTCTCTCCTGCACTCTTTGGTCAGTCCCAGGCTGATGGTGATCATTTTGGTCTGAGATGTGAAACCTGCTAAACCTTCTATCCTTTCAGGTCCCTGGCTTACACACTGGTGAGATCTTTGCCAAACTGGAAATCTACATGTGGCTTGGGGTAACCAAATATGTGAAAAACTGTTTGGCAGAGCTGCCTGAGGAGTACCTTTCTGAAAGTGAGCAGGAGATAGCCCAAGTCTCAGCATACAGCCCTCCCAGCCGGCTTATAAGAGATGGTGAGTGTAGATGCCAGTTCTTCACATAAGCAGGAGAGCAGGGAGTTGAGAGGTCCCAACCATGGATTAGTGTCTGTGGTGGTGCATTCTCCCACCACAGCCCTTCACCTCAAGGCCACACTGTGATCTGAGAATTATAATGTCTCAGAATTAGGACCTGATCTAGTGTCTTCTCCAAGGCATGACTGGGACAGGCATGTCCAGTTTGATGGCATGAGGATGTATTTGCACATTCACAGCTAAAGCAGCAGACAGGATGGGTACTTTGTAGGCATTGAACATGCTGCCAAATTGGCAATGGGCATGAGTTCTGCCCCTCTGATGAGGCTTGGTGGTGCTCCCCCGCAGTAGATGCTCATAGCAAAACACTACACATTTCACATGTCATATGTCATGGACTTCCCAGAGGTGTCTGAGGAGCCCACTGAGCTTCTTCTGGCTTTGCTAAACCTTTTGAGATGTACTGGCCTGAGAACCACATTCCCTAGAAATGGTAGCTATTCCTCATAGGATGTGCCCACTCCCGTCTGGCTGACCTCTTGTCACAATCCAAGCAGGAATCGTGAGAGGTTTGTGTGATCTCAGAGTGCAAAAAGTACTCAAGGGGACAGTAGTTTAATCATACAACAAATGCACCTTTATTGAGTGCCAGCAACACTTGTGATAGAGGGAACGAGAAAGGAAAAATGGGATACAGAGCGAGGAAAGGGGGGCAGGGGGATACAGCTACCTACGGCAGAGACGTCCTTGTGGCGTCCGGCAAATGGATCCGTCTTCTGTCCGTGGGGAGATCTCAAAGTGTGAGTCACAGGGGGAAGCTTTTATAGCCACTTCAGAAGTGGGGGGCACCTGGCCAACGCAGGCAGAAGCAGAGGTGGGGGGAGCACCCAAGAGTCATTGTGAGGAGCCCCGTTGCTCTGGGAATCAGTGCAACCATTCAGATCAGGCAGGTCTGGGACAAGCAGGGCCTGGTCGCTGGTAAGCACAGGCTGTCCAGCCATCCATTGTCTTTGTACAAGTTCCCATGGGAGCCAGCTCCAGTCCAGTGGACACACCTGCAGTTCAGTGCTTGGTACACACACACACCGTGGCTCAGGCCCGAGCCCCTTGCACACAGCCCCTTCCTTGATGGGAATCCTTGACGAGGGTTGGGAGGCAAAACCAGGGACCCTCGGACCCCGACTCTCACACCTCCTTCAGGCATTTTTGTGACCTCATACAGGACTTCATTGGGGACCTCCTCTCTCCTTTTCTTAACAGACTTCAGCTACTTCCAGCTCCGAGCTCACCTATATCAGGCTCGAGGCATCCTCCCTGCAGATGATAATGGCCTTTCAGATCCATTTGCAAGAGTGGTGTTTTCAACTCATTGCCAGACCACCAGGGTGAGATCACTTAAACTTTCCTCTGTCTTCTTGGGAAGCTGGGCAGAGAAAAATCAGTGACATGTTTAAGGCCAGTGCTATGGCAGTCCTCCTGGGACTTTTGTCTCCAAGCACTCAGGTATCTATGCTCTAAGCAGTATGGTCATGTTCAGGGATTATTGAGAGTCGTTGACTATGGTCTCAGAGGCTGAGTAACATGTGCTAGTTGACCTTGAATGCTGATCCCACACTTTTACCACATCCCCTCCTGCCAGCCCCCAGCTGCATGTGGCTGTGTGAGAGAGGGAATCAGCCCAGAGTTCCTCAGTTTCCTGCATGTGGTTTATTTCCACTGTGGAACACTTGGGCCTTCTATCTCCATCTGCAGATGCTGGAGGAGACACTGAGCCCTATGTGGAATGAGCTACTTTTGTTTGACCAGCTCATTATTGATGGGAAGAAAGAAGAGTTGAAAACAGAGACTCCCATCATTATAATCAATCTTTTCAGCCACAATAAATTTGTAAGTCTAGCCATGCTGCCCTCTTCCTGTTGTTTCCAGAAAAGGGAAGGCAGAGAAGCTCTGAGTGCTCCCACTTCTCTGTTTGGTTTCCATGACTCAGCTTGGTCCTGGTCCACTGGTGACAGTGAGTCGTGGGGACTGTGGCTGAGATTGAGAGTTTCTGACTCAGAGATACTCTAAACTCATCAGGGGCCGATGAGTGCTCATTGGATCCAGGATCTCTTACTTTTGAAGAAAAACTATGCCTGCTTCCTTGGCAGGCTCATATTGCAGGGGGCTCGTAACCTGGGGGAACTGATATTGCTTTTAGGGCTGTTCCTTCCCCTGTGTCCCCAGGTGTCATCAATCATTCCTCCTCAGTCCTCCCTCTTCTCTGTTTATTAGTGCTTTAAAGTCATGCTGTCCCCTAGAGCCTCTTTGTTATCCTAAGGCTAATGATGTAACTTGCACCAGGTCTTCCTGTGTAACTCAGCAGCTTTCCTGGGGTTTCAGTACAAGACAAACCCTGTGATATTGGGGTGAGTCCAGAGGAGACCACCAAGGTGGAGCACAGGACAGAGGAAGAGAGCTGACTATATTTAGCCTACAGAGGTTGGGAGAAAGCTAGTGTCTTTGCTGTCTGCAGCTACCTGGTGAGAAAGGATAGAAGAGCTTAGTTCAGACTTCTCATGGAAGGTACCAAGGGCCCAATGGCAAGCAATGGGTGCAAACTGGCAAAGAAGAAAATCCATCTTGATATAAGAAAGCCATTTTTACACACAGGTAGATCATATGCTGGGCCTGTAGCTCAGAGAGCTTGTAGTGTACCCAGACTTGGAGATACTCAAACCCTCTCTGGAAGAGACTCTGAAAAACTTGCTCTAGTTTGATGTCTTCTGGTGCATGGTGCCAGGCTTTGCCTGAGTTTGCCTGAGTTCTGTACGTAGATGAACTGGGAGCTGCTGCAGACATGCCTTTATCTGTTCCTAGCCTTGGATGGAGCAGAGAAAATCAAAGGTTGACATGGGTGGAAGAGTAGTCTTGTACTGTCCCAGACTGGCTGGAATTAGTGGTGGTCTTTGAGGTGATGAGATACCACAGGGATGATTTGACTCATTCCCCTCTTTCCTCCAGGGCTCCCCTGAGTTCCTTGGGCAGGCCTTTGCTGTCCCACAGGTGAAGCTGGTTGATGAGCCATACACCAAACCTGCCCTGCAGTTCTTTGATTTCTACAGAGGCACCAAAGCAGCGGGAGAGCTCATTGCCACTTTTGAGTTGATCGAGCTCGATTACAGTAGCTATTTGGAGGTAACAGGCTTGTAGGAAGCTGCACATGGTTGTCAGCTCTCTGAGGAGAGCTACACGAGTGAGGAGCTGGTTGCATGTGGCTCACTAGAGGGTTCGAAGTTGGAGGCCATATCTGGCTTTCCAATGAAAGGAGGCTGCAGGGACAGCCTGGGAGCACAAAACTAGAAGGAGGGAGAGAGGGGACTTGACATAGCATGAAATAGAAGTGACTTTCATCCCCTGCTGTGTCCTGGTTCCACCTGTTCAGCCATCAGTACCTGTGGACGTGGAACCCAAGGAGCCTGACTACCTGGAAGACCCCCGTGCTGGATGGTTCATCATCCCTGAGGGCATCCGCCCAGTACTGAAGGAGTTTCGC
Organism: Cisticola juncidis; assembly: GCA_013400215.1. NCBI lineage: Eukaryota > Metazoa > Chordata > Aves > Passeriformes > Cisticolidae > Cisticola > Cisticola juncidis. The sequence goes on from VXBR01001460.1 coordinate 76,305, forward strand.
ATAGAGGTGTGCCACCTTCTGCTGCAGCGGCCTTCCCCTCAAGCTGCCCCTGGGTGGAGGCCATGCTTGGTGAGGGAGTCCAGTTTGGAGCTCAAATGTGCCTGTGAGGCCTGAGCAGATGCCAGAAATGGACGTGCTTGACATGTCAACAGACATTAAACAGACAGCTGCTGGGCAGCTAAACTGGGAGACCAGGCCTATGTCTCTCCTGGGGACTGTGTCCTGTGGGTGGGGGCTGGCAGCAATGGGCAGTGCCATGCCTGCCATGTCTCAGACAGCAGCTTTATGTTGTGCTTCAGATCCTGTTCTGGGGCCTGAGGGACCTGAAGAGAGTGAATTTGTTTGAGGTGGATGAGCCCCAGGTGATCATTGAATGTGCTGGCAAGAAGGTGGAGTCAGAGGTGATTGTGTCCTACAAAGAGAACCCCAACTTCACTGAGCTGGTCAAATACATGGATGTGGTGAGTGGGAAGGTGAATTCTGCCATGCCAGGGTACACTGTGGCTACTCTGCACCTGTGCACTGCCTCACTGCATGGGGCAATATAGAAGGAGGGGAACTGCCTCCAGGATTTTCTTCTCCCATGACCACATGGTTCAGCTGCAGAACAAAACCTTGTGAAATTGCCCACCAAGAGCCATCTTAGCTATGGCCTGTCACTGCAAGGCTTTGATTATTGCAAAGGTGCCTGCAGGCTTCTCCTTATGTGATGGGGCTGCCATAGTTTGATAGCTCAACACAGGCTGATCACCCTTACTCCTATGAACCCCATGCATAATTATTTTGCAGGAGCTCCCAGAGCAGGTATACCTGCACCCTCCCCTCAGCATCTTTGTGGTGGAAAAGCGTGCATTTGGACGCACTGTGCTGGTGGGTAGCCATGCTGTATCTGATGTGATGAAATTCTCTCCCAGAGAGCTGGAGGAGGAACCAGAGGATGTGCCCAAAGGTGAGCTGCTTGGAGAGGTTCTCATGGAGACAACAGGCAGGTTTTGCCAGGGGCAAAGATCCCTGGCTCTTCCACTCCCTCTTAGCCAGGCAGAAAAATCATCTCTCTGGAATCACAAGGTCATAGAATCATAGAATTGTTTGGGTTGGAAGGGAGCCTAAAGATCATCTTGTTCCACCTTCTGGCATGAGTAGAGACAGCTTCCACTAGACCAGATTGCTCCAAGTTCTGTCCAACCTGGTCTTGAACATTTCCAGGAATAGGGCAGCCACAGCTTCTCTGAGCAACCTGTGCTAGGGCATCACCACCCCTCAAGGAAGAATTTGCTCAATAAGACCTCCATCTTTAGGAAACTGGTCTACTAGGATGAAGGACTGAAAAGTTTTCAATTCTCTCACGCTGTCAGGTCAAAGTCTGTTCATGGCGTAATAGTTTAGCTAAATAGCTCTACGATAGCAACAGCCAGCACTCCTGGTCTGGAAGCATGAAGAAGAAGCCAAAGATTGATCCACCTGCGGTTATTTCTGGGTAGGGAAGGTATATCTCATAATTTGAATTCCTGGGAGTCAGCAACAAGCATATTGATGATGGTGGCCAATCTCAGTACTGTAGTTGGATTTCCAGCAGTTTTTTTCAGGGTCTGAGCTATAAAAAGCTTTAAAATCAATCAGACTACAGTGTTTTAACAAGGAGAATCTTTCTGTGGCTGAAAGTAAGAAATAGTGGGCAGAAATAAATGCATGGAAACATGAAGCTCTTTATTTTCATCTCAGCTTGCAACGTCTCATCTTACCATCTTCCATCTCAGACTGTGGTAAACATTGGACTGGCAGCTGGTGACCCAGGTTCCAGCACTCACCCACTTGGTTTTGTGAAGGTGAGTGATGTGTTGGGCCCAACAAGTTTTGAAGTTTGTAAAGCCAAACCGTAGATGACAAACAACAACAACAAGAAGTTCAGAAGTTCAGTGTTAGGTTTCATCCACCAGGTTTTTCTCTGGACTGAAACTCCCCTCTCCTGCTTGCTCATTGGCAGTGCCATGTGCTGAGGCTCCAGCACAGGGACACGAAGGAGACCTGCCCTGTGCCTTGAGAATGGCTTTTTTTGTAGCAAAGAACAAATCTGGGGTCACAGGCAGCTTTGCACCTCCTGTGCTCTGCCTGAATGCTGAGCCTTTGCCAGAGGCTTCCAGGGCCCTGGAGGAGGGTGCATGAGTGTCCTGGGTGATCATTCCTTCCCTCTGAACTCTTTTCTCTGTTCTCTTAAGGCTCCTTTGAAGAAGATTCCTATCAATAAGCTTGTAAAGAAGGAAGATGAATATGAAGAGGAAAAACCAGAACTGGAAGAACTGGATTGGTGGTCCAAATACTATGCATCTCTGAAAGAGCTGTATAACCAGGTAACATTTTGTGACAGCTGCCAGCAGAAGGGAAAATAGGCTGCACTGGTCTGAGGAAGATGTTTTCTACCACACTGAGCATCACAGAAGCTCTCCTGGCATGGATCTGCAGGAAAATGTGGACTTTAGTGTATCAAGCATACTTAAGGTAGCCAGGTATGAAGCATTTAACAGGTGGGCTGATTTCAGCAGGAGGTGGGTATTGAAACATCCCTGAGGCTCAGTGCTCAAGTGGTGTGAGAATGAGGCAGTTTCTGTGTGGGACTCTTGAAAATGTGATGTGCTGATTTTAACAGGGACTTTCATGCTGCATACTCTGTCTTGGTTACGTCCTAGTATGTGTTATGGGAGCAGGTCTGCTCCGAATTTCCCTCCTTGCATGGTAAACCTTAATTCCAGTCAAAAGAAGCTAGCAGGAGGATCTGGGGAGAAGAAAAAGTCATTAAGATACTCGTTTGATAGCAACCCAAAATGATGTTATTGCTGAATTATTTCATGCTATGTATTACTTACTCAACTGGCAGGAAAATAGTGTTCTGTGCTTGGAAGGAGAAGCCTTTTCTGTCAGGGATCTCAGGTGATTGTTTACGTGTGTTTCAGGCATGCAGTGATGAGGAAGATGCTGAGAATGATGACTTGAATGATGCAAGTGAGTTCTCTAGCCATACCCCACCCTTTAGTGGGGAGAACCAAGATTTTATACCATCCCAGAGGGTAGTGGGCTTGTGGGAAAGGCATCTTGCAGACGACAACCTTGCGACATTCAGCAACAACAACATAAAAGTGAGCAGAGAGGCTGAAGACATTGACAAGGGCTAACAGGCTATTTTGAGTTGAAAATACCAAACTTTTTTGAAAAAAAGTTTGGAAAATAGTCAGAAAAGTCCTGGAAAAATAGTAGAGTCTTGTAAAATAGTGTTAAAGCAAGTACTTTTCCTCTGTGAGAAAAATGCAGAAAAATCATCTTCAGGGATCATGGGATTTTCTGGGTAAGACTGGGAAGCAGTGGTGGGATGGAGAGAGGATGATGGACAGAAAAAACTGTCCAGCAGCTGGGCACCACTCTATGCTCATGGGATACTCACCTGGGGTACAAGTGAATCAGTAACAGAAGATAACAGAGGGTAACAGAGGTAACAGACAGTAATAACAATCGTTTTATGATCTGAGCACAGTGTTGCAGCTGTAGTTTCAGGTTTGCAAAGGTATAAACAATGACTCATATAGTTCTGACCTGGGAAAGTGCGAAGCATAAAGAGGATGTAAATATAATTTAAGGAGAGGCCTTGAGGGTACCTGCATGCCATTAGCGCTCAAGGGATCTGGAGCCTTCAGAAATGGGACAAGGACACACCCACTCTGTCCTTGCTTTGGTGGTGCCCCTGAGAAAGGTCTAGATACATTCTCTCCACGCTCAGCTGGCTGTGCTGAAAGTGGCAGTGATGCTTCAGTTAGCCACCCAAACCATCACATTAGCAAATAAGCACTCATCTGAAGAGGAGGATGGGCTCTTTTCTGTGCTTTCCCTGACAGCACCTGTGAGCTGGCCCACCCACCTTCCTTCATTTGGTTTCTGCCCAATTCCTGTCTAAATAGTGGCCATGCAGGCAAACAGGCACGTAGGTCTTTGCCAATTTTTGTCCCCTCACCCATCCAACCATGCCATGTTGGGAATCCTGAGATGCCAGAAGGACACCTGGTACAAACAATAGCTCTGTGACACAGGCCAAAGCCCTGGGTGAAAGCAGAAGCTATGGATGGGGTAATTTCATGTAGAGACACTTGACATGATGGGAGAAATCAGTGTTTCCTAATGTCTTACTGTCATTTCTAGATGGAGGGAATTTAAATGCATCTTCCATTGACATGGAAGCAGAGGATGAGAAAGTGATTGAAATTGAACCTGCTCAACCCAAGAGGAAGTTCATTGCTACCCTTCAGGTGATAATTGGGGTCACCTAGTCTCTTTCAGCCCTGGCTCTTTGTGCATGTCTTCTTCAGCTTGCTGCAGTGGAGGTTATGCTGGGAGGAGAACCTGCAGTGTGTACTGAAGCCCTATCATTGCTGGACTTTAATGCAGCTAGTAAGACCTTGGAGACAAGCTGAGATGTGCATCCACATCCAAGGCTGGCCCCAGGGTTATGCAGCAAAACCATTAACACCCTGCAGTCAGTAATACAGGAGTAAAGTAGGACTAGGTGAAATGGCTGAAAAACAGAAAGGATGGTCTTTCTGACTCTCCTTTAAGATGACAGGAAAAGGCCCAAAAATACTTTCTACTTATTTCAGATCTACAACTCTGAGCTGGAAAATGAGTTTGGTAATTTTGAAGACTGGTTGTGTGTTTTCCCCCTTCATCGTGGCAAAGCAAATGAAGATGAAGACGGACATGAGGATGAACATTATGTGGGGAAGTACAAGGTACTATTTCATTTGGATGACATTTGTGCTGCTTGTGGAGAAGATCCTTATGACATGTTTTTTAGAGCAAGCCAACACCAGCAGAACCTTGCAGAGTGCATGGGTGTGCAGGTTGGGCTGCAGCTTGGCCAGGGTACTGTTAGTGCTTGTTGAAGCAATTGTACTGTGGTCCTACTGTTGTTAGCTTATAAATCCATCCAGTTCAGAATTTTAGGAGAAAACATGCTACAAGGAGAATACATGAGGCATAAAGAACTCACTCTGGTTGCAGTCTCTGGGTGTATTTAGTATACATATAAGTATTATATAAGGAAGCTTCACTGGGCTTAAAATTAGCAAAACTTACTTTAAAAAGGCATCATTCTCCATCCAGGAGCTCTTGAAGACTCGGAAATATCAACTACAGAAGCTGTAGCTGTTCCTAGAAAACCTTTGGTATCCTCTGTCTTTGGCAGTACAAAGTGCCTAGAGGTGCTCAAATCTGACATTTGCAGTAGTATGACAGCCTGCAGCTAAAATTGCAAGCATAGATTGCCTGGGCCATGTGGACATGATTGGACCTTTGTGAAGGACTGTCCCCATGGGCACAGGGTGTCTGTGGTCTGCATGGGGAAATGGCTCTGATTTTCTAGTTGGCAGCTGAAGCTGGTGGTTCCAGTCCTTTCTGAGATATTCCCATGTATATCCAGCTGTTCCTTGAAAAGTGTTTTCTGCAGGGCTCCTTCTATGTCTACCCCACTGAAGAAGCTGTTACAGAACCCAAGGTCTCCCGGGGCATTCCAAGGAACAGACCTATCAAGGTTCTTGTAAGAGTTTATATTGTTAAGGTAAGTCCCTGGTGGAGGTGGCAGTAATGCTTCTCCCCTCCTTGTGGACCTTCTGCCATTTTCTGCTCAGTAAATGTGAGCAGTGGCACTTGTGAAAAATGTGATGCTGGCTTGAAGCCTCTGCCAGTGGAAGATAACTACATCATGTCCATGGAGAGTCTTCCATGCTTTATAGCTTGAGGATGGGTAGATGGGCATTTCTTAGCTCCTCACATCTGCCTTAAGATCATGAACAAGTAGGCGGGTCCACAACTAAAGACATCAATGGCTTGTAGAGTGAGGATTTGTGTGGGAACAAGTGGCTGTTTCACAGCTGGGCTAGTTGCTGGAGGGACCTGACCAAGCAGGCTTGGGCGATGCCAGGCCTGTGCAATGTTCCTTGTGCAGGTTGCTCTCCACAACTGTGTACAGCAGTATCTCTTGTATATTCCAGGCTACAAATCTGTCTCCAGCAGACCCCAATGGCAAAGCAGACCCCTATGTGGTGGTGACTGTGGGGCAGCAGCAGAAGGACACAAAGGAGCGATACATCCCAAAGCAGCTCAATCCTGTGTTTGGAGAGTATGCAGAAAGTTTTCACCTAGCAGGTTTAATAAGAACAGTGCAAATCTGGGGTTGGAATGTTGCTCAGCATGTAAGGTCTTCTGTTTCTTTCTGATGGAGAATCTTGTGCCTTAACACAAATCCCCTGGGTATGTCTCTTGCCTCCAGCTAACTCAGGAGCCATCATGGTTTGGGTGAGGAGGCAAGCACATCCAAGGACTTGATTTACAATTGTAAGAGAGCATTGGAAAGCTTTTTCCCTAACTCCAGGCCCTCTATCTGAGCCATAAATTCCTGGGAAAAGTAATTCCTTTGTTTGAACATGGACACTGAAAATTGCACATACTGAATTTAGAGAGAACCAAAGTTTATTGTAGGCCTTTACTTGTCAAATACAGTTCTTAAATGTGTAGGTTTATCAAAGCAGAGTATGTGTTTAATTTCCATCCTCTTTGCTAATTGCACTTTCCCTGTTTATTTCTGTCCAGAGTTGTGGAGCTGACAGTCTCCTTTCCCATGGAATCAGAACTCACTGTGGCAGTATTTGACCATGATTTGGTTGGAGCTGATGATCTGATTGGGGAGACCAAGATTGATTTGGAGAATCGATTCTACAGCAAGCACAGGGCTAACTGTGGAGTGGCTGCGCAGTATGACTTGTAGGTACCAATGTGACACATTAGGGCCGTAGACATTCTTCTCACCTACCACATGTGAGTAACAGAGCTCCTGTTCTGTGAGACAGAATATGCATTTGCAGGTGCTCCACAGTTTCACTACAAGTTACACAGACAACTCTATATCTTTAGACACCTACCAGCTTCCTGTGTTAGTTCTAATTCCTACTGTAAACTAATATACCTTGCATAATATAGCAAAAAATTTTCTTTATTGCTTACATATTTGTGTTCTGTGAGAAAAGTGCTTCCTTGACTCTGACCTCTTCAAGAAAATACAGCAGTTTCTCTGCCAGCATTTTCTAAGCAGCAACACTCAGCACATCTGATTTCCTTTGGCCTCCTTCCATATGGATTCTCCAATGTCTTTGGCCAGTTTTCAGAGAACTTCTCTTTCTCCTAGCCTGCTATTGGAAAATTAGCTGTGAGAATGGAGTTGAGTACCCAGCACAGCTAAAACCTCTTTCTCACTTAGGAACTGCATCTACAATTGCTCCTGCTGCTAGCATTGCTTCTGCTGCTCAGAAGCTAATAGTTCTGTGGGATGCAAGTCCAACTTGTTCTCTGTCAGGACAGAGTTTGTTTTGCTTTTCATTCATTAAGATTTTTTTCTAACGTTTTTAAGCCCAGGGTTTTCGCAGTGAAAATCTGAGCAGGGTTCTAGTGACATAGCCTGTGCTTTGGGAGGGAAGGCTGTTTGACAGCTTAGAGAAGAAACTTAAGCTGAAGAGGTTCTTGATATTTTCTTTTTCCATGCAGAAATGGCTACAACATGTGGCGAGATGCTTTTAAACCCACACAGATCTTGGATAGTTTATGCAAGAAAAATTCAATCCCTGCTGCAGAGTACAGATGGGAGGAGATCAAAGTGAACAATAAAATATTCAAGGTCCCTCCAGAGGCTTTTCCTCAAGGTACAGGAACTGTTATTAAACTGGTCCCTTAAACAGCTGCCTGTGCTCAGCAAAGCATGTGCTGGTGGATGATCTAGGAGCCCACAATCCTCTCTTCCCTGAGGTGACCAGCTGGCCTCACTCAGTGCCCTGCATGGCCCAGTTTTTTGGGTCACTGTGAGGTGCATCCTTGGTTCAGTGCCCGCATTTCAGTGGACACAATTCCGCTGGGAGAAGATGGGATCCAGGACATTAGGTACCAAAGTGGCTTCCCAGGCAGTGGGTAGAACAAAGTAAACTCACTTGCACAGCAGTGTTGGTCATGGAGGTTTGTTGTATGCCAGCTTGTTCCAGTGTCTGGCACTGTCACAAAGCTGTACTTTCATCTGCTTTTGATCCCTATCAGCAAGAAAAGGAGGTCCTGTTTGTCCTGTCTGGGGTTATGGGTATTTGGGAGGCTTTTTGGGTTTTCTTGGGTTGGGTTGTTATTGTTTGGGGTTTTTTTTGTTTGTGGATGTTGTTTTGTGTGTATTTTGGGGGTGGAGGGGAGGGGAAAGGGAGTGTTTTTTCAGTCTTCTTTCCTGTTTTAACTGGCTTTGTCCAGAAATGCTCTGTGCTTCCAGTGGCTTCAGGTGCTTTGGGTGATTCCACACTGCCCATCTCTACTGTTTATCTCCACCTTTTGGCAGCTTCTGCTTCTTATTTGCTGTTTTCTTTCCCTCTAACTGGCATTACAAACCCTGAGCCAGAGCCACAGATGTCAAAGAATACACCAACTTTTCTTCATCAGCAGTGAAGGAGAACTTTCCTCAGCAAAGGCCAGGCCCTGCTGCAGCCAACACCTGTGCAATTGAATCCAGCGTTGAGCAGATGTGTCCCACTTGTGGACAGCCAAGTACTGCAAGGCAATGCTGTGTAGCCTGTAGGTAGGATGATCTCTGGCCTTACCCATTCAGACACCTGAGGACACCTGCATATTTGGCCAAGTTTACTTTCTCCTTGTTTCAGTGCAACTGTTCCTCAGTTGTCTGGTGGTCTCTATGGTTTATTGTTGCAGTGCTTTCTGGGGCGTCCGCCGGTGCATGGGTTCCCCAGGGGCCCCCTATGCTGTGGGTTCGTTAGGGGAGCAGGCAGGCAATGGGACTCTACACGGCTTCTGGGGGTGCCAGTTAGAGGAGGATTCATTGGGGGTCCCATGCCAGGGAGCAGCATGGTTTCTGAGGGAAAAAGGAAGCGGGGGAAAGGGGAAGAAAGGGGGAGAGAGGGAGCAAGGGAACAGGAGCAAGAGGCAGAGAACCAGAGAGAGCAAGAGAGAGCTTCTCATCTCCCTGCACAGCTTAACAGGGAGATTCAAAATGGGCGCAGAAGAGGACTTGGGCCAAAGGCATTACAGATACACGATACTTCACAGGAGGGTTACAGACTTGGAATGAACAGTACACTTTTGAGGGGAGACACAGAGCATACCATTTCACANAAGCGGGGGAAAGGGGAAGAAAGGGGGAGAGAGGGAGCAAGGGAACAGGAGCAAGAGGCAGAGAACCAGAGAGAGCAAGAGAGAGCTTCTCATCTCCCTGCACAGCTTAACAGGGAGATTCAAAATGGGCGCAGAAGAGGACTTGGGCCAAAGGCATTACAGATACACGATACTTCACAGGAGGGTTACAGACTTGGAATGAACAGTACACTTTTGAGGGGAGACACAGAGCATACCATTTCACAGAAATGCAACACTTCACCCTTTTTTTGTTAGAAAGAAAAGATGAAGAGAAATATGACAATTAACAATTTTAAAATGAGGCAGTAATTACATGGTTTTGCAGCACAAAAATAAATACAATTACAGTGAGGATTATGTTTTAAATTGAATGCACTGTGAACAGTCCATTTGACTTTTGACTATAAAAATGAGCATTTAGTTGTAATAAACGGGTTATGTGGGTTCACATTGCAGATTTTAGATGAATTAAAAGCATAAGTGACTGCTAAAGGGCTTCAGCCTTTGGCACTAAACTTGTATGAGAGTTTTGGGATTGGCCTTTTCAGTGTGATTGGCCTAATGGTGTCTAACCTTTTCCAACTGGCTTTTCGGGCCACCACAGCTCCCAGTTCTAGGCTATGGCGCTGACTTTTGCTCCCCTCTAGAGGGTCACCTGTAGCCCCCCAAACTCCAGGCAGGTTTGCAGCCTCAGATCCTTACCCTTGGATTTGAGCTTTACCGCTGCTTTCACCTTCCAACCGGTTCAACCCAGAAGACCTCCAGTTTTAGGTTGTTAAAAGAAAAA
>VXBR01001461.1:0-22362 GCA_013400215.1 Cisticola juncidis
AAAGCCACACCCTGTCCCCCTCAAAAGCCACCCCTGTCCCCCTCAAAAACCACCTACTGTCCCCTCAAAAGCCCCCACCATCCTCACGGACCACCCACTGTCCCCCTCCCAAGCCAAGAGGGACACACGTGCCCAGATCCCGGTGGGTTTTGGCTCAGGCCCTTTGTAACTGCTGTACTTGCTCGTTTCAATGTGATTTGAAAAAATCATAATGGCCATTATCATTGCTTTAGGCAGCCTTCTCGTTGTGATTATCCACTTTGAATTAAGTACCTGAATGGGGCTTTTATGTGTCAAAAAGCGAGTATTAAAATAGAAATTAAGAATTACAAGATTTCTCTTGTTTTTGTCGAAAGCTAATCTGCTGTGTTATCTTTTCATTAAGGACAGCTCTAGAGATTAGCATCTAATCCCATACATGTTTTCAGTGTTTTCATGCTTTTAGATATCCCACCTAAGTCACAAATACTCCCAAGCAGCTGTAGAATCCCTGGAATGCATTTAGGGATGCGTTTAAACTTTTTTTTTGCCAAGGTTTTGTTGCAAATGGGCTAAAACCCACGTAAGGGAAGGCGATGTACCTTACTGGGTCTGGCTCCTTTCTCCTTTTTTCCCTCTCCAGATCTTGGGTTTTTTTTTTTTTTTTTTCCCAGTCATTGCTGGCTCTTTTAGCAGCTTTGGAAAATTGGGGAAGCTGCTTGTGAAAGGAGTGGAGTTTTTTTTCACTCAGGGACTCATGCCCTGATGTGAGTGTGGCTTTGTGAGCCAGCACAAACCCCAGCAAGCTTTTGGTGTTGTCTGGAAGAGTTCCCTGGTCTGGTCTGCAGACAACTGCTCTGGCACAGGGGCTGCTGTGGAGATGGGAACAAACAGCTGGGAAAGCAGTTACATCTGTTCCCATAAACCAGCTTGGGCAGTGACACTGCCTGTGCTGCCAGGGAAGGATTTGGGGAGCTAACACGAGCTTGGAAATCAAGGCTCTGATAACTTTTTGTTTCTTCTTTTTATTTCTTCTTTTTTTTTTTCCCTCGTGTACTCAGTTGTCAGCCAAGTAAAAACTGCTCTTGCCTAATTTCTCATCTGTGCTTCTCGAAAAGGGCCTGTGGCACAGATGGAGGAGCTTTGTCCCAGAATTACCCTGCTGAAAGGTGTTCTTACACGTGTCTTGCTGTGCAGCTATTTATTGCCAGTGTTTTTAATTTGTCAGGTTCCCTAGTGAAAGTGCAGCCAGGAGAACAGATCCCATGCAGTGGCTTGTATAATTCTGTTGGAGCAAGTCCAGGAGAGGCCACGAAGTTGATAAGAGGATTGGGGCACCTCCCCTGCAGAGACAGGCTGGGGAAGTTGGGGTGTTCACCCTGGAGAAAAAAAGGTTGTGTGGAGACCTCAAAACACCTTTCAGAATCAGAAGAGACCTGCAAGGAAGCTGAAGAGGAGCTCTTTATTGGGAACTGGAGTGACAGGACAAGGGGGAATGGGTATAGACTGGAAAAGGGGAAATTGAGATTAGATATTGGGAAGAAATTGTTCATTTTGAGGGTGGGGAGGCCCTGAGAAGCTGTGGCTGCCCCTGGATCCCTGGAAGTGTCTGAGGCCAGGCTGGACACTGGGGTTTGGAGCAGCCTGGGACAGTTGGAGGTGTCTTTGTCCATGGAAGGGGGCTGGGACAAGATGATCTTCCAGCCCTTAATGTTCTGTGAGTCAATAGTTTTGTCATTCTTACAAACAGATGATTTGAAAGACTTTTGAATGCAGTCCTCCAGGATTCTGTGACTCAAAAAGACATAATCTGACTGTACTTCATGATCTACCCTGATTAACTTGGCATTATTAAAGTTTATGGATGCTGTATATACCTGCAAATCAGATTTTTTTCATTCTAATGAAATCTAGGGAAGGAATTAATTCTGTAGAATTACTGGGGATTTAAGTTGTCTCTAAGTAGGTTCATTTTGTCAAATGTACCATTCCCAATTATTTGAATGTATTCTGGTTTTTCAAGATTAGCTTGTTTATGAATGTATTTTCCAACATTTCTAATTTTAGATGCTTTGATGGAGGGCTTAGTTTGATATATTTTTCATCTGTATGTGTGGTTGCAGCTGTTATTATCAAGTGCACCTTTGTTAAGTATAAGTTTTGTTCTCCATTTGGAGTATCCAATAACTGCTCAGATTAACTTTGGATCATACTTGCCAACAAGTTTATCACTGGGATTTTGTTAAAAACTGAGCCCCTGCAAAATGCAGAATGTAAAGAAGCTTTAAAGAAAATAAAGGATAATTACACATGGACATTGTGAGCAAATTAGCATGTACAAGCTAAAACACTTGCATTGGTTGAAAGTATGAGAATTACTGTTTTTTGTAAATATTGCACTGAAGGGCAAAGTTGTGTCCTCTGAATGGTTCACTGTCTTTAACATCTTCAATATAAGAATAGTTGGAATAAAGTCATATCCTACAGCTAATCTGTCTCTTTTTTTTAGATCTGTAGTTTCAGCTCTTTTACATACAGAGGCCCTAAAATTTTCTTTAAGGAAGATTTGGACCTTGTGTGATTAATTTAAATCTAATGATCAGGTTTAAATCAGGTTCTTTTCTTGCAGAGAACCTTAGACATAGCTCAGATACCTTGAGGCACTCCTCTGTTAGCAGCTGGGAAAGGGTTTTGCAGAGAGGAGATTTTGAGGGAGAAGAGAGGATAAGGACAGAAGAAGCTGCTTCATTTCAGTGGGGGAACCTCGACTAGATGGAGATGCTAACTTTTTTCATCTTGGTACATTTTCTGCAAGTCTTCTGTGCTGTTCTGTACTTTGGTGACTTTGGGAGTGTATCCTGCTGGAACACCCTTTAGCAGTGGGGCTTTTCCAGCTCCAAGTTTCTCCTGACACCATGTAAAAGTGGAAATGCAAGACCCCAGGCACAGGATTTTGTCCCTTGTTTCTCACCAAATCCTCTGGAACTGATTATTGGCAAGGACATGTTGCAGAGGGAGATAATTAATCTCTGAGAAACTGCCTTCTGTCTCCCTGGCCCTGAAAATCTTATCAGTGGAGCAACTGCTGTGGCTGTTACCCCATTCCTTCAGATAGCAGCTTCTATCCCAGAACTTCTGGGATGTGCAGCACAGTTACTTGGGATCACAGAACACACTTGAATGAACCCATTCCTCTGAATGCAGCAGATGTTCCTGGGAAATCCAGAGGTCTCTCTTTATTGATTCCAAATATTCTGCCAAAACTTAATTACTTGCAAAAATGCAAACACAGAATTTTCCACCAGTTTCTCTCATTGCTGCCAGCTGTGCATGGAAAAGGGTGCCTGGATTTTTATTTATTTCTTCTCATGTGCTTAGATGACACTTCCTATAACAAATACTAGCAGGTAAGTAAGGAATCTCACTTTTTTCTGGTTAAAACCTGTCACTTATCTTGTCCTGAAAGTAAAGACACTTCCCAGTATTCAGAGGGAAAACCAGACAGTGAGATACACAACGTGAACATTAACAAAATTGCAGTATTTCTGTCACTGGTGTGATACAAGGCACACAGACAAGACTCTTCCTGAAGATGTAAATTTCTTACCAGGAAAATAACTATAATACAGAATAATGCAAAACTGCCTTCATTGCTAATATTGCTTCTGAGTGCCAAGCCTCGAGCTTTTTTAGCTGTCAGCCTCATTCTTCTGCAAATAGCACAATCTAGTTAATATTTTCCACTTGGAGCCCACATGCAACAGCTTGGACAGGTTCAGATAAATGGTGCCAGACAGTGACAAGCTGGGTGGCAATATTAACCTAGAAAGCTGTTAAATAGCAAGAAACACATTCCTGTTTAAAAAAAGTGATTGTTCCACAGGCTGGACAATAATTCAGGGACAAATAAGCGACAGGTATTGGTGTGTGTTTTCTCTAAGTGGGCAGAACAATCATGAGTTACCATGCCTGAAAAATAAAAAAATAAAAAATTTGCAGCAAGTAAGGGGCTGCAAATTCGTGGGTATTTCTAAAAAACATGTTGATGAAAAGCTGCAGGAGGAACTGAAATAGAAAATCTGTCACAGAGAGGCAGATATGGTGCAATTTTGTGTTAGCAGCTCTCCCAGCTCTGCATAACTTCAGCTGGAGTTTTGGTGTCTGAGCCTTCTAAAATTAAAATCCTGAGTATTCTGATTACAGTGGAAGTGTGTAAGAATATTAAAAAGTGGCTTTGGTTTCCTAGTTACAAATGTGTTCATCCCAGCTCATTGTGGATGTAAAGAAATTCAGGAAAAACCAAGTGGAGAGATGGATGATATGGCAAGCGTTTTCTGTAATTCTGTCCAGATAATAAGTTCAAGCAGGAAAAAGCAAGAAAAAACAATTTCCTGGTGCTTATTATTAAAAAAAGAAAAAAGAAAAAGAAAAAAAAAGAAAGGAAGGCTTATGTTTTGGTTCATGTTTAACAAATTTAATTTCCAGGAAGAACAAACACAATGACAGGGCAAAATTTTTGCTTTAGTACAGTAATACTGTTAATGTCCTGCTTTCCTGTAAATGTGGCTTTAGGGATCAAGTTTCTTGGCAGAAAACAGCCTGGCTTCTCAGCTCTTGAGAAGGTTCATCTAAGTGAATCAGAGAGAGCACCAAGGAGATATTAGGGCCATGATACACTGGAAAAGTGAGCTTGATGCATTCATTCCTCAGTATCAGTCAATTTGGCCTCAAATGTCAATTTTCTGGGGCTAGAGTTTCCACAGATAGGGACAGCAATTCCCAGAATTTCAGCGAGCCCATTTGTGTTTGTGCATTGCTGAGATGCTGGAAAAGTGTGGTGTATGTTGAGTAGATTATTTTTCTTTTCAGCAATTGTATCCAAGTGTTCGAGGTGACTCATGGTAAGTTTTTGTTAAGTAAAAAGTGCAAAAGTTAGGAAGTAAAAGTATTGGCTTGCTGGAAAAATATGTTTTCATTTCTTTGTTTCATCAGATTGTGCCAGGGTGCTGTTGTGTCACTAATTTAATTCCTGATGTTAACATGCTGGTTAGATGACAAAATGTGCATTTCAAGGAGAATTTGCAATTTATAACAACTTCAGACTTATTCTTGTGCACTGTAAAGACAAGCCCATGGTGTGAGATGAGGAAATAACACTTTCTTTCAGGTCATGAACAGAAGTTCTGCCCTGTGACAGCTGAGGGTCAGCTCTGCATTTCTATGGCCTGAGCACTCTCACTGATGTCATCTCCACACGGATTTATTCATTACTGAGGGCAAAGCTCAAGTGGCATAGCAAAAATAGCCGAGACACAGAATTATTGATGCCTTTATGTTCAGGCTGCTGACTGAATTTATTGTCAGTTCTGGACTGTAAAATTACATTCTATGCATGATGAATTCAGCCCCCAAAACAGAATGGGGATTTATTTAGTAAGTGTTGCTTTGCAGTTCTGAAGGACAGAAGCAGTGCACTGGAAGAGGCCTTTTTGCCTCACCTGCTTTTCTATCAGTGTTAACTCTTTTCCCCAGTTCCCTGTGGCAGTTCATTACACAGGAGCCAGTGATGGAAGGGCAAGAGAGAAGCTGATTGCATCTCCAGAACCACCATCCTGCTGGGGCCAAACTGGCTGCAACTTGTTCTATTCCAGGGATTTGGGAGCTACATGTTGTAATAAACGCCAATCACTTGCCTTTTAGAATTATGCAAATTTAATAAGGAATAAAAATTGGTTATAAAAAAATAGTAATACAAATGTCATAATAATAAAAGTTAAAGAAATTTTCAGAGTCAGGACAAATCATGAGACAATAAAAGCAAAGAAGGTAGCCTGGGACTACTGTCCCCCCTCCCTTCTAGACAAAGGCTAGAAAGGAGAAGGGCACTGAACAAAGAGAAGTCTCCCTTTTTGAAGATCCTGTTCATAACTATTCATATTTTATTTAAAACAAGTACTTTTCAGCTGGTTCTTGTCACAAAAGCTTTCTGTTAATTTCTAGGTGCTGGTGGTCTGTTGGTCTCTGAAAAAGGTTTATTTTCTGTTGATAAGGAAGGAAGAAGAAGATAAATTCTTCTTCACTAGAAGATTTAAGAGTTCCTGCAAACTGTTATCTCTGTGAAGAATTTCTTCTCTCTTTCTTGAGCTAAAAGAATATCACCCACACACAGCCTTTATTTTAATTACTAGAACTTATTGTTGATTACACAACTACATTCACTATATTATTCAAATGTTAATACAGCATAACTTTTCTACCTAGCATATTATATATAGTAAATATCTGTGTAGAGCCACACAATATGACTTTTTCACAATGTGCTTACACAGCCCTGTGTGTACATATAATTCTGAATGCTGAATATGAAGAGACAAAATTTGTCTGTGCCATTACACAGTTGGCTTCCCCTCTCTCAATCATACAAATGAGATCTCTCCAGTGTCTTTCTCCTGTTATTTCACAGAGGTCATAGCTCTGGGCCATGTGTGACCACTACAACAAGAATATGTCCTGCAGAGCCACAGCACAAGTGTTTCTGTTTGAAAACAAACCCTGATGGTAAAAACCCACACAGGAGCTGCTCTGTTTCATTTGTGAGAGCCTTGATGACTTCTTACAGCATCTTCCTTGGTGCTGCCATGGACTTCCCTGAGGGAAAAAAACCCACAAACTTTAAAAGAAAAGGTTTTAATGGGCAGAACTATCCAGATCAATGGAGAGCTAATCAGAGAAATTGCACAAAGGATGAAGATACGAAGACAAATCTGGCTTTAAGCTTTTTTATTTTTGTGCTTTGTGATGTTTGTGTGTCTGAAGCATTATTGTCTGTACTGCACATTTCACTAGAGCTGATGACTCAGGACTAGGTCCTGAGACAGGGCCTTGGGTTGAAATTGCATTCAGGGTTATGCTGGTGTGTTTTGGTGCTGGGCTGAAAGATTATGTGACTTACCCAGTTAATTAATGTCTAATTAAAGCACAGAAAATACTGAGAGTCTCAAAGTGGCATAGAAGGACTCAGCTGTGGCATTTCAGTGTATGTGGCTGTTCTTTCTCCTCTTGAGGTCTCCTTCTATTTCCAGAGTAGCACAAAATATTAGTGAAGTGGTCTTTAAACACAAAAGGGAAGTTCCCTGTTGGAGAGGACCTGGTGAAAATACAAATTTCCCTTTGTATGTGGACGATGAAGTGGGAAAAGGCAGAGGGTGTCATGCTGCAAGGATGGCATGGAGGGGAATTGCAGCTGGAACCTGACACACTCACAGGAGAAATTAGCATTTTCCTGCCTAATCTAGAGTAGCTGAGGCATCTGACCCTTGCAGTCTTGTCAAAAGACCCTCCTGATACTGAAGGGGCGTATTTTTTTTTCCCAGGAATCTGCAGAAATGTGTGATTTACAACAGAAATTCTCTCCCCTCTGACAGGCTGCTCAGCTGCCTGGATATGGGGTTTCCCCCTTTTAAGCAGGATTTTTTTTCATTTAAATTGTGAATGAAAAAGTGAAAAGTTCTGTGAATATGTAAAGTCTCTTCATTTGAAACATTTCCCCTGTTGCTTCCCAACTGCTGCAGACCTGAGAGCTGCTCTGGCCTCATTTTATTTATTAGGACTACACAGGAAGAGAAAAACTGAGAGTGGGACCTGGTAATTCATGGTGCATTTGACATCCTATTTTAAAAAAGATAACAACCAGGTTTTTGATTTATTTTATGTCTTTACCTGTCAGTGTCACTCTTGGAGGTGGCCTGGCCTGTGTGGTACTTTGGGTGTTGCCTGGCTGTTGTGTCTGAGACCTGCAGAAGGGCAGACCTGTCCATGTTGGCTTGTAAGAGTGAAATTCTCCCCTGTACCTGCATAGAGCTGCAGTAACCAACGCTGTCTGATAGTTTCTGTTGGCCAAATATTTTTGGGAGATTATGTCTGGAATTATTTTGCTGTAAAAGCTAAAATGACACACTTCGTTCCCTCGCATGTTTCATCATTCCCTCTATTTTAGGTCAGATGATTCATCTCTGCATTACTGGTTCTGCATTTCCATTGCCTTAATTGGGTCTGTCAGAGTCATTACAGTCTGTATAGAATTGTCAATGCTATTTCCAACAACATACAGATTTCTTCCTTCCCTCCATTCCTCCTTTGCATGGCAGGGGATGTTGGAATCAGATGACCTTTAAGGTCCCTTCCAATCCAAACCATTCTGTGATTCTCTTCTCTTCTCTTCTCTTCTCTTCTCTTCTCTTCTCTTCTCTTCTCTTCTCTTCTCTTCTCTTCTCTTCTCTTCTCTTCTCTTCTCTTCTCTTCTCTTCTCTTCTCTTCTCTTCTCTTCTCTTCTCTTCTCTTCTCTTCTCTTCTCTTCTCTTCTCTTCTCTTCTCTTCTCTTCTCTTCTCTTCTCTTCTCTTCTCTTCTCTTCTCTTCTCTTCTCTTCTCTTCTCTTCTCTTCTCTTCTCTTCTCTTCTCTTCTCTTCTCTTCTCTTCTCTTCTCTTCTCTTCTCTTCTCTTCTCTTCTCTTCTCTTCTCTTCTCTTCTCTTCTCTTCTCTTCTCTTCTCTTCTCTTCTCTNTCCCTCTCCCTCTCCTCCTTTAGCCAGGAGTGACAGTTTATGCAGTTTTAAGGCACAGCCAGGCTCATACAAAATTCCTTGTCAGGAGATGCCCTGCACCAGCACATTTCCTGATTATTTCAGATACTACCTCAGCAGTTATTCTCATTTTCAGCAGCAGGTCCCAGCTCACTGGGGGTGTCATGGTTGCTTTTCTTCCCACCTTTTCCATCCAAGAACAGCCCCCACCCGGGTGTCTGCCAGCACAGGACAGCCCTTGCTGTGTGCAGTGATTAAGAGCTGGGCTTAACCTAATTGCACCTCCATATGTCAGCAGGGTGCAGCTGCTGGGTGTGGAGGGACCACGGCAAGGGCTGGAGTTAACCACACTTTATCAGATTATCACTGGCCACCTGAATTGAAGATCTGGCTGAAAGCATGCTTTTAACCAGTGGTGAACAAAATAAATACTAATAAGAGCTTTTAATGTTTAAAAATGCCATCCATGAGGCCTAATTGTTCTTAGATTTGTGTTTAAAGGCTCTGCGTGCATTCACAGTTGAAAAGGAAATTTGTCATTGCTATTCACAGAGAAACCCTCTATTTGGGATTTTAAAATCCTGAAGTTAGAGTACAATCAGGTAATACAACTCTGCATGTAAATAATCCTCATTAACCCTGCACTGAATTTATACCTCCAGGTAGAGCTGTGCCTTTGCTGCTTGCTTGAAAGAATTGAACCTTTCAAAGTCATCTCTCCAATTAAAACCGAGGAAAGAATGAGCATTCGCTCACAAAATATTTTAAGGAAAAAAAAAAAAAAAGAAGTAATTAATGTTAAAGTTTCCAGGACTGGGAGCTATAAATTCAAGAAAGAAGGGAAAGGAGGTTTATTTTAACCATGAGGATTATTAAGTACTGGAAAAATTTGCTGAGGGATGTGGTGGCTTCCCTGCCACCAAGACTGGGCTCCTCTGGAGGTTGTGCCACAGCTACTGCAGGTGCCCAGGGTGTTCCCTGGATGTGGTGGGGTGTCCAGAGCCTGTGGGAAAATCTCAGCAGGGAATTTTCCCCCCAAAGATCCCCCTGAAGCTCCAAAGGGGGCAGCCCTTCAGGTAATGCTCAGGTAATATTTCTGGGTAATGTTGAGTGGGCACAGCCAAAATCTTAATTTCTGCTGAGCTGCCTACTGATTGTTGTCACTCAGTGGCTACAGAGTTTGGTGAACTGAAGAGATTGGAGTTTCCTGAATTGCTGAAATTTCTGGACATCTTTGGCTTCAAAGTTGGGCTCACTGGAATAAAGCCTGGGCAAAACTTTGAGTTGTGTCACTAAAGGATGACCTAAAAATAATAAATTCAGGGCATTCTCTCAAGATAGAGCAATAATTTTCTGTTGCCTGGCAATGTCTTTGGCACTGAACACAGAGCTGGGAGTTTATTTTATGATGCTGTGCAGAAAAAATTGTTTACAGTTTTCCACTGTGATTCCCCCAAGAGGAAGAACCCATGGCTCATACAGAGAGAGCAAACATCAATGACACCTTCTATTCATCTTGGCAAATTTATGATCAAGTTTCCATTCCTCCTTCTGAATTTCCCAAAATATTTATGCAGAGACTTGTGTTGTCTCAATCCATCCCACTTATTTTCAGTGGGAATTAGTTTGAAACTACTCTGAACAGCTTATTATAGCACAATTTAAATTTTGGTTGATTTTTATGTACTCCTTTTTTAATAACTCAGTCTTCACATGGCAAGCAAAAATATTTTCCCATTTTTTTCGTGGAGGAATAAGGAATTTTCTAATGTATTTCTAGATGACATTTTATTAATAATTCAGTACATTTGGTATGGTTTAAAGGCAATGTTATTCACCCATGATGTCCTATGCTCGATAGAAGAATTTGATGACCCAAATTCCACCGTATCCTTCTGGCAAGTAAACTGCTGTATCTCCCCCAAACAAGAGTATTTACTATCACTTGTAGGACTGGGATATTTTTGTGACTCAATTAAGCCCCAGCAACAAAAAAAGGATAAATTTAATGGGTTTTTTGTGTGTTTGTTTGTTTTTTTCCTGGAGTATACTGCTAAGAGGGAGACAGAATCCTCCATGGTTTCTTGGGCTGGAATAACTCTTTCCTATGACCTGGGGTAGACCCAGCCTGCATTTTTGGGGGATACATTAACACTGGAAAGAGGCTTGTATGAACTGACTCCACAAAGAAAGTCATGACATCAATCATCCAGAGCTGCTCTGATAACAATCACCTATTACACATTTAGAAAGCAAATACCTGCTAAAATCAACAGTTTAAAATACTCTGAATTTCTTGTCCCCATTGGTATTTTAACATTTGGTCAATCCCTGTGATAACCATAACCCCCAAATCTCCTTTTATGGTCAGTTCCATTGGAGAGGATCCTGCTGATGAAGGCAGAGCTGATCAAAATGAGGCTTGGCTGGTGATGAGATTCTGTTCTTGTTTTCCTTTTGTTTACATGGTAACTGTCTCGTTCCTCTTGCCATACAGATGGATTTCTTGTAGCACAGCAGAGATGGGCTGCCCTTGGCTTGCCAGCAGAAATTTCTAATAATTGAATCACTTGAACGCTGAAATTTAGAGGCAAGGCTTTTTCCAAGGAAAAGAATATTAATATGCAACCAGTTGAACTTTGTGGCATGTCAAGACCACCCTGTCACTCCTACATCTTGAAAATAATTAATTCTTTTCTTCTCGTGGGAAAGGTGATGAAGTTATCTAAGTCATCAAAATTCAATGTTGGAGTCACAGATTTGGGGGTTTTTTGCAGCATCTTGATGGTTTTAAGCATAACCTCAGCAGCAGCTTCTTTTTGTAGTACGGGAAAAAATAATTCAGACATCAAACTGATCCTAACTCAGTCTGTTAAATACTTTTTGAAGAGGACAGATTTTAAACTGCTCTTTCAACACAGGAAAACAGAATAAGTTTCATTTGTTTTCATAGCAGCTAATTGCATAATGTGATTTAGCTTGAATGCAGAGGGCTGGAAAGAATAAACAACTTAATAAGGTGCTGTGGGACTTGCCTTTATGGTGCACATGTAAAGACTTGTTAAGGACAGAGGCTTAAAGTAAACTGATAGAAAAGCATCTGCAGGGTGTTTACAACACCCAGCTCAGCACCCAACGTGCAGGGAGCATTTCCCTCCTCATGGATTGCACACAGTTACAACCCACTGTTTCCACTTCTTTTTTTTTCACCCTTATCACATTTGCTTTCAGTAAAAAATGTGATGCTTAAAGAATGTAATAATCGTGGTTGAAAAGTGGGGTTTGCAAGATCAAGTTTCAACAGGTTGATATAGTTCAATCATACTAAATTTAAATATTAACAGGGTTGAATCAAACACAGTTCCTCTTGCAAGGGTTGTGGCTTTGCATGGATGTGTTTATCCACTTATATATATGGGGGTTTTTTTTAGTTCTGTTTAAATATACAAAGCACATATGTTGTGTGTATATATATACACAAACATATAGCCATGCATATATATAAAAATAAATGTGTATAATAGTGTGTATTTGAAAATACACAGATTCTTCAGTAAGAAGAATCAGAAATTCTCTGGAATTTCTTAGGAATAATATCTTGTAATTATAACATGTATATTCATTTTTTAATATCATAAACTGTAATGTAAATAAAACGTGTCATAAACACAAATTATTTGGTAATTTTATTTATTAGATATCTTCTTCATCCTACGTTCTTAACTACTCTACTTCTCCTGTTTACTACTCTTCTTATTTTCTTCTATGCATTATAAAATTCAAATTCTTATTTATCCTCTTCTATGCGTATTTAAATTCAAATTCCTACGTGTAAAGACGTGTAAAGGAACAAACCTAAGCAAAACATTAATCTGCATTTAATATTCAGGCTGATAGAAATGTAAAAAATGGGGAGACAGAAGGGGGCCTGAAAGTAAATGAGATGAAAAAGACCTTTCTGTTTAGATAATCATTAGTGCTGCTCGTAGGAATGCGGAAGAGATTTTCCAAGTGGACCCTGAGCTATGTGCATAACCTTTGCCCTTTTGGGAAAACAGTGCTGTCAAATTTATTTTTAGACAGGTCTAGGTAGAAAACCAGCCCATTTTGTTAGGGTCAAAGTAGCTGCTTAACGTGGTCATGTGATTCTTCAAAATGTGGATGTTTGCTTTTTAAAAAATGAAGTTGGGCTTCCCAATTCTGCTGCTGGTACAGCAGAAGGAAAGGGAATACAAGTATTAGTGGAATTTGACTTTGCCTGTTCTTGATCACGTCTGCCTTGCAGTGCATTTCAGCAGCATCTGACAAGCAAAAATGTTCTGACTAATCCTTCTTTTCTCTGCCTCAAGGAGCAGAGAATTCCACAGATTGTTCCAGGTGTACATCATCCTGTGCTGTGCATTAAACTCCAGGTAATTTGCTGAGTTTTTGGCTTCTTCCTGGCTGCAACCCTTCTGAGTGCAAAACTGCCTCAGCCATGCTGGTTTCGACATGGAAATGTTCTTTAGTTGTGGATCATGTGATGTAATGAACGCTAATTACTTGATTTTTAGAATTTATGAAAGTTTAATAAGGAATTAAAAAAATGGTTATATATAAAAAATAGTAATACAAATGTAATAATAATTAAAGTTAAACAATTTTAGGGTTAGGACAAATCATGAGACAATAAAAACAAAGAAAGGCAGCCCAGGCTGTGGCCTTTCCCATCTCAGACAAAGGCTGGTCAGGAGAAGGCACTCAGAGAGGAATCTCTCTCTTTTTTGAGGAACTTCTTATGAATATGCATATTTTATTTAAAACAGCTATTTTTGTCTTTTAACCCTCTGGCATCTTCGAGTTTGGTTTTAAGTCATAAGAGGTTGTTTCTGTTGATAAAGAAAGCTATAAATTCTTCACTAGAAAATTTAGGGGTCTCTGCCACTGTTTTCTTTGTGCAAAGAATTCTTGATTATTTTCTCTCTTTCTTGAGCTAAAAAGAATATCACACACACATAGCTTCTATTTTAATTACTAAGGCTTAATTACAAAACTACATTCACTATATTATTCAAATGTTAATACAGCATAACTTTTCTACCTAGCATATTACATATAGTAAGTATCTGTGTAGAGCTACACAATATGACTTTTTCACATGTGAGAAATCCTTTCTAACTGGACCCTTGTTGCCCATAAAATATCCTGGTTACCATGAGGATACTTCTCTGTGTCCTTGCACAGCGTGGGGTTTCCACCTTGCTGGTCAGGAAACCTCTTTGCCACATCCTGAGGAAGCATCAAATACCAGCACTGACATCAGGGTGATTTTCTCAGACTCATGATTCAGGTTCTACCCATCTGCTGCTGTTTATAAACCCTCAGGGCTCATCCTGTGAACTTTTCCAGTGCCTAAAGTTGTTTTAAGTGTTTTTGTCCCTTTTGGCTCTGGAAGGACAAGGCCTATCAAAACCAGATCTTTTGCAAGCAGGCAATGATGTTGACTCAATGTTTTTCCTTTTGGTTTGAGACAGAGACGTTTAGGCAAAGTGTTCATTTATTCTCATCATCAGCCAAGCTTTAGCATTCTTATTTATAAGAAATAAATTGCAGCAAAGGCATGGAAGTTTCACAGACTGTCCTAAAGCCTTCTGTGACTTTGCCAGTGGGTCCCAGTCCATCCATCCCATCAGATCTCTGAGAGCAGTGAACCAAACTAAAACGTGGTAGATGCAAACTTATTTCATCTGCCTCCCACTTTTCAAGGCATGCACATCTCCTCTCTCTCATTAAGCTGATTTCACTGAGTCAGATAATTAAATCAGCACTGTTGCCTTTTGGAGGAGCTGACACACCCTTGGCTCCCACCTTTCCACAAGAATTTGAGGCCTTAGATCAGTTTGTGAGCTCTGCCTCTCACATTGGACAACACTGAGTTGTTTTTAGAATATGATAGGAACTAATTACAAATAAAGAGTCAGAGGAAATATGTGTGGTGATACTTATGCTTGGCATTTTAGTAATAAATGAATGTTAATCACAGCAACAGTCATGCTCTCATCATCTTTCAGTGGCAGCATTAGCATTATTGTATCCATAAACTGAAATTCCTGTCATTTTCAGCAGCAAACAACCAAGAAAATCCTCCCTGCCCCAGAGCTCTTGCAGTCCAAATATCACAAAGGACAGGGTTGTGTGTCTCCTTAACCAAAGCCAGATGTTTGATTTCAAGGAGGGAATTAAGATCTATTTTCACCAGGGATTTTTTCTCATGCAGAAGGTCAGCATGGGAGAAAGCACACAGGAAGTTCCCCTACTGGCATTTGTGCTAATTAAGGGTGCAGAACAGATTCAGTAAATAAGCCACTGCTTTCTCAAGCCAATAAGCATTTTAAAAATCATCTCCTTGTGAGCTTTAAATAGCAGCTCTCAATATCTGACAAAATAAGTTTTGTTGTGGAATTTTTTTTTCTTTTTAGGTAAATAGAGTGAGATAATTTTAGCTGGGGTTTTTGTGGAAAGAAAAATCACAAAAAAGAAGTTTTTCTCCTGTTTTACAGTGCATGACCACATATTTCTCTTCATCTGAGAGTGGCAAAACCTGGTGTGAAGTCTCTTATTGTTTTTCCTCCCTTGGCACTCCGAACATGGAACTTCCTTGCCAGGCANCCAAAACCTGGTGTGAAATCTCCTGGCATTCCAAACATGGAACTTCCTTGCCAGGCATCTCTCCTTTTTCCTGATTAGCTTTGCAAAAAAGGTGATCAATGGTTACTTTTATGGGTTACCAAACCAGTGGTGCAATAGATTATCTTTATTCCAAAGCATTTTCTTTTCTGCTTCTCCTTTCAGCACTCTGGCATCATAAAGAAACTGCCCAAGTTCGTGTCAGTACTTGATGCTGTCAGGAGAGAGGAATGATTTTCTTTTCCTGAGTACCTGGAAAATCCAAGAGTGCTGTCTAAGCGAGGCAGGGGCTGCACTTGGGAGAGGGTGTGGAAAGAGCAGCAGATTTCTTGGCATCAGAAGTGGAAATATCAGTGCTGAGTAACTCCTGGGAGACAGAGGCTCCATCCCCAGGCTGGTGTGGAACTCCTGCTGCCAGGATGGAGCTGCACAGCCCTGGAGGTGCCCTCCCTGTGGGACACCTGGGGGCTGATTTTGGATTTCCACTGCTCCCTCTGCTCCCTCCCCAGGTGCTGATGGAACAAACCCTGCTGGGGAGCCCTGTGCAAGCTGCAGCTCTGCCCTCCTCTGCTCCAGCAGCAGCTTCAGCTCAGCAGATGCTTCAGAGGGACTCTGTGGTGACACCTTGGCAATGCCCACGTGTCCAGAGGCAGAGCCAGAGCAGCAGCAGGAGCTCCTGCTGCAGAGCCATCCCAGCACTGCCTTCTGGGCATTTCTGTTCAGGCCTGACTTTCTGTGTGTTCCTGACACACACCTGGTGCAGGGGTTCTGACAAGGACCTTGCAGTCTTTATTTGGGGGGAGGGTGTGAGCAAGGCCGTGGAAAACCCAGAGATGCTTTGATTTTTAATGTGTGGATG
This sequence comes from Cisticola juncidis, assembly GCA_013400215.1. NCBI lineage: Eukaryota > Metazoa > Chordata > Aves > Passeriformes > Cisticolidae > Cisticola > Cisticola juncidis. The sequence continues at coordinate 16,083 of VXBR01001461.1, forward strand.
ATTTAATATCAATCTAAAAAAATTATAATTTCAAAGTAACAGTTAGACTTGACAGCCAGACAGAATTTTATTTTAAAAAAAGAGAAAAGAAAGGAAAAACATTTCCTAGCTCTGTACAGTGAGATCTGTAAAACCACCAGTGAATTCTCTGTTTGTTCAGAATCCCCTCAGAGACATGGCTTTGGGTTCATAACTTGTCTGGACATTACATTTTGGCAGAAACATTAAAACATGTATTCTTGTCCTTGCAGCCCGAGTTTGCCTGTGCCTCAGACTTTCATTTCACATTTTTTTCAATAATTTGTTGTTTCAGTCATCTGGTGCTTCTCTGCCCACTTTAAAAGCTCCCCACTTCCTTTGTACTGAGTAATCCAGTATTTGTTCTGAGTTAGTCACAATTACAGTTATGAACAGGGAGGAAAGAAGAGACAACACACCTCCCCCAAACAACTTACTTTGTTCCTTCTTCTAAACAAAACTATTTAAATGTTAGTATCTTCTAACCAGGTTAAAATGCGCTGGTTTTTTGGAAACCTGACTGAATTCTTTACTCAGTATTCCCACAGTAGGAGCAGGATGCTGTATCCCATACCTTGTCTGTATCTTAGGATCCCGAAATCCAGTGTTTCTGCTTTGAAGAGCTCCTCCTCCTCCTCCTCCTCCTCCTCCTCCTTCATGGGCTGGTCTGCTTTTTTTGAGCTGGCTCAGGAGCACACAAAATGTGCCTTTAGGTCCTTCAAAATGAGAAGCTTCCTATAAACATTTAAATTCAGTGCATCAATAGAAGCTCTGACACAAATTGTGAAACAAGTTCTGGGGTTTGGACTGTAGATTCACCTCTGAAACAACTGAGGAAAATCTCTCATCAGAAACATGTCCCTGGGTCTGTGTCTTAGTGAGGGTTAAATCTTACATTGACCAACAGCAAAAAGCAAATTGTGTGTTTGGGCTGGTTTATTCTGTGCTTCTAATCTGCTGAGAGAGGCAGGTTTTGCCTCTGTGTGCAGGGGATGGATTCTCAAGTGGAATTTCTTGCATGCACAGTCCTGTGTCCTTCCCATCCGTATCTCAGCTGTATGTCAGACAGGATTTGGAGGGATAAAAAAGGAGATGTCACCCTTTTTCCAAGAGGAGTAGCAGGTGCCTTCAGTCAAAAATGGGTTCCAGGCAGCAGCAAGGGCACAAGGCAGTGGGGCAGGGCCAAATCTTTGGGTTGGTCCCTGGTGTTTGCTCTTGGTGGCATTGGGGGAGCGATGGGATTGGGGTGGGATTGGTGTCAGTGCCCATTCCCAGATCTTTCCTGTAGGGATCTGACAGCTCAGCCAGCCAGGCAGAGCCAGCAGGGGCTCAGTCCCATCAGCAGCTTAAGCTTTATCTCTCATGTTTTTCAGATTCTGTGCTGCCCAGAGGTGCAGCTCTGAGCCTCATATTCAGTGTCAATCAGCTCTTCACAGAGTAGGGAGACAAAACAAATCCTTTCCTGCTGAGAACCAAGGACAACTTTCAGGCCCAAAAGCACAAACAAGGGTGGCTGAAGGGAGGAATAAGAAGGATGGGACCTCACAGCCTGGAGTTATAATTGAACAATTAAACCCCAATATGCAAATGGACCAAAACTTATCAAAGTGTGACACCTCCTGACCAGTCAGCCTTTTTTTTGTGACCATTTTGGGTCCACCTTGGGTGTAGCCCTGGCCAGGCTCTTGTCCTGCCCAAGGTGTGTCCTAGAGGCCTTTCAATAAATTCCTACTTTATTCTCCAGCTCTGTCCAGTCTCTGTTCCAGCTCAGCCTTCCCAAGGCACCAACACAGGCCAGAGCCCCACCTGGAGGTGGATTTTCCTGTATCCCATGAGGGGATGCCAAGCAGGAGACCCCCTGACCCCTCTCCCAATAACCTCCACAGCAAAGGGCAGCTCCCCCTCCCAGGCTCCCAGGTTTCCCTCAAAACCTCCTGGGTTTGGAGCTAAAACAAGAAGCAGGCTATGTCATGTCTCAGATGGGATTTACTCCCCTGCAGCCCTGCTAAGTCATGGCTGAGGTGTGATCAGCTCTCATCTGGTGCCCAGCTCGTGTTGGGGATGGGACAAACCCTGGAAGGAGGGAACAGGAGCTTCCCTGTGCTGGGATTGCTCAACCTCCTCTGCCAGAGGAGCAGGGCCAGGCAGAGCTGCAGCGTGACCTCTGCCTGACTCATGTTTTTTCCTCCTCCTGTTACCAATAAGAACTTTTTCCTCATGAGTCACTTTGAAACGGTTTGTGTGTGTTCAGGGAAAAAAAAACACACAAAAAAACCCAACCAACCAACAAAACCCAAAGATTTTCCTGAGGAACGGTTTGCTGGTGAGACAGAACAAATCACTGGGTACTGTCAGGGACAGTTCTGCCTGCACAGTTCAGTTAATGAGCTCCTAGGGCTGTCAGGGATTTATTTTTTTATTTTTTTTCTGCCATTGGTTTGTCCCTTCATTTTAATGCTTTCTTCTCTGAAATGCAACAGTGAAAAAGACAAATTCTGCTCTTCCCCTCTTTGGATGCCTGAAGCTCAGGGAAACAATGACCCTTCAAAAACTTGCCAGTTTAGCTGTGTCCATCCTAACACAGGCCTAAAATATGCTGGCAACACTGTACTTGTTCTCTTCCACTTTCTTCTCAGGTAAAAAACGAAAGCACATTTATAGTATTTATTGTATCCCAGTATTTCAGAATCAAAAGGTCTGAAATACTCAAATTTCTGCTCCTTTCCATCCCCAAGGCCTCCTTGCAGTGGCAAATTTGACCTGTGTGACTCAACAGCCCAAGAGCTGTGGCAGGGAATTCAAGTGCCTGGAATCACAGGCAAACATTTTAACTCTGAGAGCTGAGTAGTCCCTGAGAAATTCTTTTCTCTGTAGGGAGGAGACATGAAGGTGTTCATTGCATGTATTCATTTTCAGAAGCAGGAATAAGTTGGTATCCTGATGGCAGGAATGATTTGGTTTTTGCATTTGGCTGCAAAAAGGTTATTTCTGGCTAAGTCAGCCTGTTCCTCTCTCTTGCTGATTGATTTAAGCCAGTTTTGACAGATCAGCTGCAGGCTCAAAGACAGTTAAGTTTCTTTGGATTTTGGGAAGTTTAGGAATGCAGAAAAGGGAAGAAACCTCAGCACTGCCCACTAAGGGAAGGACTGGCTGGAGCTCAACCCTTGCTAAACATCTGAAATGCCACAGCAGGAGCAGTTTTAAGACTGCCCTGATGGTGATCCAAAATCCACTGGGCACCAGAAAATGCAGTCATGGTGCAGAAATCAGACAGAAATCAGGTCTCACCTCAACTTCTTGTCACCAGCATGGTTTTGCCTTTGCCTTGCTGTCCTGCATTTTTTATTTCTCATTACAGTGAGATCTTCAGGGCTGGGGAAGGGACTCCATCCCTTCCCACAGTCTGCTGTGGCCATAGCCTGGCCTTTCTCACACTGACAGGCTGCAATCAGGCTGAAACTCTGAGCCTGCTGAGGTCTCTGGGTATTTACTGAGAGATGATTTTGGGAGGTTTTTGAGTGGCCAGAAGGTGGAGGGAGGTGGTTCTGCCACTCTTCTCTGCCCTCGTGAGACCCCACCTGGCATGCTGCATCCAGCTCTGGGGTCAAATAAAAGAGGATTTGAACCTCTCAGGGTGTACCCAGAGGAGGCCTTAGAGATGATCAGAAGGTTGGAACACCTCTGCTGTGAGGACAGCCTGAGGGAGCTGGATTTGCTCATCCTGGAGGAACAAAGCCTTTGGGGAGATCTAAGGGCACTTTTCAGTGACAAAATGGGACTTATAAAAAGGAAGGAGATACATTTTTTTATATGGTCAAATAGTGAGGGGGAAAAGAGGCAATGTTTTTAAACTGAAGGAGGGCAGGTTTACATTAGATATGTGGAAGAAATTCTTTACTGTGAGGGTGGTGAGGCCCTGGCACAGGTTGCCCAGAGAAATTGTGGATGCCCCATCCCTGGAAGTGTCCAAGGCCAGGCTGGATGGGACTTGGAGCAACCTGGGATTGTGGAAAGTGTCCCTGCCCAAGGCAGGGGCTTGGAACTGGATGAGCTTTAATGTTCCTTCCAGCCCAAGCCATTCTGTGATTCCATAATTCTGGGTTAAATGATTTAATAGTTCTCAAGCTTTAGATCCTATTCATCTGTGGGAAGATGTGCTGGCTTCTGAAGCACACAGCAGTTTTTGTTACATTTCCAATGATATATTCCTCAAATATAAATTCCCAGTGAGCCCACAGTCCTGTTCCCCATGTGCATATCAGTCTGTCTGGAAATGTCATGACCATTTTCTGCATCTGAAATAATGATTGCTTCATGGCCAAAATAATACAAGGCAAGAAAGAAATGTTCCAGCAATGACCTTTCTGTGTCCAACCCCTTGCCTAGAGAGGATCAGGATCTTCTAAGTGCCTAATTAAATCAGAAGTGAATCTGTCTAAAGCAATAAATGCTGAAAAAGTATGATGAGAAAGCCTGCTGTCAGCCACAATATTTCAATTACTGATACTACAGTCTAGGAGAGTCAAATCCCATCTCTAAAAATCTGCTTCTTGATCCTGTAACATTATCCACAAATGGATTTCAATGTGGCTTTTAGCCCTTCCTTGTAAAAATGGCAAACTTTAGATCAGTTTAGACATTAGAAATGTAACTGCAGAAAGGATAAACAACAGAGCTGGGAGAACTGATCAGCTCCAGAGGGCTGTGCCAGGAGGGTTGGGATGAGCTCCTTCCAGGCTGGAGTCCAGCTCACTTCCAGCACCACACAGAGAGGGTTTTATTCTGAATATCTCCTTTTCCTTCTCCATTCCTCTCTGCACTGTCCTTCCTCACCACCAAAGAAAGAACAGGCAAATCTGCTGGAGTCCTAATATAGAATCACAGAATCACTTTGGGCTGGAAAAGACTTGCAAGATCTAAAAGTCCAACATTTGACTGATCCCCACCCTGTCACCCAGCCCAGAGCACTCACTGCCACCTCCAGCCCTTCCTTGGACACCTCCAGGGATGGGGACTCCAAACCTCCCTGGGCAGCCCCTGCCAATCCTTAACCATCCTTTCCATGGGGAAATTCCTCCTGATGTCCAACCTGAACCTCCCCTGGCTCAGCTTGAGCATTTCTTCTTGTTCTGTGGAAAAACAACAGGGAAAACAAACAACACCTACTTAAAAGGGATAAAGGAGAAGAGACCAAAAATTTAGCTGTGAAATACAATGATGGTAATTAAAAATGAATTAATATGCAGTCATCCATGCATGTACAGATGTTCAGTTATCCAAAATATTGGTGAATCTGTAATTTCCCTGCAGGAGACTGTGTTGGCTTGAGCAAGTGCAACTCTTCACAGTAGTGCAAAGAGCATGTGCTGCTGCAGGGGATGGAGGACACAATCTTAAATTTGCTGCAATTAATACAGGGCAAGAATGTGGCTGGAAGATGTGAAAAGGGCTGGACAGGACACAGGATGCATCCTTAATTGCCTGAGTGGTCTTTTCCAGTGTCTGCATTGCTAAAAAGCAAATTGCTGTGAGCCCAGCTGGTGGTAACTAAAGAAATCATGCTGATATAAATCAGAACCTCAAAGAATTTGTAAATTGCAAGGAAAACCCTGAAATACAAAAGATTTCTGTATCTATTTCTTGTGTGGATTAACCATTCACTGACTTTTCTCAAATTTTTATTTGAAAAGGGGGTTCTGCACATCCTGTATTTAGGAACCATTTAATTCACTACTGCAATGGAGTTCCAACTCAGCTGCAATCCAATTCACATGTCAGTCTGGCATTACCTATATTTGAAATTGGACAAGACATATATTTCTTTATAAAAGAGACCAAGTAATTTTTAAGGGCTAAAGATCTGTTTTTTGTCAGTGCTAGCCAAAAAATTTCAACCAAGATATTTTTCCTGAAAATTTAGATAGTTAAAAAAAATACAGATCATGAAGAGAAATATTTATATTTGAACACTGAATTTCACTGAATTAAGTCCTCTTTTTTATGATTATTTATTTATTAGTGGGTTTTTTAAGTCAGATGGCCTCTTCTTCCCAGCCTACATCCAGGGGCTTCTTGTTGCCTTCCTGACAGGAGATGTAAGAGGTGCCTCTGTGGATACAGCCTGGCAAGACATCCTGGTGCTAAGGTGAACATTCTCCTTAGAGCAGAAGTATTTCCACATCAATTGTTTTTTTTCCTTTGAAATTTCTTTTTATTGAAGCATTTTACAATACTAATTTTCTTTTTTTTTTTTTTTGGGGGG
>VXBR01001461.1:22398-90708 GCA_013400215.1 Cisticola juncidis
ATGGGGGGCAAGCTTTAATTTTCGTTTGTTTTCCTTCCTTTTAATTTTCTTTTCCCCATGATGAGCTTGATATTTGATTTTCCAAGCCAGAAGAACAGCTCACATGTGCCTCAGTGCTACACAAGGCCCCAGCTCTGATACTGAACATATCTAAATCTTTGGTTCCAGATCCCTTTCATCCCCATGAAATTGTCTGCAACACTGTGATACCTATTTAAGAGTTACATTCCCCTGTGGGAATGGTCTCCCCCCTCAGGGACCCCTAGAGCTTGTACCATGCAGTTTAACCCTTCCTTCCCTTTCTGACCCCATTGTCTGTGTCCCAAACTGCCCCTCCCTGGCAAGAGCTGAGAAAAGCCCCTGTCCCTCTGTGCTCACCCTCTTTCCCTCTGGAGACCACCTGGAATAAACATCTTACTGCAGCTTTTGGGTTCTTTATCCTGTCTATGAAATATTCCTCCAAAGCCTTAGAAGGCCTGAGCTAGCTTAGAACTTCAGAGGGATTAAAAAGGAGGATTTATTTCATTTAAGTGCTTCTCTGAACATACTGCCTCAGCTCCAAGAGCTGTACCTGTGATTTTCCACCCTTTAGTGTCAGCTCCTCATGAAATATCATCCTGTGTTCTCTCCTTGTCTTTGCCTGAGCCAAGTACACTGAAGTTGTCATGTGTTGTGAAGCTGGAGGCACAACTATCTTGGGAATGTGCCTTGATTATTTAGACAACAACAACAACAACAACAACAACAACAACAACAACAAAAAAAAAAAAAAAAAAAAAAAAAAAAAAAAAAAAAAAAAAAAAAAAAAAAGAGATTTTTGTTTTCTCAGACCCTGCTTAGCAAGGTTCTTTATTGCCTGGCATTGCTGTGTCTTAGGGATGCTGGAATTGCAGTGAAATCAGGAGCACAGTGACAGCAACTGGACAAACAGCTTAAATCCAGGAAAAAACATTCACATAGACATTTGCTTTTACTCTTAGTTTGCTTTCAAGGTACAGGATTGGAGACCTTCAAAGTAGCACCAGCTGATGTGTGGACAGGAGCTGAATTCAAGATGTTTGTACCTGATATTTGAGGTTTGTAATTCCTGCTCCCAGATGCTGAGTGTCAAAAGTGTGAGAGGGAATAAGTGCTCTGAAGGGTAAACAGGGACTAAACCAGCATTTTTAAAATGCCTTTTTCTCAAAGTCGGGCCAGGGGAGCCAAGTTGAACAGGCAGGAGAGGCAGATTCCCCTCTGGAGAACACAAATCTCCAGAGAGAGCACAAAGGAGAGAGAACCAGCAAAATTCCCAGCGGAGCATCTTTGTTCCTGTTGCCAGCAGTTATCACCTCCCTGCAGAAGGTAAAAAAACCAGAGCACCTTTTCCCCTAATCCTGCATGTAAGGACAGCCAAGCTCTGCCACCTTGGGAACAAAGGGACAGGAGAGATTTATCCAGGATGGGCCCCACAATGGCCAGGATCACTTTTATTTCTGTTCTCATCCTCTGGGCAGCCACACGGCAGGGAAGGGGAGATGAAATTACAGGTGAGTGATGCAAACCTGGCCAGAGGACAGCCTAGTTTGGGTGTTGGATAGATATTTCTTTGAAATAAGAAGGTGGCCACTCTCCTGAGAACTGGCAATAACTCATTTAAAAATCCTCTCTTGATAATTGAACAGAGAAAATCTAACTAAGCAAAACCTCAACCTTTGTCCCAACATTTCACCCCCAGGAAAAATCCTTGTCTTTTCCTTTGTGCCAGAAATGAACAAGGAGAATTTCTGCTTTGTCTTCAGCATTGTGCAAATTTTAATGAAAATTGTCTTTAAAATAAGCTTTAGCAGGAAATGATGTAGTAATGTGCCTGGCAAATTCCTAGGGATGCATAAGATGAAACTGTAGAAAACATTTTAATTTCATCTGTGCTACGGGCTGTAATTTTGGAAAACCCTAACCCAAATGTAACTGCTAAATGAACCCCTGATTTACTCTTCCTTTCTGGTTTGATTCATTCAGATGAGAAAATACTGTGATTTTTGCCTGCTCTTCATTGTTTTTCTTAAATTAAATGGTTTTGTTAGTCTCAGTTAAATATAAACCATATTTCTTAGAACCTTGCAGACTTTTTTCTGTTATTCTGTAAAAGCCACAGCTGAAAAGAGCTTTCCAGACATTAGGGCCAATAGAACTCCCATCCTAGTGCCATATAAAGTAAATGGTGTTGACTTTAAAATTTGGAATTTGTAGAAAAATTGAGTCCGTGATACTTTTTTTTTTTTTTTCATGTTTTGGAGCGTTTGCATTTAAAAACTGAGCTGGAATCTGCCCTCCATGAACCTGTTCCAGCAGTTTACTTTTAAGATTATATCAAGACAAGAAAGGGGCTTCTCTTTCAGTCTCACTGCTCTCCAGTGAGAAAAGAATTTGCAGATCCCAGCTCGAAGTGGCTCCTGAGTGGTGAAGTTTCCAGAATTGCAGCTTTATCTGTGGCATAAATGCTAGGAAGCTTTTTTTTTTTTTAAATTGCTGGTTTTTTGGTCATGCTCTCTGTTCTGATCTGGGTTTAACTTTGAGTTCCAAGGAGCCTGCACAGGTGCAACCTTTGCTCCCAGGATTTCCTCTCAGTGTTTGTTTCTATTAATAAAGGGTTTGCTTTAATTGTTTATGCTATTGCTTAACATAAAAACAAAAAGAAAAAAAAAAAAGAAAAAGCAAACAAAAAGACCAACCAAACAAACAAAAACCCAAAAAAACCCCAAAAAATCAACCAAAAAATCTCCACCAAAACTTGATATTTTCCCTGATGGTGCTGAAAGCTGGTGGTTTCTGAAACAAAATTCTAAACTCCAGAAGTGATGGACTTCAGCTTTGAGTGGCTGAAAACAACAGGCAGTGCATTTTAATTCCATCGGATCGTGCCCTAACCCCAGAAATGGGAGTAACGAGAACAGAAAGCCAATTTGCTAAAGAGCCCAAATTGATCCAAGCCACAGTGCTCAGCAAACTGCTGTCAGCAAAATAATTGAACCCTGTGGGTGTCAAAGCTTGTTCTGAATGCTGTGGAAGTGATGGAGGGGCAAAGGTTGGCGCTGCTGCACCTTTCCCTGACACCTTCAGCCCAACTTCTTGCACTCAGGGAGTTTTTTTGTACCACCACAGCCTTTTTTCAGAGCTTCTATTGAGGCTTTGGCAGCCTCATTCTATACCTAGTATATATATATATATATATATATATATATATGTAGTATCAATGTTTAAGTATGAAATATGACTTCAGATCTGCTCTGACAGCTGTAGCTTCCAATTATAAACTGTGTCTAATTCCACACCATCTTATTCTCAGTTTCATACCTGTATTTATGTTGCACATTGCTGTAGAGACTAAGCCAGCTCAGCTGACACTGGAATTTTTAGCTTTCCAGTGCTCTGTTCTCGCTGCAGCCTCAGCTCTGCACGGACAACACGAACCCTCAGTGCTCTCCTTACTCAGTTTTTCCCTTCCAGTCCCTGCCTTGCTCTTGCCAGGTTTTATGTGAGCTCTGGAGAGCAGGAGGGATCACAGGGATGAGGAGCAAGGCTGAGCTATTCCCTCTTACCTGCCCTACTCCCCTCTAACCTGGGTTTGTACTGTAACAGGCTGATTCCTTAACAGAGGAGTTTCTCTTTCTCATTTTCACAGAACAATATTTGTCCTGCTTCTGCCTCCTTCCCTGGTCACAACAGATGTTTGTGCATTTTCCAGGGAAAGGCTAAAACCAAAATTTTTTTGGTATTAATTCTTTTCCACTCCGGTTATTTAGCCAATCAGCTTACAAACTAATTAAAAAAATAAAAGGTAAAGCAAGATTTTTTTCCCTCCCCACACCTACATGCCTAGAAGCCTTTGCAGAGAAAGGTATTCTTGGAGCAGTCTTAACACATGGCAGGGGAATGCTTCCCAAAATGCAGTGACAGCTGCCTGCTTCTTGTCAGGCACTTGTGCCTCATGTGAGGTGTTAATGGATCAAATGCACTGAATAAAAGCCAACCCTTGATCTCTGATTGCTGCTCCAGAGCCCATATTTGTTTTCCTTTCCCATTCTCCCGGAGAGTTATCCCAAAGTCAGCCAGAGGGAGAGGTCACCTTGCTCTCCCTGGCTCAATTCTCCTTCCATGTCCTCCTGCACAGCCCTGTCCTGCTCAGAGCTCCATCCCAGCCTTTGGGACCCTCTCCTGGCTCAGTAAGATCTGGCCTTGAGCCAGGCTTTGAGACAGGCTGGGTGTCCCTCTGTCCCTCCTTCCCTCCCTATCTGGGGACAGAGAGCAGCCCTGGTGCCTTCCAGGGATGTGGAGACCTCTCAGCCACTCCCGGAGCTCCAGGGAGAAGCCAGAGCTGCCCTGCTGGAGGCTGCCCAGGAGGAGAAGCAGGGCTGGGGTTTCCAGTGATGCCCCCACTCCCAGGATTTTCCTGCTGACTGCTCCAAGCAGCAGCACAGAGTCCCTGGAGCCTGCTGGGCGCTCCCAGGCTCTCCCAGGCACACCCTGGAGCACAGCCCAGCATCAGCTCTGCCTTCTGCTGCAGGGGGAAGGCACAGATGAGTGAGACACAGCAGGGCTGGACTCCCACAGGCCAGTTCCAGACACCAGGTCCACTCCAGTTTCCTTCTGGACTAAAATGGATCCTCCTCTCCAAAGCTCTTTTCCTAGTCCTGCTCAGACTGCACAAATACCTTTTGTTTAGCTGGAAAGCTAAATGTGGTAAAAGCACAGGATTCCTAAAAGCCTGACAATTCTATTTTTTTTTTCTTGAATAGTTTTTAACATGTTTCATCTTTTCATACAGGAGATAAGTTGTACAAATAGGATAAGCTGTAAATGTTTTAATTGTATTCCTGTTGTGTATATAGTGTTAGCTTCAGTCTGTCTGTTGGCTGACCCTGGTGCCCTCAGAGCTCTCAGAAAAAAAACCAGTCCTGCTATATTTGAACCTCTGCAGCTAATTCATATTTATCCTTATTAAAGTTTCTTCTGCTTTGGCTAGAGGATGATGCAGGCGTTTTAATTCCATCTGATCTGCTTCCCAAATGGGACACGGGGTGACTCAGCCCCTCTGGCTTCTCTGACATCTCATTAGGAGCCAGCCTGATGTCTGTGACATGACTGTAGGTTGCTTTCTGCTAATTCTTAAACTCCATCTGCTTTTGTTGCTGTTGTTGGGGTTTCTTTGTGTTGTTTGGTGTTGGGTTTTCCCCCCTATCCCTGCTGAAATATTTCAGTTTTAAGTAGAGCACATGTAACAAGTTCTCTCCTCGTCAGGAACGGTCTCAGAGCTCTGGAAGTTGAGTCCCATCCCCAGATCTGTGTCAAATTATGCAGTTAATGACCTTATCACTGACTTTGTTTATGCTCAAAGTCACTGAACCACTGCAGGTTTCCACTGTGATCAACAAGGTCTGCTGCAAATGCAGAGAGTTAGTGTGGGATCTCCAGGAATACCTTTTGTGCCAGATACCTGGAAGGGCTTCCCGGTGATGTGTGAGTCCCCAGCTTTAGCCTAGGGTGATGTCTGAAGGATGTCTTGTTCCAGACATCCACTGTGACTCATCTGCCCATGAGTTCCTCACTCTTTGTTCCCTTCATAGTCAGTGGAGGGTGATGAAGGCTTTGGCAGCAGGAGGCTGGAGTGGCCTTTTAAACTGCTGGGATGACTCTGTCCTGGAAGTGCCTGTTGTGCTCTACTGTTAATTCATATTACCATATGTAAGTTTCCTTAATAGTAACTTGAATTACATTTCCTTTTTCCCTGCCTCACACCTGAAGGCACCAAGAATTCTGATTTTTCTGCCAATCTTCATCTTTTTGTGACCAAAGTGATGCCTCTGGCAAGCAGTCACTACCAATTCTTTCCTGTGTCTGTTTTTTGAAGCCATGTTCTTCCCAACATCAGCCTTCCTGGAAATCCTTTATCTGTGCTGGTTCTGTCACTGCTTTCTTCTAACACTGCTGTTCCCTGGATGCTGCAGGGAACTTCTGCTCAGGGGTTAATGCTGATCCCTTTCTTTCCTGTTCCTGTTTCCCAGAAAAAGGCCTCTCCTTGCTGGGGTACCATCTGTGCAACTACACCCTGACCAGGAGTGTGATTAAAATGGTTTCCTACCAAAAGTCCTACAAGGAGAACAGCTCCTGTGGAGGGTGGATCCCATGGATGGTTTGTCCCCAGACACGGCACAGGACAGAGTTCCACAGTGTCCCAGTCCCTGAAACCATCACTGTCACAGATTGCTGTGAAGGGTATGAACAAGTGGGACTCTACTGCTCCCTAGGTAAGTCTGAGTCAGATGAGGAGAGGAAATAAATGCTTCTCCTGGAAGAAGATTCACTTTAGCTGAGATGTATAAAGGCTTAATTCAGTTCTCAGCCATAGGTTCCTATTCACTGAAATAAATGGGTTTAAAATAATGTACATTAAACTTGGTCCAACATGGCAAGGAGTACACATAGCAGATTAAAGCTCCTCATTCTTGCTCTTTGCCACCTCTGGTCACAAATTCCCTCAGCTTCCAGGGGAGCTTGGGAAGGCACCTATTTCTTAATCCTCCAAGGGCTCATTACCTGTCCAGGCTCAGGCCACTACCCCTGGCCAAGAGCAATAATTCACTGTCTGGTGCCTGCATGTTCACCAGCAGCTTTCTCCTCAAAAGTAATTCAGGATACACTTGGGATAACATCTCCTTTGATGTGCAGCAGGGTCTGTTCGCAGAATGCAAACCCAATTCTGGTTAAAATTTAAACCAAGCTGTGACCTCAGGGCAGTTTGGTACCAGGAGCTTTCCAACCAAAACTACACTGGGACCCATTTTCTTAGGACTTCCTTTGTTACCTGTGGCTGTGTGGGGGATCTGAGAACTGGTGAACTTTTTAGTGGATCTGAACTAACATCTGAGTGTTAATAAGACTCTGCTCAGGAAGACCTAATCACCTTTGTCCCAAGATAAAAGCTTTTTCCCCTTCTCACACCAGGGTTACCAGTTGTCACTCAGAAATTCCCAGTTTTATCAAAAATTGAGACACGGATGAAGGGGATTCCTTGGGGAAAAGGAACTTTCATTTTCTCCAGTGGATAAATTTCTCCAGTGGATAATGTTAGATGCTTTTAAGCTGAACAGGCATCTTGAATTATCTAAACCAGCACTGAACTGTTCTGTCCTCCAGAAAAGCTCTGCAGGACATAGTTTTGTTTCCTATTTTCAGTGTGACATTGCATTTTCTCTATTTCCACTTTCCAGTATGGACCTGGGCATTTACTTAATCACACACACAAACAGCAGATTAAAAAGAAAGGTCCTGTTGCAGCCCTGGCCCTTGTTTTGTGTCACGAGACTTGGGTGACTCAGATCTGTGGGAATGTCCCCAAACCTGCTGCTGCACGGGATCATGTAACAGGGCATGAGGGGGGATGAGCCACATGTCCTGTCACGGGTCTGTCAAGAACAATGTGCTCATCCCACATTTAAGTTGCTTCAGAGCATTGGAGAAAGAACTTCCAAATTTATTTTTTTCCCCAGGCGTTTTCGCCGCTGTCACAGGTAGAATATTGTGTCTAGCAGGATTTTAACAGAAGGATGGGAACACAAAAATGGTTGATGTGTTTTATTCGTTCCTACAATGATTTCTTAGAGAAGAAAAATTAAAGCATAATTCCTAATTTACTGTATCCTGCTATTGTTTGGCTCCATGGCTGTTGTGGAGTCCCAGCAAAGCAGAATTTGAGCTGCAGGTTACTGTGTGCCCAAGCAGAATTCTCAGCCAGGCAAAGGATCTGCTGCTGATCATCTCTATTTTCCAAGCATCAGTTCCACACTGGGGAAAATCTCCAGTATATCTAATTATGGTTGAAAAGTTACTTCAGTGAAGCCTTTTGGATATACAAACATGTGCATACATGTGTGTCTGTAAGTATAAAATTGCCAGACTGAGAGTCAATCAGAGAAAATGGCTTTTTAATTCTGTAGTACAGGGAGAGATCTGTGCCAGCTAAATGTGGAAAAGTCATCGTGGTTGTCACTGCTTGCACAAGAAATTCAGGTGTTTCTGAACCTCTGAAAAATCAAGATCATATTCTTGTGTGGAGAAAAAAAAAAAAGCATCCTCGTAACGCTTGAAATATTTTTTCCCAGTATAATTCTGTCTCTTAAAAGCATCTCTAGGGATATTTTAGGCTTGAGAGCTGTTGATGATTCTGTTTCATCTAATATGAACAAATCTGTAAATCTCTGGTAAAGCTTAGCTGCAGAATTTCCACCCTGCCCTTGCCATGTTGTTGATGGACACTCTGGGCAAGTTTGTCCATGAAATACTGTGGTCACCCTGACACTTCTACCTGTCAAAGTTAATTTGGGAATATTTAAACCCATTTAAGGATTTGTATGGCTTCTAGGTGATTTCCATGTTTACATTATTCTGGTATCTTTGCTTTTTCAGGGCATTAGTCATAAATTCTGTGAATGGTAATGCAGTGTCTAGACACAGTCTTAAATAAATGATGAGAAGAGAAACTGGAACTGCAGAAATTACTGCACAGTTTGCTGTTGAACTGCTGTTATTTCTTCTTGACGTTATCCACGTCCATCCTGCCAGGAGTGGAAAGGTCTCCATGACCTTTCACAGCAGCCTGTTCCTGGCCACTCCTCACCTTCTCTTCCTAGAAGGAAACAATTATCTGTTTCAAAAGGCCCAGCTTTTATTATTTCTTTACTGCTGGGAAAAAAAGGGTGTCTATGTCACTGGCCACGTTGCTCTGGTAGTTCTCACTAGTTGTGTGTCTGTCTATTGGGACAGTTACAGGTGCACACACAAATGACTTTGACATTTTTAAATAACAACAGGAAAGATAAATATCTAAAAGTTAGGAAGTGCTGGAATTCATTCTTAAGGTAGAATTAAATAAAACAATCTTTGTTTTCTCTCTTTTTGCCCATGCAGAGCAGTGAACTCTTGTTTAATTATCTGATCTGCAGTGCCCACATTTCCCTGTGCCCAGGGGTGATGGAGCCTTCTGAGGAGCTCCCCAGGGTGTGCATCCACATTCAGTGCTCTGCTCAGCCTCTCACTGAGAAGAGAATTATTTATCACCTCTTAGGGTGAATCCTGGGGGATTCACAGGGAGCAATTTGTCTTCACAAAGGCTGTGGGAAGCGAGGAAGCTTCTGTGCCTTTCACAGATGGGCAACTGAGCTGCAAAGAAACTGAGATCAAACCATTCTGTGTTGGTTTCAGACCTGTTTGCAGACTCCTTGGGTGCAGTTTGAATTTTTTAAATAAATTTATTCTGATTTTCATGGTGCTTAGTGCTGCTTTTAACAATTTGTTTGGTTGGGGCACAGGCTGCAGGTCAGGCAGCCTGTGAAAACCACAGCTCTGAAAGGTTCTTTCACCACACAAAACCTCTCCCAGCATCTTGTCTTTTAGGTAGAGACAGGATCCAGTTCTCCAGGCTTTTTCCAGCTGCCTGAATGGATGGTATGGTTATTTCTGCTGGTGACTGGCTTGCTGCCCACTTTCCAGCACAAGATGAAACCAGAGAGTTCCTTATCTGCCATCTAACCCTGCCTGATCCCCAGCTAGGGAGGCAGGGAGTGCATCAGCACATGGTGAAGCCTGGGTTTCAAGCACACATGTACAATACCTTGAATTAAGAAGGCCCAAGACAACTTTAATTGTGGAGTTTCTGGAGAGCACCTGATTTGCAATGTTAAAGTCGTGCTTTAGTGTGCCCTGTGTGCACAACTTCCGAGGGTTTTCAGAAAAACTTTGCACTGCAAAGTGCCAAAAATGCTCCTTGCAGGTGCAAGCAGCTCCTCAGCAGGGCTGGGACCTTTCAGAGCTGGCATGCAGATGTTCCCCTCTGACCTAAACCACAGCTGGGGCACAGCTGGCCCTGTGCTCTGCTGTCACAGGAAAGTCAGGGGACACTGGTGTCACATATGGGCAGCACTGCAGCATCAGCCTGGGCTGGGAAGGTGCCAGAATATCCTGTGGGACTTCACCCAGAAGCAGGTGGCTCTGGCTGCCCTGCAGTTTGTGTCCCTTGTGTGCCCCCAGCAGCTGCAGAAATGGGATTATCAGCATCCCTGCCTGCTCCCCACGGTGTCTGCTGATGGGAATCCTGTCTGGGAATTGCCTTGTGCCTTTTTAAGCCCACTGGAGCTGTCTGTCTGTGCTGACAAATTGCAGAAGTTCCCTCCTGTTTGGCTAAAGAAGTGAGTTATTTCACCCATTTTATTATTGTGGGCTCTGATGAAAACCAGCTCCGCCTTCACCCTGCCCCTGCCTTTGGGATTTTGTAAATTTTGTAATCCTTCAGCCTTCACCCCTCCAAGGCAAAAGTAACACCTAGGAAGGGTGTTGAATATTTGTCAGACGCTGGATCAGCACAAATCCCAATTAAACCTCTGGAGAAGCAATGAGGATGGAAAATTCCACCTGAGCAAGTAAAGCCTACCAAATTCTCCAGCACCCCAAACCCAGGGTTGTGTGATGCAAACTCACAGCCTGCCTTCGGAACAGGCTTTCCCAGGAGCTTTCTCTGTCATTTCATAGATTTGTCTCCACCTTCTGATACCCGAGACAAATGCAGGGTGCTGGTCCCTGCCTCTGCCACACCCTCTGGAAGAAACCACCCCTTGCAGATGGAAGGAGGGAGAGGAAGGGGTTATTTATGGCTGAGCTGATGTTGTCCCTCAGCATCAATCTCCTGGGACATGCCCCATCCTGCAGATCCAGCAGCTGGCCAGAGGCAGGCTGGCAAGTGACCTTTGGTTGCTTAGCTGCAGTTGTGCTTCCATACATTTATGTAAATAAGGGAGGAGAAAAGCCTGTACTTCATCCAAATGACAGAGGAGTTGGCTGCTTGCTCCTCACTGCTTGCTTGGTAGGTGACTGTCCCCAGCATGATTGAAGAGGAGAGCACAAATTGGATTTCCAAAGTGCATCTGGCACAATTAGGCAGAAATGTGAAGTGAATCCATCTCTGTTTCTGCTGATCCGAAAACGATGACCTTTTGATTTCAGATAAAAGGCTGTTCTGGCATCCAGCCAGGATTCAATGGTGTTTTCTGAGACTGTGAGTCACCAAACCATTTACACTGCAGTTAAACACACCAAAAAAAAAAGAGTCCCAGGTGGGGAAAAACCCCTGCTTTGAACCTCAAACCTGCTTGAACTGCACCTGAATCTCAGAGCTGGAGAAATTTCCATGCCTGGGTCCAGCTGACCAGGATGCAGCTGGGTTGAACAGTGAGAAGCACTGGTGAAGAGGGAATTTTCTAACACAGGGAAATCCCTTGGTGTTGGTGTTTGTGTGACAGGCTGCTCAGCTCTCTACACAGGAGGAGCAATCTCTTGAAGCTGGGAGTGTGCTGGACTCAGCTAAGGCTGTGTCACACCTTAATGTGGCTTTGAAAATCAAGAGGGATATTTCTAGGAAAAGGACCTGTTTGAGGGAACCACCAGCCCCACAGAGAGGAGGACCTGGAATGTGCATGTGGCAGCAAATGACGTAGATTCAGCTTAAATCTTGGTTATTCAAGATAATTTCCCTGGCTAAAAAGGTTACTTTGCTGATGGCAGAAGTGCTGGATTCAATACCCCCTCCTGCTTCTCAGAAACCTCACATTTACTCTTATCCAGAGCCTTTTGGGATAACAGAAATTGTAAACCCACAGGACTGACTGTTCATGAGAGATTTATAGTTTGCTGTTTCACTTGCTATGGGCTTTATTACGTCAAATGTGGTTTTCCTGCACCACAACTGTTTTTATTGCAACAATCAGGTTCGTTTTTCTCCTGGCTGACTTTAATTGCCCAGTAAAGGATCAAAAACCTGGAGGTGCAAAACAAATAGAAAAGAGATTTCTTTCAGGTTGCTTAGAAAGATCAGAGCTGAGAATTACTTGGAGCTGTGTTTGAGAGTGTGGGTAAAGAAGTGATGTTGTAGGGCTTGGAAATATTTTCTCTTTTCCTCCATAGAAGAGATTTTGTGCTGGCACCGGCCCAGAACCACTGGAAGCAACAACCTCCTGCCTCTGTAGGGCTCTCTGGTGTGGGCTACCAACCTCCTGGAATGGCCAGCTGGAATTACTGCAGCTGAGGTTAAATTTGTGCCACAAAATGTTAAAGGAAAGATCTCAATTTCTATCTCACTCAGCACCTGGTTTTCTTTGATCATTAGATATTATTTGGATTAGTCAGAGCTGGTATCAGGCACATTTTCTCTTTCACATTTAGAAGCAACTATGAGCCCATCCGTCCATAATTATTAATGGAAAGTTAGAAACTCAAAATTTCTGTAACAGAAATGTCATAGACAAGAGAAAGCTGAGAATATTTACACCCTTGAAATGAAATAATGATACTTTAGGCTGCAGTTTTCTTCCCATTAAAAACTCAGAACAGACACTCTTCTAAAATGAGGAGGAGGTGTTTGGTATAAATTAAATATCACAATTTCATGGAAACAAGTCTTTGTATTTTTATTCTCATAAGTGTTTTTGTTACTTAGCACTCAACAGATCCAGTGTATTTGCCTCAAGACCTGGTGTTTGTCCAGTGAAGGATATGGAAACATTTGATTATCCTTGCACGTTCGATACTGAATGTCCAGGGCTGAAAAAATGCTGCAGCTCATCCAAAGGAGTAGGCTGTGTGGATCCCATGCCAGAGGGTATGTTACTGATAAATCCAACACTTCTTCTAACAGAAATATCCTTAATTTCCCCTCCTGAGGGTGGGAGTGGGCAGGAAAACTGTTACCATAGCTCTTCCTCAAACAAATACAGGAGTCTGCCTTGGGTGGATTCCAGGATATTCAGCCTCAGTGCTTGCACCCCTGAGCTCTGAGTGCTGTGTGGGTGCTGTGGGTCCAGCAAAGCCTCCTTGGCTCCTTCTCCTTGGCTCCTTGTCCTGGGCATATGGCAAAGGAGGCCCCGGCTGGTGGCTGCTCCTGGCCCCTCATGTTTGCCAAGTTGAGTGTTGCTGGGTTTCCTCAGAGCCTCTCTGAAGCTCTGTCACCTTCTGCAGCCCCAGAGCTCAGATGGACTTGGCTGTTTTATTTCCTGTGCTGCAGGGAGGATGTTCTGGTACAACGTGACTGTGCTTGTGAAAATGGATTTTCAGGAGTTAATCCGGGTGGATTCCCACCTTCTGAACCATTCCCGCCTCTTGCACTCCATGGTATGTACAAAAATCAACTCCTCCCTCTCTGTGCCTGTGGTTCTGTGGCTCAGGGGCCACTCTTTGCTCCCCCTTTGTTCTGCCAGACTGATTTCTTTGGCCCTATTTCTGATTATTTCTGTATTTCTGATTCCTGAATGCCAGATGCATCCTTAAGCCATTCAAGCAACATTGATTTATCAGCTTCTTTAGCAAATTTTTCAGGTCCCTTCCATGGGCAATTTAAAGGCATACTGAAATAAAGGGGGGTTTCCTGCTTATGCTGCTTGCTCCAGCTCTATCTCAGTTCAATTTTGGGCCTATGGCAGACTGGGACCAGAGTTCAAGACCTTCAAAGCATGATTTCTGATATGGAATTTTAAGTTAAGCCTTTCCAAGGCAACCTATCTGCCATAATCTGCTGGCACTGATTAGTAGAAATAGGCACTTGAAGAACAGGAATGATAACACAGCATGGATGTAATTCTTCCTCCTCTCTGATTTCCCCCTCTCATATCCTAAAAAATCCACAAAACTCTGGTCCTGTTGCTGTGTAGTAGGGAGTAGGGGCAAGGATCCACCAGGCTTTTATATCTTGGTCTAAAACAAGCTATGTGAAAGTCAAACACTCATGAAATGGGGAGTTGAGGTGAAGCTGTTCGATGAGCTGCTCCTCAGAGTGTCCTGCTGTCCATTCCACTGATTCCCAGTGCTCAGCCCCCCAGCAGATCCCTCCTCTCATTCCTGAAAAGCAATAATCTCTGGGCCTCTTAATCCCACCCCTCATCCCGAGTTTATTGCTTTTCCTCTTTTTCTTTCTTTGCCAGCAGTCCATTTATCTAGACAGCTTTATTGCAGGTGAATTGCAGTGGCCTGTGTAATGTGTAGTAACCCCCTGAGACTTTGCAAAGCAGGACTTTTCCCACCTCTTCCTGGCTTACACCTCCTGCCAAAGCATTTTGAGGTCAGCTCCACACCCCCCTTAGCTTGGCATTTCTGTGACATAAATCTGCTGTGAAATGTGAAAATAAGAACTCACCTTGCATAAATACAGGGCGTATTTATTATTTGTAATGGATATTAATGGATAATGGATACTAATATAATGGATATAATGGATATATAATACTATTTATTATTACCACTTTGCCATGGTTTCCTAATTTCTCCCTACACTCAGATTATGATAACAACCCTTGCACCTGGGGAATGACCCATCTGCTCTGGTGTTTGCTGCCCTGTTTTCCAGATCACTGGTGCACTGCAGCCCCGGAATGTCTCTGTGCACCACATCCAGACCAACCCTGGGGACATCTATGCTGGGACAGTGGCCTCCCAGCTCCTCCTGGGCATGCACCAAGCAGCTCCCCTGGCAGAGGTGTCCTCCTCCCTGCGGGCCATGGTGCAGCGCGTGTATGAAGTGGTTGATGCAGAGGTGCAAGGTCTGTAATCCTGTCACAAAATTTGGGAGTTTTGTCCCTCCTCACTTTGGATCCCACTGATGGAACCATTGATTTGCTTTCACAGATAGCACTGAGGATCTTGCAAACATGGCCCTGAGCTTTCTGTTGTAGGATGGAGAGTTAATGATTCTTTTGGAGTGAATAGTTGGGAAGGGAACGCTTCTGAACCTTCACATTTATTTTCTCCCAGTGACATTGTTTTTCAGATGAAAAAGCAAATATGTGCATATTTGTAGCACAATCATTAGTTGTATTAAACAGACACTTAAAAGGCCTGTTTTCTTGCAATATTTTGTTGCCATGTTACTTCCAGTAGCTTGTATGAAGCAAATCATATTTATTCTGTTAATTACTATATTACTACATACTTTTAAAGTGTTACACAACATTTCAATATATTAATTTTAAATTATGTCAATCTATTTATTGCTCTGCAGTCACCTGAACACTTTCACTCCTGAAATGCATCCATAAGCACCATTTTCAATGCTTTTTATTCTCTGTTCACTCAGTCCAGCTTTCAGTGAAATCACAGGGTAATCCTCCTGCCTCCTGTGCTGACATCTCTGGTTTGGATGGCATCCTACAGCTGTAAGCAGGAGCTGCCCCTAAATGTCCTCTAATTCCAAAGAATTGGGGTAAAAAGTGATGGGGTGATAACATCCAGAATGGCTTGAACAGCTTTACTGCAGATTTACACTGAATTTATTATAGCCAGAGCCTGGTCTACAAACAGTGCAGATCAATCTCAATGCTGCTCCCAATGTCTGTGCAAGGTGTGTTGTTCTTCCCAGATGTCAATGAGTGCTCCTATGCTGAATTCAATGCTTGCCCTGAGAAAAGCAGCTGTGCAAACCTGGAGGGTCATTACAGCTGCCACCCTCAGCATGAACAGGCCACTGTCATCCCTCATGGGCTGAGCCCAAGGAAGGAAGGTAAGAAATGTAGGTCTCACCTTGGGAAGTGCTGGGGATGTTCCTGCAGGACTTTGTGCTCCTTTGCAGGAGTCACCTGCAGGAATTTCTGGAGCATGAGTGCCCTTTCTCCTCCTGTTGGGAGAAAATGCCACATAAACCTGTTATCTATTTCTGATGAAAATGCAGAGTCTTTATTTCACAATCTCTTGTTGTTTCTTCTATGTCACCCTCACCTACCAAAACCTAAAACTTCAGACTCTACTGCTTCTCAGAACAAGTCACTTGTCACCTCCCCAGCCTCTCAAGAAACAACTAATGGCATTATTTCTACAATTTTCTCTTTTCCTGTTTTGACTGCAGCCTGGACTCAGTGGTGTGTGGTCCCACCCTGAGCTGCTGCACTGCTGCTGAGCCCTCTGCTGCAAGCAGCTGGAATTTGGCTCTGGCTGAAATAATTCCTTGTGGTACCAGTTCAGTAAAATATACTTACAGCCCACAGACATCAATGGGCCTGCTAATAGGCTTTAAGATAATGAGATGAATAACTACTTGCAGATTTGATGCTTTAGTTAGAAAACAATTTTACAATCCCTTAATCTCAAAAATTAAGATCATGTATTACTTCATGCTTTTGTGATATGATAATACTTTTATTTTCTATTTATATTACTTCTATTGGTGCTTTTCATGTAGAAAACATGAATGCTATTATTTTGGATTTGCTTTCTTAGAAATACTCTTAATATGATTTTCCCCTAGGCATTGTAGGATCTACTCCAAGTTCAGTAAATGCTGTTAACACTGGCAGTAGCTCTCCTTCTGTAAGGGAATCAAGTCTCTTGTCCATAACCAACCAATCTACAGATGCTGGGTGCTGTAAGTAACCTTGGATTTTAATAAATGTTTTCTTGATTTATGTTGGGAACAAACCTCAATAGATTTGTGTTTATATGGCTGATCCAGCTCTTTCAGGAAAGAGTTACTACAATCCTTTTAACAACATCCTGTTCTTCTGTGGGAGGAAATAGATTTAAGTTGTTCTTTGAGAGTTCAGAGAGACAGGCTGGGTATTCTTGATCTTCATCCACAGCCTCTGATGGGAGCTGAAGCCAGAGAAATTAAACTGAGGCCCCTCTAGTGCAGAGGGGAGTGGCTTTGGGGGTGTTTGGCCAACACCTGGCTCAGAGTGCTGGAAACAATTGTGTTCTATTGAAGCAATTTATGAAAACAACCCTTTTTCCTTAGTCTGAGCATTAGCATGAAAGGCTTGGAGCTGTGGCAGCAGTTTGATGTGGTCTCTGGGTTAGCAGGGGCTGTGATGCTCATCTCAGCCTGTCCCAGCTCTCTCCAGCAGAGCTGTCTTGTCTGGGCTCTCTTTATCTCTCTCGAGGCAGACAGACTCATCCTACCCAATTTAAACATCTCCTCCTCTTCCTCCCAGGAGAGGAATCACCTCAGAAGGGCCCTGTCTGTTCCCACTGATGTGACAATGGTTGAACTGGACTGGGGTGGAATGACAGTGCTGCATGCCACTCTCCCCCAGCCTCTGTGAGCTGGGATCTGGGGGGCTTTTCCAGGATAAATCCTGGCAACCTTTGCCTGCACGGGTGCATTTTGATGATTCAAGTGACACGAGGCAAAGCAGATGTCAACTCACATAGAGTACCCAGAGTCACTCTTCTAAACTCATTCCTGGATCTGCTGCTTGCACACTGACTGATTATTTATGTGATTGGAGATTTGGAGGAGTTTAGGTTGTCCAGAGAAACTGTGGCTGCCTCATCCCTGGAAGTGTTCAGGGCCAGGTTGGACAGGGCTGTGAGCAGCCTGCTCTGGTGGAAGGTGTCCCATGGCAGGAGGTGGAACTGGATGGTCTTTAAGGTTCTTTCCAGCCCAAACTATTCTGTGATTCTATGATTCAACAGAAGTGTATATAGTAAAAGGAAATAAAAAGGTTCAACACTGAATCAGTCACTCTAGTGGGATGGTTCATGGTTGAGGGGATCTGCTGGTGTGAGAGGGGCAGATTCTGTCCTGATATAAGGAGAACCTTACCCTATTGAATGTCAAAGTGCTTGTGTGTAGTGGATTTAGAACAGCACAAGGCTTTAAAAGTGAAATGTTGCTTTTTCTGTGCCAACTCTTCCTGGGACTGCAACAGATCCCTCTGCATTTACAAACCATCGAATCCTCAGCGTTACCAGCAACAGCTTTGAAATGTCCTGGCTTGTCAGCTCCACTCTGAACCACACTTTCCAAGTCCACGTGTCCAAGGACAATGAAACCGTGCAAAACCTGAAGACAGAGAAAATGGAAATGCTTGTGTCTCACCTGGAAGCAGGTGTGATGTATTCAGTAGAGATCAGCTATGAGAGTTGTGGAAAAACCATTATCTCCCATCAAAATGTTAAAACAGGTAAAGAAACCCTTTAAAATACATATATATATAATATAGTAGATCTCTGTCTTCTCCCTTCTCCTCTTTCCATCCCCACTCATTTGCAGTTCAGCAATGTTCCTTTGGTCCTCACTGAAGAACATTTCCCACCTTCTTCAGCACTTTCTATCTCATCTACTCCAGCATTTATCCCACCCACAATATCAGGCAGCAGAATTTTGGCCTTGGTTGATAAAGCAGTGCTGGAGCTGATTGGACTATTACAGATTTTGGGTTAAACTATAATTCTTTTTTAAAAAACTATTTCTTCACTGCTTTCTGCTGCCACCCATCTCCCAGCAGGCCTTGATTTTTCCTGGTTGATGCCTGTGGCCAGTGGGAAATCCAGGCAACAGGTCTGGCAAGGGCTCAGCTGAACTAACAAGAGTGCCCAGAGGAAGGGCAGATTCTGCTGAATAAAGGATTAAAGAGAATTACAGGGCTTGAATAAGAAGGCTTCAGAATACCTGCCCAGTTCTGTTCAATTAACCGGTGCTGGGAGCTTCCTGAGGCCCTAGTGTGTTGATCAAACATAATTTTGCTTCTTCTCTAGTCTTAAATTATTTCCTAAGCCTCCATGCAAATAAAGAAATAAATCTCTGCCCCTTTTTTTCAAAGGGTAGGCAGTGGACTATTTATTAGTGACCACAGTGGGAATGCTGCTGTTCATGTTTATCCCTAGGAGCCTTCCCTTTGATGAGATGAGGGATGACTCCAGTTTGGGTCAGAAGGAAATTACTCCCTCTGTGGAGGGAAAGGAGGAGGTCTGGTGGTTATGAAAACAGTTGGAGCCCTTGAGAAAAAGAAAAGTTTTCCAAGGATCAGTCCAAGGAGTAACAGTGTTTATACAGGACAAAGCAGTTAGAGATTCCTTGGCTCTTGGTTTTGGCTCCTGTCCTCTGTACAGTATCTGTCAGGGCTCACCACACACACAAGGGCCATGCAGAGCTTTTTGTTGTATTTCCAGTTTAAAAATGTATTTATTATCCCCACTACCAAGATCAGGAAAATAAATAAATAAATCTGTGACTGATGGGCCAGAGATGAGCCCATGGGCAGTTCAGCCCTGGGTGTAACTTCAAGGCAGGAGCTGTGCAGGGCCAGACCCAGGTATGTGTAAACCCACACATAAAATATGTGTGCACCCAGTTCTCATGCAGTTGCAATTAGGCACCAAAATAACTCTTTAGAGATATTTTGTCCTGATATAAGTGCATCTTTTCAATGTATCAGAAGCTTGTAGGAGCCTATTGTCTTTATTTATTTTTTTTTAATTTAATACCAAACTCTCTCAACTTTATCTCCATTTCTACCATCAGCTGAAATTTTTGTCCAGGTACAGCAATTTTAACTGAATCCTTTACTGCTTTGTCAGTGTTTTAATGTTGTGTCCTACAGAGGCCAAGATATTTGGTGTTACTATGAGGATTCTCAACTACAACTTCACTGATGATTTCCATAATTCCAGCAGCTCAGCATATGAGGAATTTTCAAGACTATTAATTACAGAGGTAAAATGGATATATCTCTGGGTAATGTATGGTGGGTTTTTTCCAATGTAAAATTTATTTAATCTAATAGAGGATTTTATGCCTGGATGAAATATTAATTCAAAATCAGCATTCTATTTCCTGTGACCTTTCTTTGTAATGACAACAAAATTCAACTGACTAGACAGGTCAAGCCCTTGGACTTGTTAGCAATGAAGCCAGTGAGAATTTTTTTTCCTACAGAAGAGTGAAGGAATTATAAATGCAGGCATACAACAGAGACTCCTCTCCTTGGTCTTTAATTTGGCTATAAACTCATAGTAAATTAACTTGAGGCTTTTAAATGGATTATTGAAATGGCATTCCTGGCATTCATTTCAGCACAGCCTGCTCAATAAATGTCTTATTCCTCTCAAAGCTCTTTCTTCTTTCAGGAGAAGTATCTGGATCAGGCTTTCTTCTCCAGCCCCATTCCTTGCCTGCACATGTGGCCACAGTCCACAGTCAAGTGTAATCAGCCAGAAACAAATCTTGAGTCATGAAATCTGGTGCCAGCTCCCCAAAAAAGGGGAGATTTCAGATGGAGCAATCCCCTGCAGTTTTGCTGCTCAGAACAGGGCCCATACAGAGGAACTGGGATCTCCATCCAAAACAAGGCTTCCCAAAACAAAGGGTGACTCATAATCATGTGTGAATTTAAATGCAAGACAAAAACCCAAAACAATGAAGGAGCTATACAGTCAAGGGCAGCAAAGAAGAGGGATTTGCCCAACAGAAATGTCCTCAGATGGTTTTATTTCCCACAGTTGCAAATTGTTCACATTTGTTGTGTAGGAAGATTCAGGTGAGTGAGTTTTCTCTGAGATTAATGCAGACCTGATGGGCTTCCTCAGGTTGGGAAGAAAAAGGAGCATTGCCCACCTGTGTTGCTTCTGCCTCCTTTGCAGAATGATGTTTGTGAGCACAGCATCACCCTCTCATTTCTTCCCTCCTCATTTTCTTGCCTCTCTACCCTGATGTGAGCTTAGACTAGCTCAGCTTGTTTGTAGGAATCTTTTTGAGCAAGCTCTGACTGAATGGGAACAAAGCTGTGCTGATTCACTGCTCTGCTCACAGACAGGCTTTGAGGTGTGTGCAGGAACAACAGGCTCCAACAAGGAGCAGCTTTCCAAACATGTCAGGTAAAACTGCCAGCTCCTGCACAGCTCAAATATTGACAGCAGTGTGGCAGCTTCAATGTTCACAATAATGCCATTTGTTCAGCTGAAGTGACTGCTCACTGGTTTGGTAATTAACCTTGATGAAATTGAGATACTGCCTTGAAGCTGGGCTGTCTCAAACACTTTTTTTAATAAGTTGTTCACCCCCATTTTTCTTGTCTCTCATCCTGAGGTTTCTTTGTTATTGGACTCGGCTGCAGGCTGAGCTAGCAAGTTTCAAATGTTCCCTGGGAACTAAAGCCATGCCTACACTTGTAAATAAATAAATAAANCATACAGAGATAACATCAAGGCTCTGCTGCATGCACTGACCAGGACAGTTCAGCTCTGCTGCAGGCAAACAGGGGGAATTCTGCTCCCTTGAGCCAAAATTTGGAACTTGGTTTGTAAGACCAGTGGTCAGATGGATACAGTTTTCAAAGGTATCATAGAATTATCTAATCACAGAATGGTTTGGGTTGGAAAAGACCTTGAAGATCATCCAGTTCCAAACCCCTGCCATGGGCAGGGATACCTTCCACCAGACCAAGTTTCTCAGAACTCTGGCAAACCTGGCCTTGGACATTTTCAGGGATGGGGCAGCCACGGCTTCTCTGGGCAATCTGTGCCAGGGCTTTATCACCTTCACAATAAAGAAGTTTCTCCTAATATCTAATCTAACCCTACTCTCTGTCAGATTGAAGTCATTACCCCTTGTCCTGTCACTCCAGGCCCTTGTAAATAGTCTTGCCTCATCCTCCCAGTAAGTTCCCTTCAGGTTCTGGAAGGTCACAATTAAGTCTCCCCAGAGCCTTCTGCTTTCCAGGCTGAACAATCCCAATTCTCTCAGCCTTTCCTGGCAGCAGAGCTGCTCTGCTCTTGGTGCCTCCTCTGGATTCTCTCCAGCAGCTCCACATCCTTCCTGTGCTGGGTCCTGGGGCTGGAGGCAGCTCTGCAGGTGGGGTCTCAGAGGGGCAGAATTCCCCCTTTCCTGCTGCCCACGCTGCTTTTGGTGAAGCCCAGCACACAGAGGTTTTCTGGGTCCCAGTGCACACAGCCAGGGCATGTCCAGCCTCTCATCCACCAGCATCCCCCAAGCCCCTCTCAGCAGGGTTTCACCAAGGAGACTGGCATTACTTTGTGCCACAATATTCTCTGAAAAAATAAGATTTCCAAAACACTTGGGAACTTTTTACAGCATTTCTATGTTGTGCTTATATAAATATTCAAAGAGGTACCTGTTGGCTCCCTAATTGTCAATGCTTCTCTCCCTTTGCTCAGCTTGAAAATTCATTTCCACCCAACATTTCTGCCTTGTACAAATCTGGGAAGCTGAAAGTGCAGATTGAATCCCTGGCAGCAGGCAGTGTCATTGTGAGGCTCAGAATCACCGTGCAGGATCCCGAGTTTCCAGTGGATGCCTCCACATTTGCCCCAGTGCTTTCCTACCTGCACAATGGCTCCGTGCTTGTGGTGGATCAGCAAAACACTGCAGTAGAAGGTAATTTTGATTATTATTTTTTTTTTAAGAAAGCAGTGTTTGTGTTTTGATCATCAGTATCACCAATATTCTTCACAAACTAGGAGAACAAAGGATGTGGCTTGTTGAAGAAAAAACCATGGTGTGGGAATTATTCCAGAGGTTTTATCCATAGGCACAGAAGGGTCAGGCAAAGGAGCCTTGGCTGTCCCCAGGTTCCTGCAGACACTGTTTCTTCTCACTGTGTTTAAGCCAAGTGGAGCCCTTGGTTTCCCTATTCATTTTCCTTCCTCTCCTCTCTGTCCCCAGATGGAAGTTTGCCATGCCTTTCTTGAGCTGAATGGCAACAGGATTAGTGTGGAATATCTGTAGCCTTTAAAAACACAGGCTGGACATCTTCACTGTAGAAATCCAGCCAGAGGAATTCCCAAATGTTCTTATTGTGAATAGATCTGAAGAAACACGCATGGAATTTATGTTAAACCAGGCCTTTGTTTGATCTTCAATAATCACCACTTTTATCTTCAAAGGACTGAGTTCTTTCCTCAGGTTTCCCAGCTGGCAGAGACAGCAGAGTTCAGAAAGCTGCCAAAGCCAACAGAATGGGTTATTCTCCTCTTTTGGTATTGAGCCTTTCTGAGCAGGAAAAACTCACTTTGGAGTTGCAGAGCATATAGAAGTTAAGGAGAACAGGACAGGAAAAAAACAGGAGACAAACTGCATTTGGAGGCTACAAACATCACAGAGGCAGCTGAGACTGAACTGCAAGATGCTGATGCATGCCAAAATAATTTGTAAATGTTATTGATCCTGGGACCAAAAGGCTGAGGAAGAGGAAGGAGATAGCTCTGGAGTGTCACTTTAGCTGCAGAAAACCAGGTGGTGTCCAGAAGCACCACACTTATCCAGGGGCACAGCCAACACCTCCACTCCTCCTTAGGGGCTAAGAAAAGGGGATTATTTCTCAGCTCTACCTAAAGAAGAGTTTCTTCAACGTGAGTTTCTTAGGTGGAAAATAAGGAGCGAAACACGTGAAGGAAGGATTTGTATAATGGGGTGTTTTGCTTCCTGGCCCCTGAGAGCCCCAGGACATGGCCTCTGGCAATAAACCCACCCAAATCCTGTCCCCTCGGTCCTCCCTGCAGCCTGGCCACCACCAGGCTTTGTGCTTGGTTAGTGACAGTCCACTGAACTGTGAAAAGCAGGGATGAGGAGTCAGATGGGACAGCACAACTGAAGGGAGTGAACCAGTTCTCTGCAAAGATTCATAAATTATTAAGTTTATTGCCATGATGGAGAGAATAAAATCTGTTTTGTGGGGCATGGTAAGAGAAGAGAAAGGGATATGGGCTGAGTCAGGCCCAAGATCCTTCTAGCACAATGTCACTGCCTCAGTACCAGCCAGGAGCCAACTCCTGGAGAAGGCATCACCTCCCACTAATAATCCCTGAGCCAATAACTGTTTTCAGCTCCAGGACTCCCTAAATCCAGAGGGATTTCTTATGAATCTCCCCAATTAAATCAAATAAATCTTTAACATCTGCAGGATCATTTGGCAAAGAATTTTACAGATTTTTACTTTTTGCATGTACCCCTTACAGGTGTATAATAGGTAATCAGAGTGAACACAAAGGTGGCTTAATCATTTTTGGATTAGGACTCTTGGTTGATGTGTGGGTAGGGAACTGCCAAATTTGAAAGGCCAGAGAGGTGCCAAGAGTGCAGAAAGAGAGCTCAGAGCAGACCTTGGCTGAGACATGATGGTTTAGAGAGGAAAAAAATGCAGTGTGTGATGTGCAAAAGTGATGCAGCAGTCAGTGCCAGTGTTTTGACCCGATGCATGATTGAATGTGGCCATCAGAGGTGAAGGAATTTGTTTAAAAAGTCGTGCTAAGTGAGGAGAAAGGAAACCCCCAGAGACAATGGAGGCAGTGAATGTAAGTGAATTGGCAATTAGCATCTCTCAGATGGTGTTGGAAGCCACCAAGGGTCACAATTATTTCATAGCACGGTCAGGAATTAAAGAGATTTCATCTCTGGGGTTCAGTCAATCCTGCACTCTTCTGCATTCCCTCTAAGTGGCTTAGGCTGAAACATAATAGGCAACTGGCCATAGGCACATGAAACTGTGTAATGGAGAGTATAATGCACACAGCAATTACAAATGACAAATAAAAAGTAAAAAGAATTAAAATAGAAGGAAGGAAAAGGGAGCAGAAAGATGAGTGAATGTATGTGCATGCACACGGAATGGGACATTCCTTTGTTTCAGAGAAATCATCACCATCATTAATCTGCAGGCTTGCAGAACAAGCACTTATGTTAATTTGTTATTCAAAACAGAATAACAGAAACTCTGCTCAGAATTATTTGTCCCCAGACACAGTTTTTAACCTCATTTGCTGCTCTCCCTCTCTCAGGGCCCTGAGGCAGTGAAGGTGAGTGCACAAGGCAGTCACACAGGGAGGGCTCACCTGGGATTCACTGGAATTATTCCTGTCCAAAGGACTAACTCAGCCCTTGCAGATTTATATAAATCCCTCAAAAGAGAAGAGACTCAGCAATAAAAGAGGTCTATAACTGCATGAAAAGGCATCCCTAAGTGATTCAGAGCAGCTGAAATCAGACATAAGGAACACCCTTAGAGCATCTTCACGCATTGGTGAATCAGGATGTCTTTTCTGACACTACCAGAAAGAGGGTCACAGTTTTACAGCATTACTTTTGAGAAGAAAAATTGTATAAAAAGAGATTTTGCCCTTAGCACTTCCTCTGTTAAGAACAGAATAGTGCTTCCCATGGGAGTTGCTAGCATTTACTTTGTATTTGAAGCAGAAGATTATTTGGATTAAGTCTCTCTTTGATGTTATATCTACTGGTAGCTAGTGGTAACAGATCTATTAATTACTGATATATCTGGAGGTGCTGTGCACAGAACTTGGTATAGTGAGTGATTTTGATATAATTGTAACACAAACCTACAGCATTTTTCACTATAAATGTGTTTACCTCTAAAAAGAATCCTTTAAAAAGCCTTTACTCAGAGAAGATACTTTTCAGAGTACAAGAAAAAGAGAATAACAAAACATAGTGTTCTGCACCACCCAGAGCTTGGCTGACAAGTAAATGATGAAAAAGGAAGACCACATAAGTAAATTTAAAAAGGACTACTTCATGATTGTTTCTAAATTAATGCAGCCAGCAGGGAGGCTCTCTGACCCTTGTTCCTGTTTTGGTCCCACAGACTGGGATGAATGTGCTTCCCAAGCTGAGAATGACTGCTCTGTGTTTGCAGAGTGTATCAATCTGATGGGCTCCTACATGTGCAGGTGCAAGACAGCCATGGACACCAACCCATCCCGACCTGGAAGAAACTGTGAGGGTGAGAAAAAGGCCTGGCACCCCCCAAAAAAGGGAGGTTTTGCCATGAAACATTGGAATAAATTGTGGGTTTCACATCTGCTTTTATAGTATCTGTTCATATAATTGCACCTTTGCAGTCTGTGGCTGGAGGGGTATATATGACCTGTCTCTAACTACATTTTTTTAATATATATAAGTATATATAAAAAATGTACATATAAATATAAATATAANAGATATATATAGAAAGAGAATGTATATTCAGGTGAAATCTCTCTGAGATCCTTCTTGATAAGCCTGATAACTGCCAGGAGTACTTTTCCCTCTCTTGCTATGTCTGTGGCTTATTTCCTCCCATGGAGCTGACCCACAGCCTTGCCAGCCAGAAAAGGAGGATCCAGGGATCAAATCTGCTTCTTTGTGTGGCCACAAACCAGATTCAACCCCATAAAAATCAGATGTTCTGCAGTTTGTCCATGAGATCCAAGAGATGTTTTTGTCATCCTGCCATGGGTGGTTGGGTTGGTTGGGTTGGTTGGGTGGCCTCGATGCCATTTTCAGGCCAGGTCCTGGTGCTCCTGGTCCATCTTCAGGCCCCGTTTCAGGGCGTGTTCTCTGTGTTGCAGGTGAGATTGTGGATGCTCTCGCTGAGACCATGGCTCCTGGAAGAAGAACCAGCACGGATTTTGCTTTTGAAGAAGAAAACCCTGCAGGCCCTGCTCTCACTGCCACCACCCTGATGGCTGGCTGTGGCTCCAGCACCATCACACCCCTCCCTGCTGTGCCAGCCCTGCGTGACAAACAAGTGTCCCACAGCCCCGCCATGGCTCCTCCGAGCCCTTGGGAGAGATCTGTGTCCCCACAGAAGGGTTCCAGCAGGGCCAGCAGCCTCAGGGCCACAGGGGTCACCCCTGGCACGGCACAGGCTGCAGGCACAGAAGCCACAAGGCCATGGCAGCAAAGCTCTGTGTCCATGGCTGCTCTCCCTGCCCTGGGCACAGCCAGGCCATGGCAGCAAAGCTCTGTGTCCATGGCTGCTCTCCCTGCCCTGGGCACAGCCAGGCCATGGCAGCAAAGCTCTGTGTCCATGGCTGCTCTCCCTGCCCTGGGCACAGCCAGGCCATGGCAGCAAAGCTCTGTGTCCATGGCTGCTCTCCCTGCCCTGGGCACAGCCAGGCCATGGCAGCAAAGCTCTGTGTCCATGGCTGCTCTCCCTGCCCTGGGCACAGCCAGGCCAGGGCAGCTCGCTCCAGGTCAGCTCTTTCCAAACCAAACAGGCTCAGCTGCCACCAGGACAGGCCCCGCTGCTGCCATGCTCCATGCCAGCTCTGGAGGTGGCCCTGGCACAGCTCTGCTTGTTACGGGGAAAGATGGCAGTGCCACCCTCAGTGCCACTCCGGGAGTGGATGGAGAGGTGGCAGGGGACAACAGCTCTGCTCCAGGAGAGGATGGAGAGGTGACAGGGGACAACAGCTCCTGGCCTGAGGGACACCCTGGAGCTCTGGGGACACCAGCCTTGCCAGGGACCTCCCCAGCACCCAGCCCGGCCCGCAGTGAGTGACACCCCATGGGATCTACAGTGTGGGGATTCACCTGGGGGAAAATTCCTGTTGGGAAAGATGAAAGCCTTATAAATAGGATTGGTTGGCAAGATTTTGAGAATGTGAAACCTATAAGCAAAGTAGAAATGAAGGCAAGCTTTGAGATGTAGGATGCCAAGGCATTTGTCACTGAACAACCAGAAAACAATGGTTTAGCCAGCTGAAGGAGAATCCTTCCTGATTGAACAATACTCTTAGCAAATAAAGGGATGTCAAGGGTCCAAAGGTTTGGGGGACCCTGCCACTTTGTCAGAGAAGAAGAGAAGGGGTCTAGCAAGTAGCTTTTAGGCTTTAAAACGTAACACAGCATGGTAATGTAGTGCTTCTAATAGGTTCTATGTAGATTCTATAGGATTTGTGTCCTTTACTGGTTGGATGTTGTAAATTTGCATATTGAGGACAGAAAAAGATATAATGTATTGTGACCAGCACTTAGGTGTCTCTCAAGCAGCTCTCAGTTGTGACTGGCAATTTTAAGCTGGCTCTTCTTACCCAGGACCCCAGATTGCTGTAATTTCATCTACAGCAGTTTCATTAAGAGCCCCTTGGGAGTCCCACATCTCTTGTCCAGGCTCTTACAGGGGAGAAGCAAAACCTGTCTCAGAGTTCAGAAAAAGGCATCTCAAACTATCTTTTCAACATCAAAACTATTTTCTTGGCGCCTGCAATTTTTTAATATCGATATTTTCTGCAGGAATTGGCACTTTCTCTTTGCTAAATCAGCTTGTGAAAGCAATTCCTCTTCCTGGCAATTTAGCAGTTGCTTTTATTGATGTTCCATTTCTTCAGCTCCAAGAGGAGGAAGCACATAAAAGAGCCACTGAGCGTGGCTCGTGGCAGCATTTGCTGCTCGTCCTTTTGCCACATCCTGGTTTTTCCAGCAGCCTCTGGCACCAGGACACGGCAGCAGCAGCTGTCTATGGAGTTAATTTAGGGAGGAAAAGGACCTGCCTTCCCTTTCCTCTCAGCAGAGGATGATTAGTCAGAGTCCTCCACAAATCCCCTGAGAGGCAGGAGCTGCCTGGAAACCTGAGAGACACTTCAAGATCTGTAATTGAGAGCAACAAGGCTGGCAAAGGTTTCATCTGTTTGGGTTTGGGCAGATGTGTTGTGGCTAATTAGGGGATTTTTCTGTTGATTGGAGCTGAATCATGTTTCAAAGAGTCAGATTTGGTCTTAAAATTACAGTTTTGTTTGGGATAGGAACACTGCTGTCTCTGCCCATCACTAAATGTTTTTTTTCTGTAGTGTGTCACTATTCAGTTTGGCTATTTCAGTTTGGCTTCTGCTTG
The DNA here is from genome assembly GCA_013400215.1 of Cisticola juncidis. Taxonomy (NCBI): domain Eukaryota; kingdom Metazoa; phylum Chordata; class Aves; order Passeriformes; family Cisticolidae; genus Cisticola; species Cisticola juncidis. The sequence goes on from VXBR01001461.1 coordinate 50,814, forward strand.
TCTTTATTCTGTCTCTCATGCCCTTCACATCTCTCTGATCTCAAGTCACACTTCCCTCTGCTCTTTTCTCTCTCCCTCCCCTCTGATCTCCTGTTTCTGGTGGTCTCCACTCATCCAAGCCCACTTCTGGTGCTCCCTCATTCCTTGTTCCTTGGAAAATGCCTTTTTTAGCTGTGTAAAGCCAGTTCTGCTGCTTCTCCAGCATCTCTTGTTCCCCCAGCCCTCCTCACCACGTGTCCCCTCCTGCCATCCTGTCCTGCCTTGAGCAGCTGTGCCCTGTTCAGCTGCTGTCTTCTCTCCTCCTAAAAAAACATTTTGTTTTTTTTATTTCTTTAAGTATAACATTAGCTAATTTTAACTGACCAAACCCCCCCCTCCAAAAAAAAAAATAAAAACCCAACAAAAAACCCCCACAAAAACCCATGAAATTAGTTTTCTCCCAGCTGGAAAACAAACTGAAATATTCTACACACACACAAAAAAAAAGGTTCAGTTTATAAAAACTTGTTTCATATTCCTGATGAATCAAATATTCAGCCAAGTGCTTTTGCTGGAAAAGAGGCTTGTGAAGGGCTTATGCCTGAACAAGTGCAAGAGCCACCAAAGTGGATCTCACTAGCCCAGGACAAGAAATTCAGAGGGCAAAGCCCATTTTTGGTGAAGTTCCATATGCAGCTCCTCCTTGTGGCATCATCTCTAACCTGGAGGTTCAGCCTCAACTAACTCTTCATAGTCTGGTCTTTTAAATACCAGGGAGCTTTTTTATTATTATTTGAGAATTGTTCAGAACATTCTCCCCTCTCACCTGAGACAGATGAGTGTGTTTTATCCCCTAAATACCTGTGTACACATGACAGGACAAGCCATGGCAAAAAGCAAGCCCAAATCCTTCAATCTGACTGTCAGTGGTGAAGATTCCTTTGGGATCAGAATCATGCTGGGATAAAGGAACCCTTCTCCAGTGTGTTCCCCTCCCCTCTAAAGCTTTACCTGATTACTCTTTCTTTCCCTCCAGTACCTGTCCTTGTTGATTGTTTTCCCAGTGTCAGTAGAACCTGGGTGTAAAGTGGTCCACAGAGTTTATGCAGAGCTTCATAATTATTTCTGTTTCAAAGAAAGCAGCTAAACTGGCAGATTAAAACTGAATATAGCAGAGTGGCAGTCTCAGAGCTGGGACCTGGTGTCTGATATCCTGTGGAGCTGCAGTCAGGTGTGTGCAGGGAGAAAAGCAGGTTGCTACACCAGAAGGCAAAAACTGGTAACTTGATTCAGAATTTTAAACTGAATCTGTGGCCAGATAATAAAGTTCTTGAAGTTTTTGGTGAAGACTCTCCTGTATTTACACAAACCACTGAAATATTAGGTTTTGCTGTGCCAGGAGTAATGATTTGTTCAGGGCTAGGGGCAGAGTGAAGGCAATTTACTGGCAATGGTCACAGCATTGGATGATTGCAGTCATCACTAAATGGATGCCAGGGGCACAAACCATGCCTTGAGAAGCCCTTTCTCTGATCTCTGATCCCTTCAGTGTCTTTAGTAACAATGCCAAACCCAGATATACCAGGAAACACTGAGAAATCAGGAAATAAACTAAAATGTTTGAGTCTGCCTTGATGTCATTCAGCAGATGTGAACTGGGAGGGAAGTGTGCACCCTGCTGGGATTCATCTCAGCCCAGCAGAGATGTCCAAATTGCAGATGTCTAAGCTCAGGCAGCTGCCCAGCCTTCCTGTGAGGCTGCAGGGAGCATTTGGTGCTGCAATAGTTCCCCTCTGGAGGGACTGGAGGGCAACCAGCTGAGCCTGGGAGAGCAATTCCAGTGCCTGAGTGGAGCAACATTCCAGACATCCCTGAGCATCCAAGGCAGAGCTGGCAGATGTGAGACCTCCAGGGAGTCAGTGCCTTCCCTGAGAATCCTCTGGGGCTCAGACAGGGCAGACTAAGGTGCTGGATGATTTATTCTTAGACTCCTGACCTTCTGCTGCTAGGAGTTGATGCATGTGGCCAGGAATGCTGGACACTGTAACACCCCTGTCCACACACTGCAGGCCATAAAACAGGTATAGAAATTGTCTTTTTTCTTTCCTTGCAGCCTTCCACAATCTTAGTGGCACAGTTCGGATAACAAACATGGGATACTCTCCAGGCTTTGGCAATGCAAGCAGTGAGGAATATCAGACCTTTGCACAGCTCTTTGTTGATGAAGTAAGTGCTGAAGAAGGATGTGACCTGTTACCTGTCTCAATAAAACCCTGTGTATGTTTTTTTTCCCCCTGTATAACTCACGTGTGTCCCTTGAGGTTTGGCTTCCCTTGACTGCCTGAGGCTGCAGAAGAAGTGAAGCTGTGTTTTAGAGAAAGATCAGGATTTTGGGATTCTCTGGTACCTCCATGTCCTCTCCTTCTCATATCTGGTTATACTGAATTATTGATCTCCTCTGGGGGTGTGGTGGAAAGTTAATGGAGTTAGCAAAGTGCTCTGATACCCTTGCCCTGAACAGCACTATCCTAATTAGCTGTAGGATTGTTATTATCCTTTGGAGGCTGACAGTTCCAGTAACCATCCTGGATTCTGTAGCCCATGTCTGGAAAGGGAATGCTTTCTTGAAAAGTCACCTCTGCCCTCACTTCCAATTAGAGTGCAGGATATCAAAGCACAACGTGATATCTGCTGTGCCTTTCACCCTCTTAGGATTCTCAGGCATTGCCTTTGTATATAATTTGCCTATGGTATCTAATATTGAAGTGATTTTGTCAGAAGTTTGTTCCTTCTGATGCTCCCACATCCATTCCTGGAAAACCACTGGTTATGCTGGGCTACTTTACTGCCTCCCTTACCTCCCCTTCACTGCCTGTGCTTTCAGAGGCCCTGATAAGTGAGATGATAAATCCATCACTGGCAATTTGATGGATTCTCAAACCCTGCAGAGTCCCCAGAAGTGCCACTGGAACACAGCTGGCACAGGGGCACAGGGCAGGCCAGCCTGGGCTCACAGACAGGGAGGGGGGGAAGAGGGGGATCCATTTCTCCTTCTTGGACATTAAATCAGTTTCCCACTGGCCACTGGACTGGTTTGCACCTTTCTGGGTGTGTTAGCAGAGCACAGCTTTCCTGGAGCTGTTATGGCCCCGAGCTGTCACATCACAAAAGCTGTGACAAAGCCAGAGTGATGTGATTAGCAAAGCGAAAAGGGAGCAATTCTCCACTGACCTCTCTCTCATTCAGCACCACGCTCTGCCCGAGGCTGTTTCAGAACAGCACAGTATTGAAATGGACTGAAATTAATGTATTTTCTTCATTCAGTCATATATCTTAGTCCAGAGAACCATGGGTACTAATATATTTAGGGAATATTGTAAAATTATTACATAAAGGAACAAAACGAAGTTTGGTGTCAGTTTTACCTCAAATTTTCAGGCAGAAAATCATCACTTGTGATTGTAAGGAACTCCTCTAACTCCTTTTTCCCAGCACTCTGGTTTTGTGGATCAGCTGGAGGGATGTGTTAGTGTTGATTCCTTCTACCTCTGAGCCACTGTAAATGGGCTATAATTGCATAGCTGCTGTAAATAATATCCCAAATATTGTATTTCTAGATGCCAAAGAAAATTTAGGAGACCAGAAAGATCTGTATATTTTCTTTGCAGGTTATGAGGACCAGAAATGGATCTTTTAAAGTAAATGAGGGAAGTTTTATGAGCTTTAAAAGCACTCTCAGGTTCCAGTTAAATACAGTTTGCCAGAGTTTTTTTAAAACCTCTTTGGAGTCACAATCTACAATTCAGAGGATTTATAAAACCTAATGTGTATAATGGTCTTTAGCCCCAGCACTTAAGTGCCATGTGGTTAAATTGGCAGCACAGCAAATGGAAATATCATCCTTTAAATAATGAGAAGGAGGTAAAAACTTGATGTGACAACCTGCACTGTCATTGTCCAGGCCAGTTCCACCACCTTTCCTGTAATGCAACTTAAAAACAACTTAGCTAAAGGTAAAAAAGTATTTAAGTCTTGGGGTTTGTTCAGTTGTGCTTTACAGCACCCCAAGAAGGAGATCATGGCTTGTCCTCAAGAACATCAGTTGGGAAAGCAAAAACTTTGAGTAGGAAACACATTCACTGAGGTGTAATAAATTCCCAAGTGGAAAGCTTGTTTTGAATTTGGGTGTCTTTAACTTAGCTGAGGGACAAAAGGTGTGAAACTAATAAATGAAAATGCCTCATTTGGAAGGCACAGAGCCTGTGTTTGTGTAGCTGAAGGCACCTAAAGTCATTGTAGTTGAAGCTATATGAATGTGCAGTGAGTGTGGGAACAGGGATTAAGGAATTTTCACTGTTCCAGTGTAATTCCACCCTTTGGTTAGTTTGAGTTTATTCACCTCCACATCCTGGAAGCTGCTGGTGATGGTGCCTGGGCAGATGTGTGCTCCTCTCCCTGAAGGTGCAACCAAACCACAACCAAACTCTCTCTGAGTGAAAAAAAACCAACCAGTTTTCAAACAATATTCTGTTCAAATTACTGTACCTTGTCCTACTGATTCCCAGTTTCCAGACTGTCAGTGCATTCCCTACTTAGTTTTCCTTTGTATTCTACAGAAATTGCAGATACAATGACAGACCTGAAGATAATTTCTCTTGTAGGAACTCCCCATACTCAAGGGCATTATATATTGAATATTTCTTTCAAAAAATCCCTCAGCTTCTTCCCTGTCCCTTTTTTTTTTTTTCCCCTAAACCTGCTTCATCAAGCATTATTTTGATAACCCAGGGTGTGGTACCTGTTGGGAAATCCTGGAGTCTCTTGGATAAAGGGTTTTGTAGTGTCACCTAGTGGCTAAATGCAAATACTGTGAATGGGCCCTGACACTATTCAAGCTCTGGGTCCTGCTTTTGGAGATAAAAATAGGAATAAGGACAGAAACAAAACAAAACAAACCAAATGAACACTGTAGCCAGGTGGAATCAGGCTCTGGTCACAGGGAACAAGTGACAGGACAAGAGGAAATGTCCTCAAGTTGTGTCAGGGGAGGCTCAGGTTGCACCTCAGAAGGAATTTCTGCATGGAAAGGGTGCTCAGACCTTGGAAGGAGCTGCCCAGGGAGGTTTGGAGTGCCCATCCCTGGAGATCTCCAAGGAGGGCCTGGAGGTGGCACTCAGAGCTCTGGGGACAAGGTGGGCATGGGTGACAGGTTGGACTTGATGATCTTGGAAATCTTTTCCAGCCTCAGGGATTCTGTGATTCTGTGAAAAAGTAGAAGTGATAAAATAAAATTTTCAGGACAGACAGTGAAAGAGGACAAAATCAGGGTGGGCTAAGAAGATGTCACAGGTATCTGTGTTCAATGTTGAGAAATTCAGACAAAGATTATGAAGGCTGAAAACCTAGGTCAACTTTTTGGTACCTGCTTGTGAAACAGCAGAAAGAGAGAATGGAAGGAGCCCAAGAGTCCCTGTCTTGGTGAAATGGGAGCTTTGGGGTCTGACAAGGACAGTTTATGTGCTGCCCAGGTTTTTAGAGGGGAGCCAGCTCTCTCCATCCTCCAGCTCTGCCTGAGTGCTCCATGGGGCACTCCAGGGTTTGCTGTGTGGGACTTGCAGGCACATGGAAGTTATTCCAGGGGGTTTGCTCTGTGCCATGTTCCCTTTGCACCCAGCACAAGGAACTCATCAGCTCTGGTGGCTCAGAAAAGGACTGCAGGACACTTGCAAACCCTGGGAATATCTGCAGGGCTGGATAACAGACCCTGGGGAGGTCAGGGCTGGGCAGTGCCCAGCAGGCAGGGCACAAGGCTGTGCAAAAGCGTGAGAATCCAGCACTAAATGCACCAGATCCGTGTGTGGGTGCAGGGCAAACAAGGCTGCTTCTCCTGCTTCTCCCAGCCTCTTCCCTGGGTTCTTCCTGTGGGAATCACTGCTGGCATCCCCAGGCATTCCACACTGAAATGAACTGTGCCTTAAGCTCATGGCTGAAATCCAGCCCTGCTGCTCCAGATATTTCCTGCAGAAATCAGGGAGAGGAAGAAGCAGCTGGAGGTGGCCACAGTGTAGCCCCCACCTTGTTCCTTAATACCCTGGTCTGGGTGTTTAGGAAGAGGTGAGTTTTGCTTGGGTCTGCTGAGAAATCAGCTGTAAAGCAAAGCTTGAAGCCTTCTGTTCTAAGTTGCAATGTTCCTGGGCTGAGAGAGCCTTCTGAGAGGTGTGGAGTGTCTGGAGCACCTTCACTTCCACCACTTCCACCTCCACTTCCACATCCAATTCCTTCTATTGGATTGCTCCTCTCCCAGAGGCATTCTGAGAGGCAGAACATGAGACCTTCCCTGCTGTCTCCTCCCTCTCTTTCTGTTACCAGAGGCAAGGTCTTGTGCCAAATGACAGATGAGATATCTTAATTGCTTGGCTTGTTTAATATTCATGGTTAAATCTGCACCACATCCTTCAGCTGCTCTGGAATGAAAATGTTACAAAGCAAAAGGTCAATTTTCTGCTGCTTCCCTCCAGAGCAGGAAGCACAGCACTCATTCCTGAGCAGTGTACACAGCCTGAAATGTAATTACTCCATCTGCCCATCCCCACATACATTTTGTTTTTATTCCAGGTGCATAAATCTGTGCCCCCTGAGGTGCTCCAGCAGATGGATGCTGGTCTGATTCAAGTGCTGGTAACAGGAGTTACTAACGGGAGCACAGTGCTGAGTTTCAGTTTGCTGCTGGCAGAAGAATTGGATGTCCACCACGTCATCACCACTTTTTGTGAGGCCTTGGAACACAGCTCCCTCCTCACCATCGACAGGAGCAGCCTCTCCATACACGGTGAGGAGCAGCTTGTGCCCCAGAAATTCATCAGATGATAAAAGCTGTTGTTAATCTGTGTCTTCTGAGGTGGAAATATCTGTTAAACACATGGATGAAAAGCCTTTCTCTCTCCTTACATTGCCCCTGCTTGTCCATCCAGTAAGTTTTTCAGCGAACACCCACAGATGACATAGGAGGTGAGGTACCACTGGTCCAAAAGGACAAAACCATTTTTGACAGTATCTAGAATCAGATTTACAGAGAAAAAGGCAAGGAGATGTTAGAGGTCATGGACTGAGGGGTTTATAAGCTACCAATAGAAATGAGTCCCTGAACACAGCTATAACTAGCACTGTTTAAAACCATTTAAAAACACATTACCTTTTGCTACTGCTAATTTTTCCATGAAATAGAAATCCCAAGAAATAAATGAACAACTGTGTTCTTCTTCACTGGGAGTAGTTGTTTTCCTCACACACCTGAGGGCCTGGAGCTCAGGTGAAAGCCCACACTTTGCCAAGCCCAGCATGATGGCTGATGGTACAACTTCTTTTCTTTTATATGTAATTGAAGTAAATAACAAAAACCATTTATCTCCTGACTAAGAGCAGCTGAATTCTGTTTCACAAGTCACCTCTGAAAAAAAATTACCAAATACTGTATCCCTGACACGATCCATTTCTCCCAAGAATGTTGTTATAAGCTGTAATTAGAATCTCATGCAAAATTACTTCACATATTTATGCTCTGCTATATATGTATTTTTTTTTTTTTTGCCTGTTACACTCACAGCTGTAAATATGGAAAGTTACATATCCTGGTAATTAGGATCACAGTTATCTTCTGGTAGTGCTTTGTAGAGTGGCTGCTCCCCTCAAACCTGGGCTAAAACAAAGGGTTTGCTTCAGGACAGGTTTCTATAGAGCAGGCAGCTGGTGCTGCTTCCTGAGTCCCACCTATGATCTGGTTTGCTCTGGTTTTTAGCCTTTGGAAAGAGAAAGAGAAGTAAAAGCATGTTTTCTCTCTCAAAAAAAGAGAATTTTGGCCAGGTAAAAATTAAGACAGCAACTAGATTTCAACCTGGACCAGTCACACAAGCCTCCTTCATGCTTCACTCATGCTGGGCATTTACTCAGCATCTCCTCAGAATTGTGAAATGGGGGAAAAAGTGAGGAGGCCCCTGGTGTTAGAAGCATCCCCTTGGGCAGCTGATCACTTCAGTTGTGGAGAATGTACTATAATGCTGCAAGGCTCTTTTAACAGTTGTGTTTCTCATATTTGCCACAAAAATTAGACAGGATTGTTAAGATTCTCTGTGATTTTCATTAGCAGCAGCAGAGGGGACAGAAGAGGTAATAGAGAAAATAACAAAAAGTACTTGATAGGTGGCTGGATCTCTGTATGGCAGCAGGGAGGAAATGCTGGTATTAAAAACTCCATTTTTGTATGATCTGATTCATCTGGCTTCTCTCTTTCCTCAGGTCCTTTGTTAGCTGATGTATGATGGGTCTTTAATTTCCTACATCCTCTTGGGCTTCCTCAGTAATTTATAGTTGGGTTTGTAGCCACAATGATAAGGAACATTTTTTATTGAAGTCACAATGATTTGTCAGTTGATACCAACCTTTGTTCAGTTTTAACTAAGATATTAATGTGATAATAAGATTTTGGGAAATCCAGCTCTGGAAGAGCTCCAGCTTTTGTTTTCCTTCCTCTGTTGTGCAAATCAGTGACTTTTTCATTTGGGGCATTTCTGGAAGCTGGGCAGTTCCATAAGAATTTATATATGTGTACAGATTTTATATATTGCTTGGGAAATAGATGGTATTTTTATGTTTAAGCCACTAAAATGATTTAAGAGAAGTTTTGTGCAATGAGACACATTGTTTGTGCTTCCCTGCAAACAGAGTTTATTGTCTGGATTCCCTCTCAGTCAGTGGTGGGTGACCCCAAACCTGTGTTGGATGTTGGATGTTTGACACACACATTGACCTGAACCTGTAATTCCCTTTTTCCCCACTTTTTTCTTCCTGGAACCATTACAGATTGCAATTGACACATTTATTCCTCTCTCTCAGGACACACTGAGTGCAATATGGGGCTGCCACATGAGGTTTGTCTTACACATCCCCCAAAAATGAGGTTTCCAAACCGCTCAAGGTCCCATCTTTTGGGCAGTAACTGGGCATAAATGAGGCCTGTTTTGTGTTTTTATCAAACTCCTGGTTATGCCTGCAGCCAGAACTGGGCAGTCTCCTGCAGCTCCAGGCAAAAACATACAAGCACTTGTTGAACAACTTCCAGTGGGGGATATTGTGCCTTTCCAAAAGCTGTTTGTACATGTGTTACACACTAATTATTGCAGCTGCCAGGAAATAAAGCACTTCAGCTTTACTGATGGGCACTTTATGTGTCTCATGGGCTCCTTTCTAAAGAAACCTCAGCTTTGGCAGTAAGCAGAGCAAGTTAAAAGAACAAAAGCAGCTGGTTTCCTGCCAGTAGCTGTGAGTTTCCTCCTAAGAGTTTGCTTTTGCCTGAAGAGACCAAATTGAGCATGTAAATTACAACAGTACCTTTATTTTTGGACCTCTTTAGCGCTTCCCTTCAGCGACAAGGCAACAGTGACGGATAAGGAAAATGTGCAGAGCACAATTTTACCTGTGACATCTTTGCAAACTGCAGCTCATGTCTCCTCCCCTGCTTCACTGGGCTCCTCTCCTGCTGAGCACAAGGCTCTGGAGGACACCATGATCTCCAGAACGGTGCTGACTCCTCTCACCACGGATCCCATGGCAGCTCCTGATGTTTCTCCTCAAGCATCTCCAGCCCCCATCATCAAACCCACCCAAGAGGTTTCCATCAAGGACGCAGTGAGCGTGTTTTGTGAAATTGAGAGGATCGTCCTGGCCATCCAGAGGAGATTCCTGCAGCAGGAGTCTATCCCAGAGAGTTCCCTGTTCCTGGGGGAGCCTGGCTGCAATGTGAGCACCAGCAATGGCACCCACGTGGTGCTGCAGGCGGGCTGGAGCGACTGCGGCACCCAAGTTGAGACCGTAAGTCCTCTGATCAAGGGAGTGCCAACAAGCTCTGGAGCACTTCATTTCTCCTTCAGGAGGGGAGAGGCAGTGGCAGATCCTCAGCTAGGTGTACAGTCTATTAGTTGCTGAACTTATTTTGGAGAAAGAAATCCCCTTCCTGTGATGGAAAGTTACATCTCAGTGCACAATGAGAAGCACCAAAGAGAAGGGGAATCTTTGAGGTCAGGCAACAAAACTCAAGGGTCTCTCCAAACTGAGAGTCACTTCCCATGCCTCTTCTGGGTTCCCTTTGCATCTGTCTTTTCTTAAAAGTAATTCCATCATTTCATGCTGACAAATGCTTCAATAGCTACCAGTAGTGGCACAAAGTGATCAATATGATCATTGAAAATTATCATATTCAATGATAATTGAATTATCATTGAGTGATAATTCAATTCAATTCTCTCTTGGCGATGTTCAGACCATGCCAAAGTACAGATGCTCCCTTCTGGAGCAATGTCCACTGCTAAGGAATGATCAATGATCTGGAAGGGTTCAGGACCAGGTTAGATGGGGCTCTGGTCTAGTGCAAGGTGTCCTTGCCCATGGCAGGGGGTTTGGAACTTAATGGTTTTTAAGATCCCTTCCAGCCAAAGCTGTTGTGTGATTCTGTAATTCTGTGATATGACAAAAAGGAAAAGGAAGAAGACTGGTGTATTCTCTTTGCCTCCCTTTACAGCAACAAAGATACCGGAGGTTTAATTTGTTTGATTTTTGCTGTGAGGAGAATGGGAATCACCCAAGCACCCAAAGCTGGAAAGCTGTGGTACAACCCTGGAAATACTGATGTGTTTTCTCCTTTCTGTGCCACAGAACACAACTACTACCGTGGTGAAAACCACCCTTCGGAATGATGCTTCTGCTCAGGGAATAATCCACCACCTGAATGTGGCCAGTCCCATCCTCTGTGTGTTCCAAAACAATGTCTTGACTTCCTCTGGGTACACTGCAGAAGGGTGAGGAACAACTCTGCTTTGGGATTCTGCTGTGTGGCTGAGGGCTGCTGCCTTGGGAAAACCCCCAGGAGCTGTATTTGTACCCAGTGAGAGCACTGGGAGCAATCTGCCATCCTGGGAGTCCTGTGCTCGGAATGGTGCCTTAATTTTAGTTTTTATATTTCTCAGATCCTGTACTGCATTAGTGTAAATCTCTAAAATCCATTTGGGGTGTTAGTGAGTTCTCTTCACATTTTGATCAGACTAAACAATCCTTCCAGGCCTGAGAGCCAAGGTTACACCAGCTGCCTTGGGCCTGAAAAGTATAAACAAAAGTGAAGAGAAGCAAACCAGGGGGAAATTACTTCATTACCTGAAGCAATAATTGAACAATTAACCTCTGATGTGCAAATAGACCAAACTTATATCTGCCTGAAAATCTTGTGACATTATCCATCTGGGCTGTACCTCTGCCAGGCTCTTGCACTGCCCAAGGTGTATCTGTTAAAGGCCTTTCATAAAAATCCACTTTATTCTCTGTCTAGCCTGTGTTCTAGGCAGCCAGTGCAAGGCACCAAGGAGATCCCTGCTCTGTGCTTCTCTGCTACTCCAACTAATTTGCCAGTAGATCTAACAAGCTTGGCTTTACCTGGCTGAACCATAGGTGAAAATAAACCTTTGGGAACTGCTGGTCAGAGTTCCTGTCTCCTCATTGCCTTCCTGGGCAATCCCTTGTAGCAATAACAGCATTTTCCTGCTTTTGGAATGTATCAGTTGTGTATCTTTCCACCTGATGTGGGCTTGCAGATTGCCATGTGGCTTCTGAGAATGGCAGTGTTTAACCCCCCACAAATCTTATCTGGTCAACTCGAAAAACCAGAAGAGACATCATGCAAATACATTTTTTTTGTTGTTGTGGAAGGCCCCACTTTCAAGTGAGATGGAATCAGAGCCACACTTCACAGAAAATCAAGGCTGTGCTGACAGAAGATGTGACAGCACAAGCCTTTTTCTCATGGGGAGTGTCCTCCCTTCATACAAGTACCCCTCCTCTCTTGCCTATGCTTAAACTACCGGCACCAAATCCAGTTTCTGTTTCCTAGCCCTGTCCAGAGATTGTATTTTCTTTCCTATTCCCCAGCAAAGTCTTTGTCAGACTATTTTTCTTTGAGCTCTATAATCTTCTCATGTCTTTCACTTTCTGTTCAGATTTTCCCTGTGTCAGGTTTGGTGTGGGTGTGGTTTTTTTGGTTTTTTGGTTTTTTTGTTTTTTGGTTTTTTGTTTGTTTGTTTATTTGTTTGTTTGGGGGTTTTTTGGTTGGTTTTTTTTTGTGTGTGTGTGTTTTTGTTTTGTTTTGTTTTTTGGGTTTTTGTTTGTTTGTTTGTTTGTTGGGGTTTTTTTTTGCTCTTCTCTTCTGCACTAAGCTTTACTGACCTTATTTTCCTTATTTTGAGCTTTTAGAGAGCTCATAGTCTTGTTCCTCTTCTCCTGCACTCAGGTATTTCTCTCTGCCCTGTTTAAATTGCTGAGATTATCCCACTCACGTTTCCATGCTCTCTACCTCCCCAGCTGAAAACTCGATGCATTTTCACCTTTCCTTTTGAACACTGTCCTGCCATCCTGGACTGCAGATAACCCCCCACTGTTTAAATATATGGAGAAACAGGCACTGATTTAAGATTTGCAGAAAATTACAGCCAAATTTGTGGTCTTTAAAGAAGGCTAATTGATTTTTCAGACTTTACACCATCTTTGAGGATTTGCACGGATCTGGACACTTCAGGACAGAAATGCAGCTGTTTATTGGAAACTCCCCAATCCCCCAAAATTTCAGTGTCTCTGCCAGTGAGGATGTGCTGATCGAAGTGGGGATGCAGAGGGCAGACAGCAAGCTCAAGGTGGTTCTCACTGACTGCTGGGCCACTCCAACCAATAATTCAGTGGATCCCCTGTCTTATGTTTTTATCAGCAACAGGTACAGCAATGCCATTTGCAAATACCATGAGCCATACCTTTGGTCTCACAGTGGTACTGATTGATAATGTGTTTTAAATGTCTTTTACATGTGTTCTCATCACTCATGTGCATGATCTTTTTCTATTTAACCTGGTTACACCTTCTTTGAACAAGGAAGGTAGATATGAAAAGGGATTTCAAAGGGCCATGTGGAGGTTTTTTGAGTTTGGTTGTCTTCCTTCCAGTTTTGTGAGGGAATTGTGCTTTTAACCTGAAGAAATCACTTGAAGGTGATTTTGGCAGTGAAAGAGCATTTGAGAAGGGGGTGCTTTATCTCCTTCTTTATGGTTCAGAGGTTTCTCTGTGGTTTCAGTTTTATCAAAAGCTTATGTGCTCTTGTCAATGAAGAAATAGGTTATTTAATTCCTCACACATGATATTAAAGTAGCCTCTGGTGAAAGAGGAGGTTTGTTCCTGTCTGGATCCCTGATCTCACCCCAATATCATATTTCTTAGGCTCACCTACCACCTTAAAATACTGGATAATAATTTTGCTCAGTAACAAAATCTAGTTCTTTAAATTTGATGGGGTTTTTTTCAATTTGTGTTTGGTGAAGCCAAGTTTAAATCCTCCTTTCTGTTACTCTTTCCCTTCTTCTCCAACTCCCCAACCACTTCTCACATCTCCTGCTCCCCTTGGTTACTGTGAGAATAAGGCAGCAAACAGCTCCTTATCACCACTGCACTGCCAGAGCTGCTTCATGAAGGGCCTGGCTGTGACTTCCTAAAGAAAGGAAAGCCCTAAAACCCAAATTCTGTGCTATAACCACAACCTGCCTTCTCTAGCCTTAGCTGCTCTGTGTGGTTTGTGTCTCCCTTTTCAGCTGTCCCATCCCAAACACTTACACCACGCTGCTGGAAAATGGGAATTCGAGCAAAGCTCAGTTTAAGATGAAAATTTTTTCCTTTGTCAACAACTCTGTGGTTTACTTACACTGCAGAATTCGTATTTGTATGGAGTCACCAGGAAGCACCTGCAGGACTGTAAGTGTTTTGCTCTGATATTCTCTTCCCCCCCACCCCCAAAAAGTATTTTTCAGTGCCATATGGAGCCCTGCAATGGAATGGAAGGAGTAATGTTTCCAAACAAGGTTTAAAATAACTCTTGAGGTCTCCTTTGTTCTCTGCTGAGAGCAGAGAGGAGTGGCAAAACACTACAACCATGGGGAAGTGTCAGCTTTTCTTCCTGTTGTCATCCTCCTAGAAAAAAGGATGGCAGTGAGTTGGGGAACCTGAGAACTGGACCTTTCACTCATTTTAAGGATGACTAAAAAGCAATGAAATTGGGCTGGTGACAAAAGTATCAGCTCAGATGGATGTGTCACAAAATAGGAACTCCCAGAGTAGCAGTGTCAGAAGAATGTCTGAGTAAATTTATATATTTTTCTGTCCTCTTTTTTTCTTATCCCCTACAGATTTACTTCTCCAACTGAGAGTTTAAGTGCCAGGAAAGGAAGTTCAGTGTCATTAATTTTCTAGGGCTGTGATTTTAATAGAGTTTATTATGGCTTTTTAAAGCCTGATTGCTTTTTAAAGCAATAAACTAAGCCATGTTCTGATAAGAACTGCAAGTTTTAATTGTCTGTGCTACAAAGCATTACATTGTTTCTTTTTACTTACAAGTAAGTGATACAAAGCTTTGTCTAAAATGTGTTGCTACCATAGAAATAAGAAAAAAAATGTTTAACTGATGGGGTTTTTTTCTTACTAGCAGACACTTGGGAATTCTCTTCCTCTGCCAACCTTCCTGGTTCTTTTTCTATCAAGGATGTTTTCATTAGCAGTATGGTGTTCCCCCATTGTTTAACACTTTCCTCTAGCTCTAAATAACACAGTTTCAACCCATTATAAAGCAAATTATCTCTTCCTAAAGGATTTTAAAAGGCTACCAGAAGATGCTTGTTTCCTTTCTCAAAGCATAAGGCTTCCTCCAGATTAAAAAAATATAAAACCAAAAACAGTAGGGACAGGAAACCTGACTGACAATGGTAAGATGGCTCCAGTTTTTGCAGCTGAGTATGAATATAAATATATACAGGATGCATTTTTCTTTCTCCTCTGCAAAATTTACCCCTATGAGAAGTCAGTGAATTCAGTATCTTCAACTGAGGCTAAATTGTGATGTGGGGATCCAAGTACCAGGCACATTTACACAGGGAGAGCAATGGCTTTTACAAAGAAGGGAGGAGGAGCTGCAGAAGGTACAAAGATCAAGGAAGATGAGCAAGAACAGAGGGTATTTGTCAATAATGTAAGATGGGAAAGTGTCCTGGGTCTGGGATCTGACTCTCTGATCTGTTACTCTGGGAACAGTGACCTCCTCCAGGGCAGGTTTAGCTCAGCTCTTCACCCACACACTCCATGCTTACATCCTGTGTTATTTCTTCTTACTCAGTCTATTTATTCCTTGTTTTCTCTGTGGAGGAGAGTAAGGTGCTCTAAAGTTTAGAGTTAAAATAAAAAATGGACTGGCTGGGGAGAAAACCACTAAGAAATGAGTATGGTAAATTATTTTGAATGGGAAGAGGAGTGATGTGCCACCACCATGGAGATGTTTGGTGGAACGTGGCTGCTCCATGGCCATGTGGAACCAAAAATCCATTGCCATCAGGGAGCAACTACATAAATGTCTTCTCTAATGGATCCACCTACCTGGGAAAGCTGTTTGTGGGCAGACCAAAGTCATAAATATCCACATGGGTATTTTTCTGGGGGCTGACCTATCTGAAGACATTGTTGCTGGCAATGGATTGTAGAGGTTTTCCTACAGTCAGTGCAGTCAAACTGGTAACACCGGTGAGACATTCTGGTGTAAACACCCTGCTGATTTTGTTGGTCATGCTATGGTGCTGTCATTTCTCTGGGGGGTTTTGCCACAGCAACCTTTGAACAAAGCCAGTAAGCTTTGGTTCCCATCAGGGACTTAAAACAAAAAAGGCAGCAAACAACAAAAAAAATGAAGTGTGTAGAAAATGCCTGTGCAAGTGCTGCTCACACAGAGCTCAAGCAGCTGATCCCCAGCATCCCACAGGACAGGGATTGTAGTTCCCAGATTAGTGATTCAGGTGTCACCGAGGTTGTGGGTGGCTTCAGAATGACCCATGGCTCAGCAGGGTCTGAAAGCTGCTGCTGCTGCTTTTGCTGGTGCTGGTTGCAAAATCTGCTGTGCCTGCCACGGGCAGCAGAAACATCCCAGCAAAAGTGCTTGCAAAACCCTGGCATCAGTGATAAATTTATTCTCCCATAAGGTTTCTCTAAAATAAACAGAAAGTTAATGAAAATGTTGTCTATGTGAGATGTCTCTTCACAGCAGTGTGTTCCAGTGTGACTAATTACAGATTTTATACTGATTTTTCCCTGATGCCATTTCTTTTGGACTTCCTTTTGGTGCTAATTTCAGTTTAACAGAGCATAACATTAAGAAACAAAAGCCCGATGGTGAGAGCAGCACTGGGCTTTCACAAGCTCATCAGAAGGCTTTGTATTTTGAATTAGTAAGCCACATGACTTGTTGGAGTTTGAATTGATCCTTGCAGAGATGCCACGCGAGGGCTCGACTCCTGAAGGCTGGAGAAACCATGGCCCTGCACAGAACATCCTGGGGACCCCTGTGGAAATCAGCTGGTGAGTTGTGAACAGCCTATCATGCCAAGATTATTTTGTACTGGAAAAGGAACCCGCAGGCCTGTGACACACCAGGTTTTTGTGCCCCTCTCTATTCCTTGGGAGCAGGCATTCCTGCTGGAGCCACGTGGCAGCGTGGAGAAGCACGTGCCCTCCTTGGAGCAGGGACTGTCAGGTTGTCAGGGGAATGTAGAAAGGAAGATAAAGTGCTTTTGTGTGGCTGTTTGCACAGGGTAACAAAGTGCGACAACCACAAAACCAAACAATTATTTCAGTTGTGAAGTCTGAGAGCAGAGTCGATCTTTCAGATCGCAATCGCTTTTCCAAGTGTTTGCACTGCTGTTAGTCTGCAATTATTTGGGGCTCTGAAGTCCCAAATCAGAGGATGTGAGAGATTTTATTGTTGTGTTTCCTTTGGCTCCCTGGTATTGACTTCATTACCAAGTGAGGGGAAGTGGCAGAGCACAGCTGATGCACAGCATCCTTGGTTAATTTGGTGCAGCACAGGTTAATTGAGGGCAAACCCCAGCACCAGGGACAAGCAAGCTCCAGTTTGTTATGCACCTGCTTTTTCTGCATTTACCTTGAGTGATGCTTTCAAGGGCACCCACGGCCTCTCACTCATTTGGCCCCCTCCAGCTTTACATTTATAACTTCTTTATGTAAAGCACTCATTGAGAGTGTTTTGGCTCACCAATATCAGTCTGAACTCGTGGCTGCCATGAATAGACAGTTCATAATGTTCTTTTGGACCTAGGAACTGACTCACAAGAATGTATTTTTCTTCCATTATATGGTCTGTTCAAATAAGCCCTCAGTGCTCATTTCTGAATTTGTTCTTTAAAAAAAAAACACAATAAAACAATTAATGCAGTTTGCTTTGTTTAGCTCTTACATCAAGTAGCTCTCACTCCCATGTTTGCTGGAGACCCTGATTAATTTCTAATTTTGAAAAATGGCCATTTCCCAAAAGGGCTTCTGGTGAGGGGAGCTTTCTTTGGGTTGTGCTAAATTGATTTCCAGGAAAAGGTGACACTTTTGGATGCTGTCTTTTATTTCTATTTTGGATAATCACATCACATTTTAAGTGATCTACATCTCTGTGTTGAAGGGGATAACATGAATGATGATGTCAGGTAATAACAGGTGTAAGTGCTACAGTGAACATGAAAAACTTCACCTGCTCTGCCAACACTTGGTCACATGTTATGGCAAAGGCCACTGTTCACAGCCTCAGGAGGGCCTGCTCTGTGCTGGCTACAGGCTGCCTTTTCCACTGTGCATGTTCTATTTTATTCCTTTGTTTTTATGCTGAAATTCAAAAATGAGATGGAATATATCCCACAGCTCTGGTTTGGAAGGATGCTCTGGGTGTTCTGTAGCTTGAACACTGCTCTTACTGACTGTGGCTGCCAGCAGCACCCTTTGGCCAAAAATCTTGTCTGTAATTGCAGGCCTGTGTGCAGTGGTATTTATCTTCTGTGTGCCTCAGGTACCACACAAGTGCCTGGCAAAACAAGTGCTGCCCTGAAAATGCAAGCAAACAAATCCATGCTTCTGTAGTGCATTGAGCCTCTGCAGGAAGGAGTGACAAGAACTTGTACAAACACAAAGAGAGGCATCATAATAAAGGGAGAGGGGTTCCTGCTGGCAGATTTGGACAAATACATGAAAGTGGTTAAAGGGGAACCAGGAGAACACTTTCTGTCTGTGATCTGTGGTGCCTGGGAGGCAGCTGGCAATGTGGGATGTGGCTCTTGCCCACACTGGGGCATTTGGTGTTGGTTCTTTCATTCCCCTCTGAGTCTGGGTGCTCCTCCAGCAGAGCACAGGTCTCCTGCAGGTCCTGTGCCCTGTCTGCCAGGCTGTGCAGTGTGCTGGTTTGAAAGCAAAACCAGTGAGACTCCAAGTCAGAAATACAATTTAGTAGAGAACAAACAACGAGAAAGATAAAAATAAGACAAATGCAATAGTACAAAGGAGCACTGACAGAGTCAGAATGCAAACCTGACACCCTGTTGGTCAGGGTGTTGGAGCAGCCCACAGTGAGTCCTCCCAGAGTGACAGATGTGGCTCTGTTGGAGCAGAGATGATCCTCAAGAAAGGGTCCAGTCATCCTCTGGGAATCCAGTGGGAACGGCTCCCTTGGTGTTTGGGGTTGCTGTTTTATCCCATGGAAAGGCTTTGGCTCCTCCCACTGGGTGCAGCATCTCCCAATGGGATGAGGTGATGTTCTCAGTGCTGTGAGAGCCTTCAATGGCCCATTCACAGGGGATGTCCCTGGGAGGAGGATGGGTGGAGGAAGAGATAAGGAGGCCCTGCCTTATCTTCTGTTATCAGGTGTCCATTAACAGAAGGGATCTGCCCTCTTTCCACCCCTAGAGTTACAAGAGATAAAGAACAATATCTCCCAACCAGCTTCAACAGATGGAAATAGAATTCACATTTTGGTTACATTTCTTAACCCAGGACATGCAGACATTGCAGACAACCCTGGGCTGCTCAGCTGGCTCTCAATGACTGCTCAGGTGCAGCACTGAGCCCGTGGTCATTGTTTTTATATTCAGGAGGGCTGAAATGATGATAGAAAACTCCAATCTTCTTGGATGGCACACAGCAAAAGTTTATTAACAGGCACATCCTTTTATTCAGTGTTCCAACACAACGAAACATGATTGATCATTCAGATGAAGACCTCTTCAAAAACATCCCTGCAAGTAAACAAATTACAGTAACTGCAGGTGCAGAGATCAGGAATTATTTGGAATGCCTTCCTCTAGAGTAATGCATGGGAAAATCTATCTGACTTGTCTCCTCACAAGCTGCCTGATGCCTGAGAAATCCTCTTTGACCACTGTCAGCTCCCACACGTGGTGACCAAGCCAGTGTCACTCCACTGACCATCCCAGCCACACCTCTGCTGGCTCAGCTCACACCCAGCACACACAGAGAATCCTTCCCCAAATACTCTGTGTTTGAAGAGCAGCTACTTACATGATAAAAGCAAATCAAATCGTTTTTATAATCATAGATGAATGGAGGCAGGATTAAAATAGGGGAATGCTTCACCTCTAAAGTACTTCTGAAAGTCAGGCAGCAATTTAAAAAGTCACCAGTACTAATTCTTTAATTCTTGCTTTAGCTGAAAATCACACTCATGTCTGCAGGGACTCTGGTATGTAGAAAGAGAACATGGTCTGTCCTCACACCCTTTCCTTGGGAATCACCCTCCTCAGAAGGCTGATACACTTCTGTACCACAGTTCTGTACTGGAATGTTGGCTAATTAATATGCAGGCCTTTGTTCCCATCCTCCCCAGTAAAAGATTCAGGAATTTCAACCTTTTTTTTCTTTCACTTTTTTATTTTTAAATTTTTTTTGATGGGTTTTTCTGATTGTAGGGTGTTTTTTTGTTTGTTTTTTTAGCATCTGATTTGAAGAGAGAGAAGAAAGCTGGAATGGGAATTGGACACATCATCCTCATAGCCCTTGCTGTGTTTGCTTTTGTGCTGGGAGTTGTGACCCTTCTCATTTTCCAGTACCAGCGAAAGACAGGAAGATACAACCTCAGGATCAAGTCTGACAACTTCAGCTACCAAGTGTTCTATGATTAGTGAGTCTCAGGCTACCACATGTAAGTACTGAATTATGATCAGTTGCATTTTTTAGCTCTTTATCTCTGCCTGAAATGGTGAAATCATACCTGTAGATGACCATCTTTTATATGAGAATATTTGAACCTGCTGTCCTTTTTGCTGTGGGTAAATGCCATATAAGTAAGAAAGAAATTCCTACGGTTTTTCCCTGTTTCCAAATGGTGCAAACTACAAGAGGAGGAAGACAGCATTGTGTCCTTCATCTTCCTTCATGGCTTTGATCTCAGAGTAAATGGCACATCACCTCAGCAAACACCAACAATCATTTCCACAAAACAGCCATATAATAACCAGTGACTAGTGCAATAAAGGAGAGAAGCTTTACCACTCTCTTAATAAATTTTCCTCAGAAGTTATTCCTTTCTGCAAAAGCTTGAGTTTAATAATATTTTTTGATAAAGTAGTGGGATGTTGAAGAGCTTGAAGTATTGAGCTGCATAAGCAGTGCTTCCATGTGCCTGTAGAGAGTCTGAAAACACAGCTCTGAGGAGACTTAACCACTGAGCCACATGGTCTGCCTCTGAAACTTGGGAATTCAGTTTTCAGGATAATGTAGGATTCAGCACTTTTCCTGTCAAATTATTCTGTTCTAGCAGCTCAGCATCATTTGCATGCTTGTCTCTTTAAGAGGAGAAGTGAGAAAGCTGAGGAACAGCAGGCTGAGGAACAGCAGGCTGAGGAACAGCACCTAACACCACTTCCCAGCTCAAGGATGTTTGCTGTGGATGGAATTCTCTTCCTGGAAACAGGTTTATTTGTCATTACTGCCAGAGTTAGTCAGTAACCCTTCCCTGGTGCAGGACAATGCCTCAGTAAATGCACTGGACACATCCTGATGGCATTTGCAGATGATTAATTCACTGTATATTACAGTAATGTGTAATATACACCACAGGCAAAGGGCAGGGAACGCTAGCCCAGCTTCTTCCCTTGAGTAGTCACATTTAGCTGTATTTCCCTGTCTTTCCATCCCTCAGGCCACCCTCTTATCCACCCCTGGGCAGCTCCTGGGAGATGCCTGCAGGTGAGGGTGATGCTCTGGTGGCTTCCCAAGGGCTGGATGTGTCAGGAGTCCCAAGGGAAGCTACCTGGGACTCCTTGGTACAACTCCAGCAGCTGCAGTTCCATCAGTGATACAAATCCCACCACGGAGCCATAACCCAGCACAAAGGGCATATCGAGGTGCATTAGATCAAAACCTACACATGAGACCTCTAAATGTCTCTACAGAGCAAGAACAGCTGCTCTTGCATTCATCATTCTGCTCACCTGAGTAATTCCTCATAATAATGGGAATTCTGGACTCGTGCAAAGAGGTTGTAGTATAAAAGGTATTGTTGATGCCTTGAGAAGGCTGACATGGAATAGAGACTGGACAGAGCTAAGAGAATAAAGTAGGGATTTATTGAAAGGCCTTTAGGGTACACCTTGTGCAGGACAAGAGCCTGGCCAGGGCTACACACCCGAGACAGACCCAAAATGGTCACAAAATGGACAACCTGTCATGAGGTCCCGCACTTTTATAAATTTTGGTCCATTTGCATATTGGGGTTTAACTGTCCAATTATAGTTTCAGATTATGATCCTTCTTTTCTCTCTTCAGTCCACCCTTGTTTGTGCTTTTGGGCCTGAAAACTTGTAACAGTTGTCTTTGGTCTCCATCTGGAAAGGATTTGTTTCATCTACCTACTCCACGAAGAGATCTGACACTTAATATGAGGCTCAGAACTGCACCCCCTACCACAGAATCTGAAAAACATTAAAGCTGAAACTTAAGGCATCATTGTCAGGCTCATAACACTCCTACATCATGATGGAGTCTCAGCTAATGGCTCCTTTTTGGAGCTGGAACTACTCAGCTCTTCTTTCCTATATATTTTCTGAAGGGGAGTTAATTACCTTTCTCAATCCTGTTTAATTTGGTTTATTTTTTTTTTTCCTAGTGGGATCATATCACATGGAGAACTGAAGTTTGTCTTCATTCAACATTTGGCTGTTCTTGCTCTACACAACACCGACTCTTTCAAATTAATATAATATATAAAAGGCTTCTATATCCCCTTTCTCCCCTCCACCTCTTGTTTCTTGGCAATCTGGTTCTTCCCTGGTGTCCTAAGCACTCTTTGTGACAACAGCTCCAGGTTGAAGAGAATTTTGGCAGTTTTTCCACAGTTTTTCTATTTCCAAAATAGAAGGGAAGAAAACAAAGACATCTGGCTCTCTCTTCAAGTTCCAAGATGTGGTTTTCTCTCTGTGACATATCACAATGTGCTCATCTTAGCATCACTGTGCCATTAATATTGACAAGCTGCATGTTTCCATTGATATTCAAGGAAGTAAATCAGCAAACCATCAAAGAGATCTCCTTTTCAGTTTGTAATTTGCTGTTTACTCAGGGTGAGGTTGAAACTTTGAGCTGCAACAGTTTTGAAGACCTAATTGTGCAACGCCTTAAGTATACAGGAGCTGGGGAACAAGCACTGGATTTGCCACCAAGAAAAGAAAAACACTGTGGATCTAGGGCTTAACATACTCAGGGTGTTCTTCAGCATGAGTTTTAAAATTTGATTCACTCTGTAATCAATAAGAATTCAGTGGAAAAGAAAGAAAAGAAAGAAAGGAAAAAAGAAAGGAAGGAAGAAAGGAAGGAAGGAAGAAAGGAAGAAAGAAAGGAAGAAAGAAAGGAAGAAAGAAAGGAAGAAAGAAAGAAAGAAAGAAAGAAAGAAAGAAAGAAAGAAAGAAAGAAAGAAAGAAAGAAAGAAAGAAAGAAAGAAAGAAAGAAAGAAAGAAAGAAAGAAAGAAAGAAACTATTTTTGTTGCTGGCAG
This sequence comes from Cisticola juncidis, assembly GCA_013400215.1. Classification (NCBI taxonomy): domain Eukaryota; kingdom Metazoa; phylum Chordata; class Aves; order Passeriformes; family Cisticolidae; genus Cisticola; species Cisticola juncidis. Next base: position 73,742 of record VXBR01001461.1, read on the forward strand.
CCCATTTTTCAGATAAATCAATTGGTACCTCTATATTCTGCTTAATTAGACCCTAATGATTGTGCATTCAAGCCACACAGTGCTGCCCACCTAAGTGAGAGCTCTCCAATTGCAAATTAAGAGTTATAAATTTGACCTGAATTTTGCCTGGTGCAGCAGCAAAGGCTCAGTTTACATGGTCCATTTGGTACAAGTCTGTTCTGGATAAACTGGATAATCTGGATAAACTGGGGCAAAAATCCCTTCCACACAGTCAGCATCTCCTGCAGGGCTCTTTCCTGGGCTGCTCTTCTCTGCTGCCCCAAATCTCCACCTCAGTGAGTGCTGGAAGATGGGAGGTGAAGAGGTGTCAAGAACTTGTCACTCCTCCTACACAGTGATAACCTGCTGTACCTGGGTAACATCTGACTTAGTAATTTATAAACAAAATAATTCCTCCCTAGGCTCAATGAACACCATTATAAATAACTCTTGGTGGAAACTGGTCCTTAGCTTGAAGTCATGAATGTTTCTAGCAGTCATGGCACTGAGGTGCTGATTTTTGGGTAGGTATAGCATAGGAAAGTGGCTTTTCTGTCCTCCTAGTCCAGTTTCTATTAGTTAGTAATATTGGTAAAAGACTTCCACATTTTGCAAAAGGTTGTACTGATTGATTTTAGAGCTTTCATATATACTTTTAAAATATATCAATAAATTTCAGAATAATAATTTGCATTCTGCTTTAGATTCAAGTGACTCTATAAGGAGTAAGACACTTTGACTTGTCTTTTCCTTGTGAAAATAAGAGTTACAAAATCCTGACCTAAAAAAAAATCCATTTAGTTGTAAGTGGTGAAACTATAAATTATCTTTGCAGATAAACTATCTTAGTCTGATGAACATAGAATCATAGAATGGTTTGGGTTAGAAGGGACCTTAAAAACCATCCAGCTCCAACCTTCCACTGTCCCAGAGCCCCATCCAGCCTGGCCTTGGACACTTCCAGGGATGGGGAGTCCACAATTTCTTTGGAGAGCAACATAACCATTAATTCTTGTTATGTAGGAATTCCTTGATTTTGCTCAATTTGCTGTCAAATGTGAAATATGTTTGCCTTCTGCACTCCATGACAGGATCAGCTATTTTACTATTTTATTATCAATATTTTTCTAGTTTTTAGTACTTACAATCCTGAACTTCTTGGAGGTGACAGGATCAGAGATCTGCCTGTTGATTCTGGTGGAGCTGTGCCATTTTCACAAGCTGAGCACTACTCCTCTGGATGAAATGTGAACCAGTAGCTTGTATTTGATACCTTGCATGCTCAGCAGAAGCTGTAATTTATGACTGTGTTTAGAGGAATTTTGGTATCTTAATAAAGCAGCCTTGTAACTTATTGTTGACTTCTGTACTGTTTTCCTGTGTGATTTACTCACAGGAATTAAAGATGTGCACTTGGTGGATGTGGCAGCTTCTGAACTGTCCCAGTACCAGTATAAAGTTCAGAAATCACTGAAAACACAACACAGGACCTTATCCAAGCCCCAGGGGATTGCAGTTATCACCAGCTCTATACCTGTACCTCCTAAGGGTCTCTTTCTTCATTTCTTTACAAAGAGTAAACACACTTTAGTTTCATCCTTTACAGCAAAGACAACCAAAGGAGCATTCAGCATTCCCAGTCCAATTTATTGCAACAATGGGGTGATTCAGCCTGAAACTCCTGTCACAGCAGCCCCCCCAGTTGTTTAATTTGCACAGTTGTGGCAACTGCTCCAAAAGAAGAATTGAGTGTCCTTTGCTTGAATAAACAGGTTCTTAAAGAGTGGCCAGCTCTGTACAGCTCCTTTATCCCTGAAGGAAATTGTCCAGGGCATCCCATGCACTGATCCCTTAAACAACTGAAAGTTTGGCCTTCTAAAATTCAGTGTTCTGACTCTTTGTCTGGTCTATATACATCAGGTTGTGAAACCCACCAGGGCAGGATCACTGCAGCCCAGGCTGCTGCCAATATTGACATCTCTACCATTTAAAAACATAAATGTAAATAACTAAACATTAAATAAATAAAAACAAAGCACCAAACATTTATTTTATCTGTGCTGGTAAGCAACAGGTGTAGTAATGTTTCCTCTCTTTTTGTACTATCACCTGGATTAAAAAATTAACCTCATTGTGTTCTCACAGATTGCTTTCAGATCCCTGTGCTGCTTTTTCACCTTTCCAATTTGGCATTGCCAATATTTTGTTCTTTCATTAAAGCACTGGCTCTAAATAATTATTTGAAACAATGGATGAAAAAGCAATGAGGATTTAGTTTTGACTTCTCACAGTTTCCTAAGAACCACTTGAGGCCAGTGGTGTGCCTGTCTAATGTCCCCATTGCTCATGAGAACACAACTCTGCTGACACCTGGTGCAAAACACCCATCACTATTCCTTTCTCCCTGCCAAATTCTGGTCCCAGTGGGGTTGGGAAAATGCTGAGATATTGGAAAATTTCCTTATTCATTCCAATAGAAACAGGACAGGTTTTTGATGCCTGTTTGGAAAGTTTTCTTGCAGGCTGTGGAAGGAAACAAAGGAACTGCAAGGTTTGGCTGCAATTGATCCAAAACCATGATATTGACTATGATTTAGACAAAAGCCTAGAGCAGAGAGCAGCCTAATGGCTTCTCTAATCCACAGGCAGAAAATTCCCTTCCTTGCCTCTCCTGCCCTCCTTTCCCCAGTGATTTTTCCTCTGAAATCCACAGAAGAAAAAGTTTCAGAGACCTAACACGAACATTTGCAATCCTAATGCAAGTGTAAAAGAAGAATCGAGAAAAAGCCAGAATATTTGGAGATGGCAAGGAAAAGATGAGAACAATGAAATTCAAATTCTCTATGGAAGTTTGACTTATAAAACACTGGAGTAGTGCTTGCAATGGATCTCAAAACACCCACTCACAATATTCTCTTTAAATCAGCTGGTGCTCAATCCTCTCTATGATGAAGGCTAAAACAATTAGGATGGTCAAGGTAAATGAGTGTTTCTGCTTAGAAACTGGATTTGGTGAAATAATAATAAATGTAAGGAATGAAATAAAATATTAGTTTTATCCAACTATCTTTTTGTGTGTTCGGGTGTGTGTTAGAGAAAGTTAAGCCCATTTAGGGATACTGCAGTTTTGCAGTGCAGAGATTAATTCGAGCTCACCTTTTCCCCTTTTTCTCTCCTTGTCCTTACAGAGGAAATATTAGTAAAAGTGCTTTTTCCTAGGTAATTTTCTCACTTACAAAAATATTTAACACCTTCTGGAAAATTTCAAATATTTGTAGGAACTGGTGAAGTAATAAATCTTTATTTAAACAGCAATTTTCTCCTTTTCCTGCTTTACTACAGAAGCAATCGATTTCAAAAGGGAAGTGGCATTTTTCTTCCATGATGTTTAAGCCCATGAAGAACACAATCATTTGACAGCTGATTTTCTCTGAGTTGTTGAGTGTCTGGTTTTGCTACAGGTCACTCTGAGGAGGACCAGATCCTCAGGAAAACCAGAAGAGAAAATAAGTTTTGTTTATTTTATTGCTGATGCAGTGAATATTTGGCAAATTGCTGCGTGAGACTTCTGCTCTTTCCTCACCTGGGTCAAGCCCTTGGGAAAATCCAAGGGAAAAATTGCTCTAAGCATTGAGGAGTGCTTGGGACCTCCAGGCATGGTGGCATTATGGAGTTATTTTCACTGGTATTTGGAGGTTCAGTAGGATGTGAGGAGCTGCATTCTCAGCAGGCTGACACAAATCCATCCCAAAAACCCCTGCTCCCTCCAGGACTATGACTCTGAATTGCAGGAAGAGGCTGCTTTCCTGACACAGATATTTGGGTAGAATTTTCATTTAGGTACAATTATCCCAACAAACAACATCACTTCATCCTTGGGAGTGTGCTGGCAGCAAATAACACCACTGACAGCGTGGATTCCTCATGGCTTCTGCTCAGTAATACTGGAACTCTGCAAATCCACTCAGGAAATGTCTGGCTCTGCCTCTCAGAGTGTCTGGAGCTTTGATAAGGAATATTGGCCACAAACAATGCTCTTATTTATCAGCTGCCTTTGGCATCTGGCAGTTTGAAAAGATGAAGGAAGGGATTCACAGCAATATTTTGAGCAAATACAGCTATAATTGGTGTATGGAGACAGAAGGGTCCTGTGTTTGTTCTCCTGCCAGCCTCGAGAGGTTAATTACTGAGTGTTACATAGGAACAGTGCTCTCAGGATTATTCCAGCACACTGAATTGAGATCTCTAACTGCCCAGTGAGCAAAGCTGTCCACTGGGTTACTCAGCCAAAAAAGTGAAAATATGGAGGAACTGGAATTCAGAATGTTGCGTTTACTGAATCCAAGTTGATATTTTACAGGGCAGCTCTGGGTGTGTCTGTAAGGATTACATCAGGAGTTACAGCTGAACAAGATGCTGTTTGCTTCTGGGCATGTTTTTATTGTCCCAGGAAGATTTTCCACTGATAAGTTCTTTGAGACTACATTTTGTAGCCTGTATAAAAACCAGCTGGCTTAGTCACAGGTTTGCTGCTGCAAATTTCCTGGGTTTCTTGGCATTTATTTGACTACCTGTTAGTATTTATTTGGCTACAGCTGTGACATCAAATTCTTGAAGAGGAAAAAGGCACCTCTGTTTTCTGAAAGATCTGTGAGAGGCATGGCCTTGTGAAATTTAATCTCTTCCCTCAAAGGACATGTAATTCTCATCTGAGTTCTAGGAAAGCCAAAGTCAGAATGCCAGGAGGTGCATCCTGTGTCTTTGTCCTGTCTTTTGGATATCCTGTATCCTGCACTTCTCCTGTGAGATGTACTCCCAAAGATGACACATTTCTTATGTACCTCTTCTGGTACTCCCTATACACACTGGAGGCTGTGTGACCTCCCTGAGAAAATACTTGTTTGGTCTCAAGGTTGTTTTTCTTTGAGATTCTCTTAAGGTTGCTGTTCTCTGGGAGTCTCTTTGGGGTTGCTGTTCCCCGAGGTAATAAAGTTTTCAGTCTTCTCTTTGCCTTAAGTGTTTCACACCAGAGCCAGAGCAGACAAGCTGAGTCCACCAGTCTGTGTTCTCAAGGTTGTTTATTCTTCATTATCTCTCAGTTCTTTCCCAGCTTTGCAGGGCATCCCCAGCAGAGCAGGACTGGGTGGATCAGAGAGCCCCACACCTCATGTACAGTACCCCTGACCCAACCACCATCCAAAATGGACTTTTTATNCATCTTCCAGGTTTGTTATTTCTAGCACTTCCCCCAAAATTTAATTTCTTAAACTGATACTGGGATTTTCATGGGATAAAGCCAAGCCATACTGGGTGGCCCATGCTGTTGACTCACTGCTTTCCTTTGTTGTAACCACAGCTGGAAGTGTTTCCCATCCATAGGAGCAGCTGATATTTGTGCCATGTCTCGCTGTGGTGTCCTCCTGCTTTGAATTCCCCAGTGCCACTCAGATCCTTTCAGCTGCTGTGACTGCCTCTGGCACTTGTCACTGAGAGCAAGATGTGACACACATTTGCCTCACAGCAGATTTCATTCAGGCCTGTGCAGGCTTCTGCTCAGCTTTTTCAAGGAAATTCAAAATTAAGGGTAAGAGATGCAGTTTGAAGTTAATGTGAGGGTGCCTGGGCTTTTTGAAAGTGGGATCCCTTTGTGCAAGTTGCTGATATTTGAGGTGAGTCTTAATGGCAGCTTCTTGCTGGAATTCCTGCTGCATTTGGCAGATAATGGATGAAGCAGGAGATAGAAAAAAAGATGACACAAGGCCCTAAATTGTTTCTGTGACTGTACAGCATCTGTTTGTGTAGGAGCAGGTATTAGTGGCTGTCAGGTGAACAAACTGTATCTGTGCTCTAAAGACACCTGCTTGGAGTTTGTTTCCTTTCCCAGACTCCATAAAGATGCAAACAAATCTCTCTCTATTTTAGCACATCCTCGGGGAGTCAGATGGACCCTGCTAACCCACATCTGACAGAATCCCTCAGCCACGCTCTGCACATTTACTGACACAGCTTTACTCAGCTTTTCTGTCCAGTTACACACAAAATCTGCAATTTCAGCTGCTGGACTCAGCAAGTGCTTTGTGGTGCCCTTGCAAACCAACCTGGCATTATTAACCTGCCCAAGTAAAATCTCATGGAAATCTCTGCATTTCCCTGCCAGTGCAGCTTTGGCTGATTCACTCAGCACAAGAGGTGAGTTAATGTTCTGTGCCTGTTTCCCAATTTTCTGAGCTCTCTCCTGGGAACTCCCAGTGCTGCCTTTGGCCTCTGCTTTGCTGGGATCTGCAGTCACCAGGAGCAGCCCCTCCCAGCTGGACACTTGTAAGGAGCTGTTTTGAAGAGATTCACAGAGGGATTTAAACAGGAATTTGGCAGCTGATAAAACAGCATCCTCTGAGGTCACACCTGACCAAACACTCCTTCCTCCTGGAGATGTCCTGGTTGAGGATCAGCCATGCAGTCCATGATTTCTGGGCTGGCTGAAGGGAGAGGGCAACCCTTCCTCTGCCTTTTCACAGAGAAACTCCTTGCCCTCCTGCCAACAGGGTTTGGGTTTTATTTTCTCCTAATCCTGCCATTGCTTTGCCATGTGCTGGTGCCAGTGGTGGGGGAACCCCAAGGCAGGCAGAGGATACTGTGAGGTGGGGAGGCCCTGGCACAGGGTGCCCAGAGAAGCTGTGGATTCCCCATCCCTGGAAGTGTCCAAGGCCAGGCCGAATTTCCAGAGACTCCCAAAAAACCATTTCTCATGGAACCTGAGCCTGCCCATGGCAGAGGGTTGGAAATAAATGATCTTTAAATTCCCTTCCCCAAACCATTGAATGAATCTATGATTCCAGCTCCTAAAACTAATCTCAGTTTAATTCCTGCCCTCTTCTGTAACACTGCAATGTCAGAATTTCCCCCTTTTCTTTCACAGATTTCAGAATCACAGAACCAGGGGGAGGCAGCTGCTCTGCACATGCCAAGGTGAGCCAGCACTGAGTTACCTGTGCACAATGTGCTTTTGTCACTTTACTGCCTCGTCACAGGGTTTGGCACTGATGGATTTTCCTTCCCAGCAGAAGGTGGGAGCTGTTCAGGACCTGAAACGAAAGTGCTGCTTTGTTCTCAGTGCAGTTTCATTCTGCAGTGAGAACTCTTCAGCAATCTGGCAAATTATTCTGTTTATCCACCAAGCAGAAGAATATATATAAATAACTGTTCAAAGCAGTTTGAAGCCATGTGCCAAGAACAGCACAGGTTCTCACATTCTTTACAACAAACAATAAATGGTTTTGGCCTTTGGTAGTTTTTGTGGTTTTTTTTCCTGTTGTGACTACATTTATATGTCAAGTTTAAATTTCCTAAAGTATTTTATAATTTCTGCCATATTTTAAAGCTTAATGGCATGCCTTGGCAGGGTACATTTATTACTGCACACTATATATCATATCCTTTTGTACCACAGACATATGTAAATTCTCAGTGTGTGGTTTAGCTGACAAAGGGATTGAGGAGGCAAGAGGAAGAAATCTATGTGTGATGCAGAGATCACACAAAACACATAAAAAGCATTTTTCCCTAGGTACCAGACCTGTAACTACCTCGTAAGTCTGTGCAGGTGGTTCTGACCACAGGACAGAATTTTTTTACTCATTTCTCCACACCTTTCTCAAGCTCTCCCTTTAAAACAGCAACAGATAGAACAAATCAGTTGTTCACGTTTGTTGCTACTCACTGTGTACTTTTATCTGATAAATACACATTGCCTGTGGATTTCTCTTTTCTTTGCCCTGAGGCAAGTAACACATTCCCATAGAAATCAAAGGACATATCACTTTCCTTTCAGAACTGGAAACTCAGTTATTTCTATGCTTCTCCAAGTGGAAATGGCTTCTGTAATACAGATCCTGTTTGTAGCTTGAATCACTCAGCTGAATAATGGGCTTTATACAAGAGATGCAGTGACAGGACAAGGGGCAATGGGAATAAACCCACTGTCTTTCAAAGGGAAGGACACTGGGTTTAGGTCAGATATTAGAAAGGAATTCTTCCCTGTGAGGGAGGTGAGGCAGTGGAACAGGTTGCTCAGAGAAGCTGTGGATGCCGCTGGATCCCTGGAAATGTCCAAGATGAGGTTGGAAAGGGCTCTGAGCAACCTGGGGTAGTGGAAGGTGTCTCTGCTCATGGCAGGGTTTTGGAACTTTAAGGCCCTTTCCAACCCAAACCATTCCATGATTCAATGAAATAACTCATCTCTCACTGCAGCCAGTGGCACAATTTCAAAATCTGTGGTCAGGTGGGTTGAACTCAAAGAGGAAAGGCAGCCCCCTGCAGCTGACAGGATGACCCCTGGTAGAAGTGAAGGTCCAAAGATTGGACAGGAGGGTTGTGCAAGTCTTCCCTCATGTAACTTTTCCTTTGCTGTGCACTTGAATCCACTCTCAGAAATTCACCTGAATGCACTCTCAGGAGTCATTCCAGCCCATCTGTCCACGATCTCTCTGCAAGGCATTCCATGGCCTAAAGAGCATCTGAGACCTGATGCATGTGGGCAATATTTTAGTTTTTCCAACTCCTGCATTCACAGAGGTGGATGAGCTCACATTTTGTACATTCCCATATTTATATGCAATGACAAATTTATTTACAACTGATCCTTAGAGATGATGTAATTACTCTTTTTATAGTTCCGAGTTGCTGTTGATAACGATCTGCTGAAGCTGTTGACTCTACTCACATTGCTGCAGGGAATTTCCCCAGGCTAGAGGCACAAGTTGAAAAAAGCCATAAGTGAGGTGTGTCATTATTTCTGTCCTTCCTCTCCTCATTTTTTACCGTTTTTTTTTTATCAGCTAGAAGATAAACAGAAACTTTCATAATTAAAAGTTCACTATAGGTGTGCCTTTTGCAGGCACCTTGCTGTGTGATTGCATCACAACTGAAAACTGCTTTTTCCTTCCTGCTCATTCAAAACTCCTCTGTCCTTCTCCTTTCCCCTTTCACCTAGAGTAGACAGAATCCTCTCCCTCTTCAGCTAACAATAGTTTAGGTGAAAATACTTTGGAAAACTATAAAACTGAATTCTTGCAAGGCTGGGGTGTAAAACTGCTAGTGGTAAATTCACTACACCAGCAAGATTAACCTACTCATGGTGTCAACAAACCAAAGTTTGGATGGTAAATCTCAACAAAACCAGAACCCTCCTTGGTTTTATTCTTTTATACACAGAAAAGCAAAGGTCAAACAAACAAACCTATTGTTTACTTGGAGAAAGAAAGGAAAGCTTTGGGATATTTAGGCAGTTTGCAGAGTCAACCACAATGAGTCAGATCTCAGGCTTCATGGGATAAGAGTGGATCCTTTCTGGAATCCTGCAAGAATATCTTTGTCTGAATCCCTTAGTGGAGAGAAGACCAGCCTAGGATAGTAAATATGTTTTTCCAGTGAGATAATGAACCTCTAAGTGCTTCTCCCTCCACCCCCTCTATTTCTGTACTGGCAGCAATAACAAGAACTATTAATTTCAAGCTGCATGAGTTTGGGGAAGTGTTGCTTTCCAGTGCTATTATGCAGGAAATAAGCAAACCCACAAACCTGTCTGTAAACAGATAATGAGCCTCCCTTCCAGCCTGACCTCATGGAGCCCTGCTGTGCTGTCTCCTTTAGCCTGGAGATTGTTTTGTCCTGCTTACCAAGAGACCTGGCACTCCTGGGAGCTGCTCTGCTCACCTATCCCCAGGTGACCCAGAGCTGCACATGCAGCAGTGAGGGCAGGGGTTTTACAAAACCACCTTTGGGACAGGGGAAAGATGCTTTCAAGTGTCTGCACACCACAGAACAAACCAAAGTGTTTATAATGAGACTGGAGCTAAGACAAATTTTAGCACATCACCTGAACACCCCAGTGAGATGTGTTCTGTTTCTACCTTTTTGAGTTTGGAGGAGTTGGGCTGTGGCCAAGCCGTGGTTTCTCCCCAAACCTCCTCTCAGGTAGTGCAGTCCTGGTCCCCTCCTTCACCCCAGACATTTATCTTACCCCAGTCAGCCATGACCAGTGGACAATGGGAAAAGCCCTTCCCAGTCCTGCTCTCAGGCTGGGCCATGAGGCACTTACACCCAGGACCAAGGGGAAAAGAATGTGCTGAAGAAAAAGCAAACACAGATCTGCAGTGATAAGATCAGAAATGGTAACGGGGGTTTTGTTCTCCTCAACTGAACACAGGTTCTGACCTTTGTGTGTTAGTTTTGGAGACTTGACTTCAGCTTTCAGGTGGTGTTGCTTGTTTGGACAGCAGCTGTAGTGCAAATTGGAGTCAGATTTATGAAAATTCTTCAACTCAGCCAATAAATCCCACAGGTAAATAAGAAATCCATAGGGAAATAGACTTTGAGAGTACTTGAATTATTGCTTTTCTTTAAATATCTGGGGTGTGCACTTATCTTTTGCACTTGCACATGAATCTTTCCCCATAAATTTTATTCACCTGCTGTTTGAGTCACTCAGGTTAGAAGGCAGTTCTCACCTGACTCTTAACATTGCAAAGTGATGTGTGGATTCTGGATTGCTAAACAAAGGAGGGGCTCCTTCCTTGGCTTGTTTCCCCCTTCCTTTTCACCTCATTCTAATTTCCCCCTTCCTTGTTACGTAGCAGAGCTGAACAGAAAGTTATCACAGAAACAGGGAGTCACTGGATGGTTTTAGTTAGAAAGGACCTTGAAGATTGTCCAGTTCCAAACCCTTCCCCCTTCCACTATCTCAGGTTGCTCTCAGAGCCACATCCCAACTGGCCTTGAGCACTTCCAGGGATGGGGCAGCCCCAGCTTCTCTGGGAAACCTGTGCCAGAGCCTCACCACTCTCAAAATAAAGAATTTCTTTCAAATATCTAATCTAAACAATCTCCAATTTCCTCTTCCAATTTGAAGCCACTCCCTCTTGCCCTGCCACCCCCTGCCCTCATAAATTGTCTCTCTCCACCTTTCTTGTAAGCTGAATTCTCAGCAGCTTCTTGCAAGACTGATTCAGAATTTGTAGCCAGTTCTCACTTCTTGAGACTGAGTCCACAGCTCCTTTTGTGTCTTCAACAGTAAATGGAAAAAAAAGTAGTAGAAATGCCAAGCAAGTGGGTTTAATAATTTGTGTCACAGTGGAGCAGAGGGGGGCAGATTGGCAGTGGAGCCACTGTGCTTTGTGCTTTGTAGGACATCCCTGTCCCTTTCCCAAGGAGATCACAGTGCAATAAGTGACAGTGGGAGAAATAAGCTGTATGCAGAATACCCTGCCACTGATCTAAGAAATATTTATGGGCTGTTTCTTTTGATGCCAGGCAGTAACACATCTCCCAGGCAGTAACACGTCACATCACAGAAAAGGAGATTACTTCCCAACAGCCTTTGTGGTTTATACTTCACATGTGCATATATTTCTGTATTTTCTCTCTGCTCTGAGGACACACGAGGACCTCAGCATTGAGGCTTTTTCATTTCAGTGACTTCTGTAAGCACCTCCCCCTATGTTCCACACACAGGGGCACTGTCCACCTTCCACATCCATGCTGATTTGCACACTGGTCTCCATCCACCCTCAGAAACCTGATCAGAGAGACACATGGTGAAGAATGAGCAGTAAATGTGCACATGCACAGTGTATCTCAAGGTACTCCAGCTGGCAGTAGGTAATAATTTCTTCCTTTCTTGAGGAAATGCATTTACAATCCTAAAGCTCATCTATTTCTGTCCACTTACATCTCTCCACAACTTACATTGCTTTCATAAAAGTAAATAAATAAAACACATATCCTCATGTTGTTCAATCACTTGCACTTGTTTGGGAGTTAAGCTTTCTTCAGGGAAATAGAAAGGTTTGAAATTTTGAAATTGAAATAGGAAGTGATTGAAATTTCCACACACCAGTTCTTCACCTCTCGTGGCACTAATTGATCTGCTGCACTGATTCAGGTGACAGCTTTCCGTGCCAGATGTGGGCAGATTTTCAGTCTCTAAGGAGTGGTACCATCTCTGGATGTGTTANAGTTTTTAATATGGGGGGTTGCTAGTGATCATAGATCCTCTTGTTGCCCTATGCACTCTACACTTGAAATATGAAATCACAGAATATCCTGATTTGAAAGCAACCCAGAATCCCTTTGAAAAGATCAGAGCCCAACCCCTGGCCCTGCCCAGACACCCCAANCAATCACTTGCACTTGTTTGGGAGTTAAGCTTTCTTCAGGGAAATAGAAAGGTTTGAAATTTTGAAATTGAAATAGGAAGTGATTGAAATTTCCACACACCAGTTCTTCACCTCTCGTGGCACTAATTGATCTGCTGCACTGATTCAGGTGACAGCTTTCCGTGCCAGATGTGGGCAGATTTTCAGTCTCTAAGGAGTGGTACCATCTCTGGATGTGTTAAAAAAAAGGCTGGACATGGCACTTAGTGCTATAGTCTAGTTGAGGGGTTAAGGCATAGGTTGGACTTGATGATTTTACAGGTCTCTTCCAACCTCATTATTCTGTGATTCTGTGATTCTGTAGTCTTCAGGAAATCTTTGTGGAATCACTTCAGCCAGATATCTAACCATGAAATTCCTCTGTTAATAAAACAAGGGAAATCCATCTCAGTGAAACCCTTGGGGTAGATGAATTGTGAGATGTAGCCAAATCATGTTTCCAGAACGTTCTGAAAACCTCAAATGGCAGCTGCTGTAGAGATGCAAACTTTGAGGTCGTTACATAATCCTTTGGCACTGAAACTGAATGACTGCCAATGTTAACATGAGCGTGGAGGTCTTGAATTGACATATCAATTAATAATTAATAATTAATAATNCTCAGTGCCCAACCACCCTCCAGAGGAAGAACCTTGTCCTAAATTCCAACCTCAACCTCTCCCAACATCACTTCATGCCACTCCAGTGCCCCACTTTGCACTTTCTCACTGGCATTTCCTCTGCAGGGTTCTTACAGGAATTCCAAGGTTTGTTTCGAGGTGATTCATTGAAAGAACAGGTGCTTCAGAGAAGGACCGGTAGCTTAATTGCTTGTGATAAGATCCTTTGGATGCTGGGTGCATTCTTGCTAGATAAATGTGCCAGCTTATCACATGTTTGTTTTGAAAGCCAGGGACTGATCAGGCTGGTGGAGGAGAAAGCCTCCAAAACCCGAGTCTAGGCTACAAAATTATTGAATTAACACCCCTCTGGAGAGTAAACCAGACTGAATTAAAGTGAGGAAAGAAAAGAGCATTCTAAGGAACTGAGACAGGAAGAAATAATATCAGAGGACAGGGCTTAGTCATTGATCTCCTGCTGGAGCCCTTGAAGGAAGACAGTAACAGGGAAACAGAGCCTTCCATTATATTCAGTCCTGAAATGAAACAAAACAAGAATATGGGTCCCATCCTCCTCCCATTAATACTGGCAGGCACCAGAAGAATAATTTGCATTCCAGCTAAGCCCTTTTCATACCTGACCTGCAAAATAGTTTCTCAGGAATAAGGTGGAACAGGCACAGAGCTGAGGCCACCTGGCAGTTGTGTTAACCTAGAAAGGAGCTTGATGTTTTTGAGCTGCCCCAGAGCAACATCACAGGAAAATTCAAAATCATCTTAAGCTGAAACATCTTTCAAACACTTATGAGGTGGGTGCAAACAAGGCTGTTTAAACTCCCTGTACCCTATTCACAAATGTCACCAAATTCTTGTTCCCACACCTGTGTTGTGCAGGGACATTTTTTGTGAGGCTTTGGAGCACAAAAAGGGATTGTGATGCCATGCCTGGTATACTGAGCACTCATTACAGGTAATTATCTCTTTTTTCTCCAAGTGCACAAAGGCTGAGGCTGTTTCTCATTGTGAGAGAAAAGCAGCTAAAAGCATTCAGTAATCTACACAGTCATGGAATTAACTTTGTCACTAATGGCAGGAATTGGCACTGAGGTTCATTTGTGGTGCTGAGAGTGGGAGAGTCAGGCTGAGAATTTTCAGAGATGGAGATTTCTGTAACTCTGTCTCCAGGCTGGATGGGCTCTGATTAACCTGCTGTAGTGGAACAGGGGGATGGAATGAGATGATCTTTAAGGTCCCTCCCAAAAGAAATCATTCTGTGATTCTGTGTTGTGCACACCTTCAGGGCAGTGTGTGTTCTAATGCATGCAATATTCATATTTGTATTATTACATGAGTCACCTATTATCTCATTTCTCTATTTGCTCACTGTTTTGAAGAAGTTCATTATATTGTCATTTACCTGATTCGTGCCTTCCTTTATTTACTGTTTTTAATGATAAATACCAGGGTTTAAGGCTATTTAAGTGTTTAAGGACAAATCCCAGATTTTTGCTGGGATGATTCTATAGAAGGCACACCTGTCTAGAAAAACACGTTGTAACTGCCTTGCTGCTAGTGAGCAAAAATCTGAATTCTTTATGAAAGAAAAATTGAACAAATGGAAGAAAATTTGAACCAACTGCCAGTGTGTTCCTCTGCAGGCTGAGCTAGCCAGAAATCCAGAGTCAGTCCCTCTGCCTGAATGTTTGGCAGGGAGCAGCTCCACTGCCCTTGTGCTGTTTGTACCCAGAGATCCAACCCAGACTGCACTCCAAGGTTGCTCAAACATGGAATATTTGGCTGCTGCACACATCTGGTTAACTCAAATGTATAGAGTGAATTCTTGGGAGGAAATCACTTATTCAGCACAGCAACCAATTAATGATCAGCACTCAGTCCTCAGCCAAAAGAGATCCCCACAAACCCTTAGCACATGTACATTTTCTAATTCTGGTCCTGAAACTTTTAGATCTTGCATCTGTCACTGAGACAATGGAAAATGTATGATTGTAGCTTTTCCTTGCAAAAAACCCCCAAAACAAACCCCAAAATAAACAAAATATCCCCACAAAAACCACCACCAACAAAAAAAAACCCAACAAAACCCAACAAAACGACACCAAAAGCTCCCCACAAAAACAAAAACCAAACAACAAAAACCAAACAGAGAAAAGCTTCCATAAATGCCTTCTCTGAATAAAAAGAAGTAACACGTCCTACCCAGTGACATCTATGCTTCTAAAAAGTGTGGGCCAGGGAGAGAGATGATGCTCTGATTCTTTATCTGGCATTTTGTACCTGATTCCTCTTCCATTTGCTCTCCTCAGGATAATCCAATGCAAGGTTGGAAGGAAAATGTGGGTTTCTTTTAATCAGAGCTAATTAGAGCCCACTCATCACCTTTGTGGCTCAGCACCAAGCCTTGCCAGTCCTCCACAAAACAAAATCTGTTTTGCCAACAGCAAACAGAAATAGTTTACAATGCATTAAAAAGTATCTCAACATGAACTTCAAATTCCCTAAATCTAGGAGGCTTCGTCTCTTGTTTCTTTCCTTTTCATTTCTCTATTTTTTTCCCCCCAAGAAAAAAAATCATGATTTTTCTTAGCTTGCTTGGGATGAGCTTTAGATCTTGATTTAAGAAATTCTTCAGTGTGGTTGATGTGGGAGAAGGGACACTACTGGAACATGATGTGTTGTTTAGGTCTCAGGCCAAAACAATTTATACTCTTTGAATTCCCAGTGTTAATACCATCTAATTTCCTTACAGCTGATTAAATTTTAATGCTTCTCAGAAATATTTTTTTTACTCTGTAACATTTTAAACCCTCATGACCTGTAAGTTCTGAGTGCACATTTAAAGCCAAACATTTCGAATGTTTGGGGGCTTTTGGGATTTATCATATCTGTGCTGTTTGAAATCACACCAAATTAGAAATGCACAAATCAATTGAAAATAAGAGAGTTGTTGAAAAAAACCCCAAACAACAAAGCCACATTTTCTGTGGCACTGAAATTACAAAAGGTAGCTTTTCTGGAAGCAATGTTAGGCACGGGAAAATCTTGTGATTTATGATTAATGAGAGAGTAAACAGAAAATAAAAACCTAAGAGATAAAGTTAATATATAATAGGCTGACACAGAAACAAACCCAGTGCTTTCCTCTGAAAAAAAAGCAGCTGTGCATTGCTCAGGGGGGCTGAGCCCTCTGCAATCACAGTCACACACTAAGGAATTGAAGAGAAAATTCAGTGGTAGGGCACTTCTTACACAAGTGTGGTTGTAAATAATGCAGAATGGCAGCTGGAAATGGCACTGACCCACAGCCAGTATGAAAATTATGACATCAGTATTAATAATTATAATTATAATGAAAACAAAGTAAATTAACAACAATAGAGATAATAATCTTGAGTGATTGTAGAAGGTAGGAGGTTTTGAATGTCTGAAATTCACATTGTGGCCACACTTTGTGACAGTGCAGGCACCTCCCACTTCTAAGGCTGTTTCATTCACCAGCATTTCCTTCTGGGAACAGGTTGGCTACAGAGCCCTGTTTGTGTTATTCTAAGGTGATGAAACACATTCTGATTTTTACCTGTGACAGTTATGTGAACTTACAGACATTTTTACACACACACAGGAAGTTCAGTTCTTACCTAAAAATCCCATTTTTCCTTCACTCCTAACACCCACAGGCCAATGCACATCCTCACTGAAAGTACTGACATGTTTTTGGAATTTCTTGGACATGTAAGTTTGGTGCTACAGAAGGATAAAAAAAATTAAAACCAGTATTATCCTCTTCCCCAAGTTGTGATTTCCACAAGAAATTCCATCTCTGACTTACAAAATGACAAGTGAGAGTCTGGAAGTGTTTGGGGATGGCTGTCAGGAGGGAAAATTAGAAAACTGAGTGGCCCAGAATGGGTTATTTATTTTTCAGCTGTCACTAGCATTTCTCCCCAGCATTTGCTGTTTCTAATTGAAGTTGGTTGAGGGGCTTGGCAGCCCACAAGAATTTTGTTTTTCTCCACATTGTAGTCTTTGATTTAATAAAAGATACTGTCTTCACCAATGATGTAGCTGGCCTCTGAATTTCTTTTAGCTTCATCCTTTTTTTTTTTTTTTTTTTTTT
>VXBR01001461.1:90719-112364 GCA_013400215.1 Cisticola juncidis
TTTTGTTTTGTTTTGTTTTGTTTTGTTTTGAGAAGTTAAACCCTTGGTAAACACAGGTTTTTAACAACGTGTTTTTAAGCAGATAGAAATTAGTATCTAAAGAGAGTGGTTTTTTTCAAAAACTTTTTTCAAAGTCTTGAGTCTTTGATCACCCCAAAGGAATGACAAGGTTTTTTGCAAGTGAACTATGTGTCATTTAATCTTATTTCCTTGTGTATCTTCACCTTCTAACTCTAGGTGAAACCTGAGTTTTCTCAGCATCTTTCAAAAAGAAATGTAAGAATTAAGCGATCATTTAAATCTCGAGTTTACAGGTTCGTGAGATGAGTCACAAGGAACTTAAAATATTTGAGAAAGGTCACCAGTTTCATACTGGGAGGTCTCTTACCTGCAAGGCATGTGGCAAAACTTGTTCTGTGTTTACCAGAAAGCAACTTTTACAGTAAAGTACATGACAAGCTGGTCTAAAAGTTGGTTTGGTTTTGGGGCATTGTCAAGGTGAAGGAAGAAAAATCAGAATTGAGTCTGCCTGTCAGAGGAGCTTATCTGAACCTCAGCCCTGCTGACAGGCTCTAATGCAACACCCAGCCCCTCTGTTGTATCTATTTTCTGAAAAAAAGAGATTTTTGTTGTTTGTTTGGGGTTTTTTTAATGTTATATGTCATCTGCTGTATGTAAGTAAAAACGGGCTTATGCTGCCGAATCTGATCTTGGTTTCTTCTGGTTCATAAAAGAATTTCTCCTTTCATACAAGTTAAGTGTCACAAAAACCAGTGGTACTTCTAATATACTAAGGATTTGACTTAACAGACTTTGCAGCCAAGTTTCCATGGCTGTCATTTCATAGAAAATCCTGGTTAAGAAAGCAGGGAGTGGCATTTCCCACCCTGTCCTCCACAGTTTGAAAGCTCGTTAAAGGTTCTTTGCATGTGAGTAGGACCTGCAGAGGTCAGGGAAGGGGTTTAGGGTCAAAAACTACCCTGGTGTGTGGAATTCCACTTCCAGAACTCTCAACTGAGCATGAATTAGAGACTGGGCTTGGTCTTCTGGAAGTCCAAAAGAGAGAACTCTGACAGAATTTACCTCCTAAGTAGAAGGAAAATGTGATTTTCAATTATTCATGCAAGCAGAAATAGCTTGTGTTTATTCTTTAAGAATCCCAGTTGGATCTGTAAACAAGTGGTTGCTAAGAAAAGATCTGACTGAGTCAGGAGTTTCTACATCAAACAAGGCACAAACTGAAATTGCTGCCTCACACCAGAGAACAATACCCTTAAGCTCATTTCAAGGAATATTTGTCTTGCTTCCTTGACAGAGTAAAACCGAAATGAAACCAATTTTAGAAAAGAGCTGCTGCAGCAAAATCTGGAATTTATGCAGTCACAGATTTGCCAAGTCTTGCACGTCTATAAAAAACTTGAAAAATAATTAAGTTAATAATGTTCTTCCTTCTTCAGGCCTTACTCTGCCCCACTCCACTCCATCCCACCCTACTCAACACAGCATTCCTCTCACATAGTGTGATTGGAAAAAAAATCTCACTGCAAATGATTTAATGAAGACTTTTCACCAGTATAAACTTCAGGCAGGGAAGGGTATTAAAAATATGACAAAATGTAAATATTTAAGTCATGGATGGGCCCCAGACACACAGAGGCAGGTTTGACATCATTGAATTAAAGTTGTGACCCAGATTTGGTGACCAGCAGGGACTGTCCATGGCAGCTGCCTATAGCTAGGAGGAAGAAAAGAAAGAAAGAAAGAAAGAAAAGAAAATGGGGATAAACTCAGCTAAGAATGACCAGCCTGGTCACCCAGTACCACCTGCTTCAAAGAAGTGAAATAATGGAGATTTACAACCACTCCAATTTATTTACAGTATTGCAGAACCAATGACTGGCATCTGTTTGGTGCATTTCTAGCAATTTGTTGTTCTAATATAATGAACTGAATATTTAAATATTTGCTCCTAAATAATTAATAATACAGGAAAATATGGAGGGGAAAAAGGTGGATCTATGGATTAGGGCAAGACTTTTGGACCCAAAGCTCCTCAGTTCTGGATCTTACTCATGCTCTGCCTAGACCCAAGGCTGATGGAATATTTCACTTATTGAATATCCTGAATAAAAGGGAGTTCAGATGTGTTGTATTGCTCACTAAACTCTTCCTGTCTTTGACTCACCTAGGTCACACTCAGACCTAGCTCCAATAAGGAAAAGCAAGCATGCTTCAACAGAAAACCTCGGAATTTATTACGGAACAGGTCAGGTGTGAGATTTTCATTACATTGGCTGCGGTCCCGATCCCGATGTGCGTGAGGGACTTGCAGAGGCTGGGACGTAACAGTTGCAGCCTCGCCCCTGTTTAAATTACCAAAGTGCTCCCTTCAAAATGTCACTCTCACGCACGGGACCAGCACTGCAAGGAGGGGAGGACTCAACATGGGCACTCGGAATTACCTCTGGCATTTCATCCTCTCTGTTTTCCTCTGTAAGTAAAAATCTGTTTGATTATTTATCGGCGCTGTCCGTTCAGAGGATGCCCTCAAGAAACATTCAAAAATGAAAATCAGGGAAGGGGGGCTGCTAAAAATAAATATAAAATGCAATATTTACAAGATTGCAGTTTTTTGGGTTTTTGGTAGGTTTTTTTCATTTAGCATTGGATTTCAGCAGATATTTTAGTAGGGATATAAAGCTGTAAGTAGGTAAAAAAATGCAAGCAAAGTATTTAGAAAACTCATCTAAAAGATCAAATGTAGTGTCTGACCAGATTAAATGACTTTTTTTTACCCCTAAGATTAGTTATGAATGATGTATTTTGCCAGTTTTTCTCCTCTGAAAGACTCTTTAGGAAAAGACACGGATTAAAAAGCGGTTAAAGACACGGTTAAAAAACATGGATTATTAACTGTGCTGTGTTCTCACTGCACTGCAAAAGATTTTTTTAAAAAAATCTAGAAATTCAGAGGGCTGCATTATTTTATTCTTAATATGTGGTTTCATGTCATTCAGTGCAGATGAACACAAGTTTCTTGACTGATCAATACCTGCTGCTAAAAATCTGAGAGATACAAGCACAGGATCTTACAATTCAAACTGTATTTGGGTGTAAAAAACATACCAGTCTGTGGGAAGAATCTTGAAAAATAGTTATTGTTACATTATAAGTTTCTATGTAGATATCAAATGACATGGAAAAAAAAAACTTCATTTTTCAGGTGAATAGAGTCAAAAGCAGTTAATTAATGTGATTCTTGAGGATTTGATAGAGCTGCTCCAGTACACCCTGTCTGAGAATCCTCTAAGTTTCATTCAGGCAAACCCAAAGATCCAGGATAATAATTAAGTGTTGCTAAGGAGTAAAATTGCCATAAGGCAGAAGGATATGTCTGGGTTTTTAACAGGAACAAAGGTGCTCTTCAAAATCAAAGTTAATTACCAGATCAAGTAAATTAAATAAATTTACTTGACTGGGCAAATTAGCCTGATTATTTAACCACAAAGGAAAAAGTGTTTGATTTTCCTTTTAAAGAAACTTTGGGAGTGTTAGAAATGTTGTCAACTTCACATTTGCAAATTACAGGAGTTACAATTTATTTGTAGTTGGAAATAGAGGTAAATACAGGAAGGCAATGAATTTTTATTGAGGATTAATATGATTTAGAACATCAAGAGAAAGATATCCTCAGAAAAATTGTTCTCTCCTGCCTGACAGAAAGTAATTAGAAAAAGAATAAATGCCTTGCAAAATAAAGAAATTGAAGCAATAAAATATACACAAACAGGTAAGGAGAAAATCATACTGAAAAATGCACTGCACTATTTTTTAATTTTCCTGTTAATTCTCTAGGAATTTTGCTTTAGAGCAATCATATGATCACAGAATCATTAATGATGCAAAAGACCTTTAGGATCAAGTCCACCCTTAAACCTAACACTGATGAGTCCACCACTAAACCCGCTCCTTACTTAAAATGAAATAATATTTACAAGAAGAAAAGTACATAGAAAATTGAAAAAAAAATTATGTAGACTGGGAATAGAAGGTAATATAAATATCTGTGCTTATACAGAAAAAAAAGCATTATGAGGAAATTGGTAAGATCTCCTCAAATTTATGCAAATGGAAAAGGAAGTAACAGAAATTTCATGGTTGCTGAGGAATAGCAAAGAATACGAAACTGGAAATGAGGAAGGAAAGGAATAACAATGAAGATAAGAACCTTAAGTGAATTTTCACGCAAGAACAAAGTTACACTTGGTAGACTATTAAAGTACTTCACAGAATGACAGAGCAACAATCCATAATGCACATTTCTGAAATTCTGACAGGTACAGTAATGGGATTAGAGGGAAGAGACGCAGACACCGCTGGGAGCCCCGTAAATGTCCCGGGGAGCACAAACAACAACACCAGACCTGGCCCAGCTGCTGACAGCTCCAATGCCTCTGTGGCAGAGCCCAACACCCAAACAAACAATTCCCTCCTGGGCACGGCCTTGCTGTCCCCCTCCATGATGAGGATGGTCCCTACACCCACAAGAACAATGAGGGAAGGGAGGACATCTGCCAAGAGCATTGCAGTGAGCCCAGCATCCCCAACAGCAGGAACTGGCACCAACATGGGCACAGAGAATGGCACTGCTCCCTCCCAACCTCTCAGCTCAGCCACAACGAACCACTCCTCCTCCTCCTCTTCCTCCTCCTCCTCCTCCTCTTCATCTTCCTCTCCCAAGGGCTCTCCCAGCCCACAGCAGAGCAGCACCAGCAGCACCACTGGGATGCCCTTGGCCATCACATCCCACCAGCCCACGGCACTTGTGCCCTCCCCTGCTGGCAGTACCAGAGCTCAGCCCTCTGCTGGGACAGCAGGGGCCATGACACAGCCTGTGGCTGCCACCTCCAGCACCTCTCCCGCCTCAGGAACCATTGGGGCCAGGCCTTCACCCACTCTGGGCAGCAGCATGGAGACATCGGTGCCTCAGCTCTCCTCCACACCCCTCACACAGGGACAGGCCACGCCGGAGGTGACGGCTGCTCCATCTCCCACGGGGAGCCCCTCACCTCCTGGGACCACCATCCCTCCTGGAGAAGGGGAGGGTTCCACCATGAACCAGGGGAATGGAACAACAACCACTGGCCCCAACCCTGAGGGCTCCCATTCCCTCACATCCCTGGTGCCCACGGTGAGGATGGTGAGCGGGGAAGGGAGGACGGGCACCACACCCTCAGCACCAGGGACGTCTCCCAGGAGTGGGGCACTGAGCCCAGCACCCCCAACAACAGGGCCTGGCACCTCCACTGCCCCCAGCAAGGGCACAGAGAGTGGCACTGCTCCTTCCCTGTCCCTCAGCTCAGCAGTGACGAACAAATCCTCCTCTTCCTCTCCTGAGGGCTCCTCAGCTGTGACTCCCAGCCCACAGCAGAGCAACACCAGCAGCACCACTGGGGCACCCTTGGCCACCACATCCCACCTGCCCACAGCACTCGTGTCCTCCCCTGCTGGTGTTACAGACATGGAGTCAGGCACTGTGACAGCAGAGGAGGTGACAGCCAGCACTAATCCAGTGCCTTCTGCCTCCATCACCTCTCCTGCCTCAGTCATCGCTGCATCCGGCCGTTCATCCACACCAGGCAGCAGCACGGGGACACCAGGACCTCAGCACACCTCCCCACCCCTCACACAGGGACAGCCCACGCTGGAGGTGACAGCCACTTCATCTCCCACGGGGACCACCCTGCCTTCCACAACCATGGCCTCTGCAGGCAGCAGTGCCACCATCCCTCCTGGAGAAGGGGACAGTTCCACCACGACCCAGGGGATCAGGACAGCTGAGCCCACTGCCAGCACCTCCCACTCCCTCCCTTCCACATCCTTGGCAACCCCATCCACGATGAACCTTAGTACATCAACATCTGTTAATCCCTCTTTTGCTGGAACTTGCTGTGAGTATTTTAACACGTGACACTAAATTTATTTTACTCTATTTCTGGAAGAATTGAGTATAATTTTCTTTCATTATTATTATTTTTGGATGGAATTTGAGCTTTTTACAATGTCTTTTTTTAAGCTGGGAATTTAATCCAGAAATATGAATCCCTGCATCTATCTATTTTCTGAAAAGCTGCAATTGGCTGGAGTTGTTTTGGAAATTACACACCTTGTGTCAGGCAGTGCCACAGGGGTAAAAATGCTATGTAGTTATGTAGCACAGTCCAAGTTATGTCAGTGGGAAGTTTTATTGGTTTTTATTGTTTTTTATTGGTTTATTGGTTTTTATTGGTTTTTATTGGTTTTGTTGATTTTGTTCTTGGCATTTCCTTTTATGGAATACTAGAGGCAGTTCCTTCATTGGGAGAATCCAGTTGAATTTGTTTTTTGCTAGCTCGATTCTTATTTGTTTCAATACTAATTCTTTTCTAGTGTATCTTCAATTTTTTGCCAAAGGGCTATCTGCCCACATTCAAAGAATATAGAGTAATGAACCTCTCATCATTTTATAATGGACAGAAAAGTAAAGCTAAGATGGAAAAGAGGAGAATGCAGCCTTTTTTTACTCTGCACCCAAAAACCAAAGGCAGCATTACTTCCATTTCTAGTCCATGATGGTATTCTTGAGGATTGGTTAGTCCGAGGGGTTACTCCTTCCCTGATCTGGAGTCACAGTGTTCATGGATGGCAGTGGGAGATGCTGCACACACAATAAGGTACAGCTTGGTCTTTGACAGTGTTGTTTTGACTTGTTTGATATTTGACAGTCAATGGCCAAGGACAGCCCAGGGACGAGTGGCTCCTCAGTGGTCACAACTGGGACTGGCACTGTTTAATGTCCTTGTGGGTGACACTGACAGCAGGACTGAGGGCACCCTCAGCAGATTTGCTGATGACACCACACTGTGTGGGGCAGCTGACACTGTGGAGGGAAGGGATGGCATCCACAGGGACCTGGACAGGCTTCAGAGGTGGCCCCTGTGAACTTCATGGAGTCCAGAGAGGCCAAGTACAAGGTGCTGCACATGGGTCAGGGCAGTGCCAAGCACACACAAACACAGCTGGGCATGGATGAACCAAGAGCAGCTCTGAGGAGAAAGACTTGGGGGTGTTGGTGGATGAAAAGCCTGGCATGACTTCACCATGTGCCCCCACAACCCAAAAAGCCAAAGGTGTCCTGGGCTGCATCCAAAGCACCGTGGGCAGCAGGGGAGGGGAGTTCTGCCCCTCTGCCCTGCCCAGGTGAGACCCCACCTGCAGAGCTGCCTCCAGCCACGGGGTCCTCAACCTGAGAAGGATGTGGAGCTGCTGGAGGAGGTCCAGAGGAGGTCACAAATAACTTCAGAGGGCTGGGACACCTCTGCAGTGGAGACAGCCTGAAAGAGTTGGGGCTGTTCAGCCTGGGGAAGGCTCTGGGGAGATAAAACCCCTTCCAGTACCTAGAGGGGACCTACCAGAGGGACTCTGTGCAGGGGGATGTTGTGACAGCTTTTAACTGAAATGGGATAGGGCTAGAGTAGATAAAAGGAAGAAATTTCTCCCTGTGAGGGTGGTGGGGCAGTGGCACAAGTTGCCCAGAGGAGCTGGGGATTCCCTATTCCTGGAAGTGTCCAAGGCCAGGCTGGACAGGGCTTGGAGCAGCCTGGGATAGTGGAAGGTGTCCCTGCACACGGCAGGGGGTTAGAACCAGGTGATTTTTAACGTCCCTTCCAATGCATTCTGTGATTTTGTGATACACTTCTATGCTTCATATCTTGATAGAAACATCCCAGAGACTTCAATATTTCCCTGGGCCGTCGGTTTCCCATTTATACTTTGTTCCTTAAGGACACACAGGCTGTAACTACAGCCCTACAAATTCTACAACAAATTCTATAAATCAAACTACAAATTCTTGTATTTCACAAGAATTTCCTTTTCTCCTTTTCAGCTCCCATCACTTTGTCCATGCAGCTGCAGAACGTGACCAGCACAGTGATACAGTTCAGCTGGAAACCTCAAGGTGGCACAGCAGACAGTCCTTACACAGTGCGGCTGCTGGGAGGACCGGGAGGGACGCAGGAGAGAATCCTAAACGAAACAAGCACTTCATTTGAAAATCTGCTTTCTGGCCATCAGTACCAAATATCCGTGGATGTTTCAGCTTGCTCTAAGAATGTCAGTACCTCCTTGACAGTTCAGACAGGTATTTCCTCTGGAATTTTTTCTTTTTCTGTTAGCAAACTTTGGCCTGAACATGAAATTTTTTAAACTGAGCATCTACCTGGATATCAGTAAGCTACACATTGCAATGAATAGGCAAAAGGAGGCCAGACTTTCAGAAATTTAAGGTCAGACTGCAAATTTTTTCATGGGGCTAAGACCCAGAGCCTCACTTGGTCCTCCTGCCAAATTCAAAACTTTACTGAGCTACAGCCACAGTGGTTGTTCTACCCTCTCCCAGATCCATGCCCTTTAATTCTTAAGCCTTACTTAGCTGAGAAACCATTTTTAAACAATAACTTCATTTTGTCTGGTTATTCTTTCTTATGTCCACAGCTGCTAAAGTCTATAGGGGAAGCACTAGGATTACAAATAAAGTTTTCAAGGCTGCATATCAGAACAAATCAAGTACAGAATTTAAGGAGTTTGAAGAGCAGTTCATTATGGAGGTATTTTGCTTAGAAATTCTAAACTAAAATTTTATTTCCTGCCGAGCTTTTCCTAATGTAAACAATCATGAGGATCTGGGTATGAATATCTAAAATGTGGGTGGGAAAGATTATGTGATGGTTAGAAATGAAGCAGAAGTAATTTCTCATTTATATTGTTGTCCTCTGAGGCCCTGATTTAAATGAATTTCTGTCTGGAAGTTATACATATTTTCCTACTATGAGAGCTGCTTTTAACTGAATTATGGCTAGTAAATTGGTGTATGTTAAAGAAGAAAAATAGATACTAACTTCAACATTTTACCTCGCAGATAACAAACCATCTGCCACAGAAGATACAAGAATTAAAAAATGGAACAAAAATACGTATTGTAATTAATAGTATCGAGAACGGCAGCGTGATTGTGAGCTTTGACATTGTGTCGGATATTGGACAAAATATAACAAAATCAGAGGTTTCAGATGCTTTTATAGAGGCCCTTAACAGCAGCACAGTATTTAAGGTTGATCTTCAAAAGACTTTTGTAGAAGGTATGAATTTGTTCATCACTATGAGAGTTTAAGCAGTAGTGTGTATTTTTCACTGATGGTAACATCTGGTGAAATAGGATTTGGGTGGGAGAAGGCAAATGGTGTTTGCTTTATCTCTTTTTATAATACTGACTCAAATCTTTGTTCTTCTTCTGTTTTGTTTAACCCCATTGTAGCAAGGAATAGCTGTGAGCCAGGTTTAAATGACTGCAACCAAAATGCTTCTTGCACTGCTGAAGGAGCCACTTATTCCTGTCAATGCCACAAAGGATTCACTGACCACAGTCAACAAGTTCCAGGGAGAGTTTGTCAGCAGGACCCACCTTCACGTAACTGCTTTATATAAGTTTAAAAAACCCAACCCAAACCTTTAAAAAATTGCATATAAGGTCTTTTCCCTTGCCTGACCCTCCTTAGGCAATATCTTGCTATAATTATGTACATTGACCTTGGAGGGCCAATCCCCTTGGAGGGATTGGATTTTATGTGGTACCACAGTTAAATTTTTAGGCAAGCAATAGAAGCCTGCTTTCTGGGCTTGTTTATTTGAAAGTTGTTTATGAAAATAAGAAGCATAAACTTGGCCAACTTCAAGATGAATTCTACTCACTGCCTCCAAATTTCTATTTCACAGAACACACAACTCCAGTCCCTCCAGATACCACCACCACCAGTACAGCTGGAACAGGACAGACAACTACAGCCCCTCCAAACACCACCAACAACAACACAACTGGAACAGGACAGACAACCACAGCCCCTCCAAACACCACCACAACAAATACAACTGGAACAGGACAGACAACTACAGCCCCTCCAAACACCACCACCACCAACACAACTGGAACAGGACAGACAACTACAGCCCCTCCAAGCACCACCACCACCAACACAACTGGAACAGGATCAACAACTCCAGCCCCTCCAGACACCAATACAACTGGATTTACCAGATCTACACCTAGTTCCGTTTACACTACCACATTTACGTCAGCACCTTGCAGTAAGTAAATATTTGGTACTGAATAGTAGAATAAAAATGATCCAATTAGACAAAATATTCTTGTTCATTGGTCATATCAACTGTGAGGTAAAATCTCTGGATATAATTTCAGAAAGGGAAGCCTGATAAAATCACTGAAAATGCATAATTATGCAAATATTAATCAAGGCAGTTTCTACACATTCATAAAGCTCTCCTAGACCCAGTAAATATTCACTGAGTGCCTGCTTGCAGGCATCAACCACTGTGATAGGTGAGTTTTCTTAACCCTATTATGAAGCACATTTAATAAATGCCTCTCTGCTGCTCTGAACTTAAGTTTTCCTGGTGGTATTTTAAAAATCCATCCTCCTGAAGATATCAGGATGAATCAAATATCAGTCCACTTCAGAATGCTCATGTTTTTCTCAACCAGCCTCATCAGTTCTCTATTATCTTAAAGCAACATTGTACAATTCTTACCATTTACCACACTTTGCCAGCAGTTACAAAGGCTAGAAGGAAGCAGAATGTTACCCATTTGTGTTTTGGAGCCATCAAACAAAGTACATTAATGTATGGTGTCTGTCTATAGAGCAAATGATTCACTTCTGCTCTTTCAGAAGAATGAGGTGGAAAACTGAAATCAGCTCCAAAAAAACCACACAAGAGTTTATATTGGTTTCATTTCTATTTTTTCTTCAATAATAAATATGTAGAATTGCAGAAGTGAAATGAACTGCTCTCAGCTGTATGAAACTTTCCCACTTTCCAGTGCCAGTGTCCGTCGAAGTTCAGAATGTGGCTGCAGAAGAAATACAACTCAGCTGGACCAGCAGCAGCAAAGACAGCTGCTACAACATCTCTGTCATGGATGGAAAGAAGATAAATACAAAGCATACAAATGAGACAAAAGCTGTGCTTAAAAACCTGAGTCCTGGCCATGTGTACACCATTTCTGTGGCAGAGTCATCTTGTGCTGAGAATAAACATACTTCAGTCACTGTCCGAACAGGTACCTCCTCCACCACCCTGGCATTTCTTTTTTATTAATATGAATTCACACTATTTTGTTGCCATATGAGCTGGACTTGATCTCACAGAGTCTTATTCCTCCAACTATTTTTTTATTTATTTGACTCACCCCCTTATTTAGATAGGACTGCTTGAATTTTACACAGGAGTTTGTAAGAGTAAGAGCTTGCTCTGTAAAATTTCTGATCATGTTGTGTTATTGAGCCAGATGATTCTGCACAGAAGTCAGGATATCTTGGTTGTAAATTTACCAGAAAAATATTCTGGCAGTGTGAAGATTAGGTTCTGCATGCTCTTGTGAATGCAGGCAGTCCTTAATTGTCAATGTCACCTTTTTAATTTCATACTAGGTTATAGACATTAAGGCAAACATTTGTTTAATTGTGTCTCTGTACTAAAACTGATTCTGAAGGAACATGACACATAATATCCCCCTAAATCAAGTTTTCGCCTTTCAAAACTCCCCATTTCCATCTCCACTCAGGCAATTCCTTTAGACAAAACTTTTTCCACTAACAAAATTACCACTTGGCACTGTATACTTTTGCTTTTCCACCACTGGAAGAGATCTAAAACTCAGCCTGTCAAAGGAAGCCACTGGGTTATTTTGGCATGATCCACATTTGGTAAAACTGTGTTGCACTTTATCACTTTCCCAGTGGCTGAGAAAGTGCTCACGATTTCTTTTTATATAACTTGAAAGATCTAACTTGGCTTTTGGCAATTGTTACTTTCTTCCAGCATTTCTTGACCTCTAAAACATAAACGTCCTTGCTGCAATCCTTTTTTGAGTTCTCTAGTGGGTTGTCTGATTATTCTCAAAATCCTTCCAGGGCAATTTTTATGGCAGTCAACTGTGGGGGTTCCTTCTGATGGACTTACCCTCTCTCAGTTTTCAGGACCACAAAACAAGGAATTCTCATCATTATTTCCACTGAAATCTTTCAATTCTTCAGTCCACTGGCTTTCATTTATTAGTTTCTCTAAAGAATGAAAAATAAAAAATGGTATCCCTTTTGTAATCTGAAGCCATCAGCTCTACCAGAAAACTGTTTGTAAGCTAATTAAAAAGAGCAACAAAGACCAAGTCATCCATATTTCATGTGAAATTAAAGATGATGTTCAATTCTGTGAGAACTGGAGATATAATCCAATGAGCTAACCACATAAAACCTGCTACACCAACCTTTAATGGGTTTTGACCCTTCATAAATAATTCAGATTAACAAGTCCAGACAAGCATCCTGAGATTTTGAGGCTCCATGATGCAAATTTTTCCAAAAAGAAATTGCAGGTGACTTTTACTTCTGAAAACTCCATCTAGCTTACCTGAGTTGTACAAGCATGTAATAGCACAACCTATATCTTTAGCTCTCATAAAAAAATCAGAGTTCTCAATGCTATTTCAGTGCGTTCTCAAATACCACCTACCCACCCACCACCTGCCTCTCTTTTGATATGCTCCAATTTTATAATTTGCAATTCTAAGTTCTCACTGGGCCAAAGGAGCTGCTGCTTAGGTCATAATGACTCCTTGGTCATAATTAAAGACTTTTACCTATTCCTTTCACCTATACAATTTTCTTATTAGCATCAGTAATGCACGCATAGAAGTGATTATCTTGATTTTTACATTTATTTTGCAGATTCTGCTTCCTGTTGGAAAAGAACTGATTTTTGCTCAGCACAAAATACTGGCTGTTCTGACTTAAAAGGCACTGTATGCTCCAGTAAGTTTACAGAACCCTAACATTTGTTTATCCATAACTACGGGGTATTATTTCACAATATAGTATCTCCCATGAGTATTTTGCCATCTGCTTTATTATGTCAGTTCACACAGCTTCTGAAGTTCACACTCCTTTGGTGGAGGAGCTGCCTCCATCAAACTTCAGTGTCAGCTTCCAGCTCTATTTTAGTCTGGACTTTTCTATGTAAAGCTTTCCTCTTTTGGCTCGGGGCTCATCCACCTACTCAGGAGGATTTAAACTCACTCAGAGCCTTGCAGAGTCTAACAGGCTGGTGTTGCTTCTGCTGGGATCAATGGGAGAGTGGCTGTTGGATTAGGGAGTGGGATGCACCCTAAATAATACAGGAATGGTGAACAAGTTGTGAGGATTGTGATGGCTGACAAACTTGGAGAGATTCAGCTCTGAAAGTTCCAAAGCCACTGCATTAGACAAACATGATACACTTTATTATTACTATTATTATTATTATTACTATTATTCAACTGGTTTCTGGGTTTATCAATTCATATTATAAACTCATGGGATAATAAAGCCCAAAGACCAATTGTGGAGGTAATCCTGGGATTCACCTAATTGTTTCTTCTTTTTTTTATTTTTTCCCAGACCAAGCATTTTTCAGCAGCGTTCGGTTCAAAAGCCCGACATTTAATAATACACTTTATAACTCTGATAGTGAAGACTACAAAACAATGTCTGAAAGCATCAAAACAGATGTAAGTTGGTGCAATCTTCTTTGTCAACATGAATGAACTGCAGACAGGCTTGTGATTAGCAACCTTAGTCTCCTATATTCATTGCTAAATCAGGACTCTGACAGGTGAAAAATTAAAAACAGTATAGGAAGCCCAAAATCTGCCAAGGACAGACAGCTTCTGTCCAATGAGGAGGGCTATATTTCCTAAGCCATCCTCAAATACAAGTTATTTAGTGAAAGGCCCCTTAAAATTCTATTTTTGTAAGGAACATCCCGTTCTTTATTTTCTCCCACTTCACAAAACTGGTGCCTGTGGAGGCAAAAAAGAGATGTCACTAAAAAACAGCATTTCAGCCCAGACTTGGAAACATGAAAACCTTGCAAGTGTGTGCTGTGAGTCCAGATTATTGGCAATTCACTTCATGGAAGTGGCTGCAGGACTGGACAAAGTATCAAGGGGTCATCTCAGGGGGAAAATGAGGAGACAAAGTGAAAGCCTTGAGCTGGAAATGCTAACAGGCAGAAGCATCAGTCTACCACTTAACTGTCTTTACAGCATGTTAAAAAAACCTAATCATTTCAACACCTCTCAGGAATCCTGATATATATATAAGCCTGCTGGAAAGGTAAATCTGCTGTGAGATTGGGGTAGACTGCTTTAAATAACTAACACAGCTATTTTTAGTGTGATGATCACACCCTTTAGCTAAGAAACTCCACTGATTTCAAAAGCAGTAATTAATTTGTTCTCACCACGCCAACTCGGAGGTAACCTTGTCTTATGACTGCTAACATCTCCACTTCACGGATGGAAAATTTATTTTAGTGGATGTAAAGGTTTCCTCCAACCTGACTGAATGCAACAGGAATCCCTTTTCTGGCTTTTAATAAGCTTTTACCTCATGAAAAGTGTCAGCTTTTCTTCAAAAAAATGGCAAAATCAAAGAGAAGCTGTACTAACATGATTGAAAGTATAGACAATTTCTGGTCTTGATTTTTTTTCCAATTTGTATGTTGAAATATTTCTTTTACATTCCACAGTACCACCACTCTGTAGTTGTAGCTTTGAAATTTTGCAGTTTTGCCTGCATAAGTCAGGTTTCCTATCTAAACTACTCACCAAAGTGAGGAAAAGAAAAGCATTTTTGGAGCCTCTGGCCAAAGAACTTAAAGGGATGTAAAGTTTGGGGTGGGGGTTTATCCCACAGAAAAGATGGAGGCAGAAAACTGAGCAGTGACTCAGAACAAAGCTTGTTATCATCTGGGAAAAATAGTAATCTTTCAGACTTTTCAGGTAAAATACCATATTTATCCACAGTGAGAAGATAACTTCTCTTGGTGGGTTGAATCAAACACCCAATTTTCTGAAAAGATCAGTCCTGACAAAAACATTTCAACCAGTCTTATTTAAAGAAGGGGACTGCTTGTTCTTGCTTTATATGCAAATGAAACTAAGCAAGACTCTACTTCTAGAGATATCAGTGTAATTTATTTGATTTTGATTTGTGTCGTGGGAATACACTTGGTTTATGCCAGAATGATTGAGAGGCAAATCACACCCTTGTCTCTCTTTGCAAAGGTAGTCTGTAATGTCATGACTTCAACAATCTGGTGACAAAAATAAGTTTTCAACCTCTCACATCAAGTTCTGTGCTGGTAGTGTGTGCAGGACAATGCTTGAAGTTTAGTTGCACATAAAAAAAGTTAGGGGACATTGAACATAACTTTAGAAATATTGGGTGCTCTTTGTAGATTCCAAATTTTGTACAGTCAGGGTCCCATATGGGTTTGTGGAGGAGGACAACTTTTTAAAATGCATTATTCATTGATAACTAGCTAAACAGATTGGAGCTTTGGAAGTCAAACTCAGATTTCACATTTTCAATCCCAGACAATGCATGGCTCCGGAATCCTCTTCCAATAAGATTTTTTTATTTGTTATCCCAAAGCAATTACCTTGAAAGAGTAGAAAGTGAAGAAAACTGAACATCCTGATGTATGCAGGATGTGTGTGTTCCTGCTGTGCCTCAGCTGACTGACAAGTGGAATAAATCTCAATTTCACCTTGCACAGGTTGTTGAAGGAATGCAGGCTCAACTGGGGAATGACCACTTCGATGTTGTCATGCTGGGGTTCAGAAATGGCAGTGTGATTGCTGATTTTCTCTTTCTGCTGCCACAAGAAGAAGCCATGGATGTGAATGAGGTACAGAGCCACCTGAGAGACGTATTCAGGAGCAAGTTTGGGAACGAAGCTGAAGTGCAGGGTAAGTGATGCTGAAACAGCTTCTCTGCAATGGTGTGGGGATTGAAGGGTCAGGTCTACCATTGTTAAATTAAGGTGATAAATTAACATCTCTCTTCGAAGAGATTCAGATTGTTGAAGTAAACTAATAAACATTCACCAAACATACAGGGATTTCATACAGGTTATGGATCTATTTTCAACCTATTACACATACCCAGTTCCAGACTCAAAGGATGGGCTCTCTTCACACTAAAGGGTCTCAACTTATATCGTTCCACCATTCCATCCAGCAAATTCTCAGAGCAGCTGTTAGGGGTGTCACCAAGAGATCACAAGGACCCTCAGAAAAGATTTCTAGTTAACAAATCTTCACCACATACAAAAACATTTTCAATATTATTCAAAAGTTTCAAAGCTGCCAAGCAGTAAAACACAGCTGTCACTTAGGGCTCCAGGATTTCTTACACCCACTTCTTTACTGTTTCTAGCTAACATTTCTAAAATGTGTTTTAAATTTCCAGCTCAGTCTGTTCAGTCATCAACTGACAACAGTTCCCCCTGGAGAGTAGCAGTGATTGTCCTTGGAGTTTTACTTGGAGTTGCTTTAGTGCTGATCCTCCTGGGAATATTGTTTTACATCTATATGAGGAGAAGATCAGGTAAATACTTGGTTGAACCCTCAGGACTCATCGGAATGTTTGTCTACAAGCACTTGTGAGATAAACCATCAGTTTCACTTAAATATTTTGGGCAAGGCAGAAGATTTATATATTTATCTTACATTTCGATGTTAATTGTGCATTTTAGGATAATTCCACCCTTTCCATCTCAATGTCCATTGTCCAATTCCTGAGCTTCTAACAGCACCCAATGAATCTTCCTTTAAACAGGAATGGGATTTTCCACTTTGTACACGTGGTAGAGTGAGGAACAGAGAGACTTCTCTTCAGCCTATCCCCTATAGGTACTGCAATGGCTCCTAAAACTGCAGTCTAGAGAGACAGGATCCAAACTACTCAATCCTGTATTTAGGTGACACTGAGAACAGGGTGACTGAGCCTGGTAGCTGTGGCAGGTCACCTAACGCTCAGCTGAGCCCAGAGTCATCCTGTTGGGTATTGTGCACTTGGCCAAGGGTGATTCACCTCCTCTGAGACTTTTATCACCATATAAAGATGGTTTTTCTCTCCTGTGACCGCAGAATGTGCCCAGGGTAATCATTCTAGCATATGCAGCTTGGTTAGGAGTATGGAGAAAAATGAGATACATCCCTTGCTGTACTTGCTATAGAAGTCTGGTGGACCAAAAACTTGATTTGGAGGCTTCAAGGTTTCTTTAATTGCTGGGCTATGAAGAAATAACTGCTTATATGTTATGTCAAATGTATAGCATGCTAGATACAGGTGTGGTTTCACAGCATAGTCTCAAGGTGTTACTAGATGGGGAAGGCAAACATTAGGTTAATTTGAGCCCAAAGTATTTTACTCACTTATTTTTGCCTGTCAAAAATGGTTGACTGAGCATGGATGAGCCATATGGAGCAATTTTGTCCTGCTCTTGATAATCCTAAAGTAGAGTCCAATAGAAGCCACTCATGGCATTGGAGCAGACCTTGCTTTGAATTTCTTCTAATTGCTTTAGAACAATTAGAAGAAATTACCTTTAACTCTTCCCACCACTCTTCTCTGCAGTCCTGGTGAAGTTACAGTCTGTTTCTACTATGATGCAGTTTTTCCTGCTTGGAATGTGCTGAACAGATGATAAAGGGGCAGTTCACTGCTGTTTGTATTTCCAGCAGGATTTATGTGTTTCCTTTCAAACCAGCTCTCCCTGTATCTGTATATTTTACCAGTCTGCCTACGCTTGGAATTCCTGTAGAGGCACTGAGTATCCCGTGATGCTGAGGCCCTGGTTCACACCCCCTGAACACCCCTGTTTTTTGGGGATTAGGTTATGGTTATTTGGCAGAGGTTAGAGTAACCTGGTGCCAGAGATGCAGCACAAGGTGGGAGCTCAGCAGAGTGGTGGTGCACAGGCAGCTCTGCTCTGCTCCACGTGCAGCCAGCACTTCCATCCCTCCTTCCCTGTGCTAGAACACAGCTCCTGGGAGAGCCCTGCCGAGGACCCTACCTGGAATATTATTTTTAGTAGCAGGGACCTATGAAACAGGATCTTAAATCTCCCTTTCCTTCCATGTAGAGTCAACTTGTCTATCCTGATTAGGTCTGGGGTGTGGAGTCACAGACACCTCACTGATGGAAAGAGAGTGATTAGTATTTGTTAAACTTATATTATGTGGCTTTTAAATATAGCTAGTGTTCTACTCACTGAGTAATCACTCAATGTATTCTGTCAGTAAATACAAGTTCTCCAGGGAGCTCTGTTGAAAATACAAATGAGTACTCTCGCTTATGTTAATACTCTTTTAAAAAATTCTTTTTTGAGGGGCCTATTTAGAATAGCAAATCCTCATTGTCAGTAAACCTTTCTGATGCCCTTGTAAATAGTGTTAAATAGATGTACAGCAGGCTTGAACAATCCTGGGATTGTTCATACAAAATGTATTTAATGTCTTCGGGAAAAAAAAAAAAGTGGTATTTTAAACATTTTTCTCAAAGATGCTTTACAAATAAAATCTTTATTTTTACAATTGTGCATTGTGAAGAAATCTGCTGTTCTTGTTTTGTCATGTAATTTGGAGCCTCTTCTACCTACCTAGGGGGGAGAATGGCCAGCGACAGACCTAACCTTGGTATGATTACACAGAAGAATGATTTCTTTGAGCTAAAACCAACAAGAGAGAAGATCTACTGAATCTATCCTTTTTTACCTTCTACTTCAATAAAAATCCCCCAACCACCACAGTGTGGAGTCTAAACTCTGCGAAGTCTCTAAAAATGAGAGGAGGAGAAGCCAGCCCTCCCCTTGCCACAGAAGAACATTTCCTCCCTCCCAAACAGCATTCAGATGGGCTCCTCATGCATATTCCCTTCTCAGAAAAAGGCAGAAAGTGGCACAGAGAGATAAATGGCTGAGGATAAGACACTCAAAATATCGTGGCAGCTGGCTGCTGTTGATATCAGTGGGATTTAAGCAATTCCTCCATTTTTGTGTGTCAGGATATCTGTGACTGAGAAAGGGCATTTTGTCTGTTTCAGAATTCCTTTTCCCCCCTTGGAACTGACTGACAGAATGATCCAGAAAAACCTGAGCTACCTACCAATCCCTTCATGCATGCTGGGATCAAGGCCAAGGTCTTAGGAAATACTGTGCTCATCAGTTGGAACTGATGAGATGAGACTCAAATCCTCACCTGACTTTTTAAACAATTTTACCTCTCCACAATTTATTATTCCAGCTGTCAATAACCAAAAGCTTTTGCTTCACAATAATATGAGAAAATCATGGTGCTCTGGAACCAGGACCACACCCAGTTGTTGCACTGCACTTCCAAGGACACAGGCAGTTTGGGACTGGATAAAGCCAGGCCTTGGAAGAGCAGGTTGTGCACTTCCCATCTTCTACCTAACTGAGATTATTTAGGCTGGGGAGTTGCCATCTTCTATCTAATTGAGATTATTTAGGCTGTGCTAGGAATTTCCCGTAGTGCC
This sequence comes from Cisticola juncidis, assembly GCA_013400215.1. NCBI lineage: Eukaryota > Metazoa > Chordata > Aves > Passeriformes > Cisticolidae > Cisticola > Cisticola juncidis. The sequence goes on from VXBR01001461.1 coordinate 110,219, forward strand.
TTTGTCACTGTAGATTTGTGATGGAACAACACCTTGAAAGGGAGGAGAAAGCAACAGGACAAGCTCTCAGACATAACCAAACAGGCCTGGGAACACTGGGAATGCCATGTCTGCCCTGATATCTCCCAGCCTGTGACAAGGCAGGTGCCAGAGGAACAGAAGGAACTGAGGATTAACACAGGGAAGCCAGAAGTTCCCTCTGCAGGGAGCTGAATCTGCCATGTGCAGGTAGAAAGACTGGAGTGAGACACTAAAGGGTCTCAAATTACACAAATCAGCAACAAGAGGGGTCAAAGTCACAAACAGCACAGCAATGTGTCTTTCCAACCTTAGCTGCTTGCTTTCCTCCTCTCAAACAGCAAGAATGTGCTGTAGGACTTCAGGATATCCCAAGCACTTACTGACTTACAGCCAAAGGAGTGCATGTGTGCCCTCAGCACAGGCTGGAAAAAGGAACTGGGGGATTTGGGTCTGGCAGCTGGTGCCAGGAAACAGGCATGACCTGCTGGGACATCAGCCAGCCCCCTCCTCAGGCCCACATTGCCTTCACAGGATATTCCAGGGCTTTACCACTGCCTGTGGTTGGGCCTCATGATTGACTTTGGAATAAAAAACCTGCTGACATCAGCTTCCAAGTGTATTAGTGGGGAAAAAAAAATCAGGGACAGAAATATTGCTGTTGGTAGTCCATGCAGACCTGTGTCATTTTAGTCATGTTATAGGGGCTGGGCTGTCCAAGGACATTGCCTTCTGGGGACCTAAATCAATATCATCCCTCTTTAGCTACCATTAAATGGATCAAGCTGGTGTATCTGCCTGCTGGAAACCCAGTTTTTCCTTTTTGAGCAGATCCAGACTGGGCTGCTGCTGCAAAGGAGTTGGATTTAAACATTTTTTGGTGTATAAACACACTTATCTGCCAATTGTTTCCAGTGTTAATTGGTTCTTTTGAGGACTCAGTTTCTGAACAATCAAAAAATTTAGGGCTGTGCTCAACTTCTGGTTAGAAAGCTTGCAGTGGAAGACTGGAATTTGTCCAGCTCACATCTACTCTGCTGTCCCATGGCCCCACTTAAAAGTTTGTCCTGAGAAACTGAAGGCCTTCTGAGCTGCAGGTCAAATCTGTCTCCATTCCTCTTGCTGTGAGGGACACCCGATCTTTAGAACGGTTCAATATTTGTTAAATTGGATCAGAAACTGTAGCTATAATGGATGTTTTAATTCAGGGATATATATATATATAAGCTGGTGTTGCTGCTGTTGTACCTGCCCTGTTCTAATCTCACCATGATCCCGTCCTGGCAGCAACACAACACAGGTTAGGCAGGATTAGAAACGACTCAAAATGATTTTAGGATGGCTTGGTGCTGCCAGGTGTTTGAGGCATTTCCCACACCAGAACTTGACCCACAGAAGACAAGTCCAGCTTCGTTTTCTGCACTTCTGTGCTTTTCCAGTTTAGCTGAGTTGCTGCAGTGAGTCAGTGCAGCTGTGGGATCCCACTGCAGATGTGCACAGTTGACCAAAAAATACCTAATGGATTAATTAGAAAAGGGGATATGTGTGAGTGGGCTGAATTCAAAGCTCTTTCACTGCCAGTTATTCCTTCTTCTCAACTTCCAGCTTCATAAAGAAACATTTTTTTTTTTTTTTTAATACGACACTGAATGAATATAACACCACATCCGAGCATCCATAAATCTTGTCAACACCTTGATTAGACACGGAAAACTCAGCATTCAGGAAGGAGTGGGATCAGAAAGCGCTTGCACTGTGCAGCAGGAGCCGCCAGATAGCGCTCCCTGTACCGGCACCAGCTGCTCCAAGACCTGTTTGCACCAAAATCTTCAGTAATTCACCGATTTTTGGCTCAGCACAGGGCAGCCTGGAAACTCATTTCCTTCCAATGGCCTTTGCAATGCTTAAGTGCACTTCAGTTCTCTCTTCAAGCCGTGCCTTCTTCCCCATGGCTTGAGAGTGGGGAAATTAATGAGTTTTATTGCTCTGGAGAGGTGACACAGAGCAAGGAGATACTGGACATCCTGCAGGTCACCCTGGCCGTGCCCTGGCAGCAGCTCTGGGGCTGTGCTGTCCCAGCCCAACTCTGGTTGCACTTAAGCTCCTGAGGTAATTACAGCCAAAAAAA
>VXBR01001461.1:117389-233060 GCA_013400215.1 Cisticola juncidis
AAGGGAAGGGAAGGGAAGGGAAGGGAAGGGAAGGGAAGGGAATAGTTTAGGTTGAAAGGGACCTTAAAGATCATCCAGTTTCAACCCCCTGCCATGGGCAGGGCCACACTCCTCTAGACCAGGTTGCTCAGATCCCCATCCAACCTGACACTAAACACTTTGAGGGATGGGGCTTGCACAACTTGACAGGTCATTCAGCAATATTCCTGTGAGGTTTGACTTCATATCCTGTCTCAATCTGTTCAACACTGTACAGTACCACAAAATAACACAAATAGTTTAGCAACAGGTAAAGTGACATCCCTCAAGGCATTTATCACTGGGAAAGCTTCTAATGGGCATGTTTTGATTAAGATTGCACTAGAAGCAGTGTTAGGCCTGAAGACATTAAATATTTGAATCACTGATTTGGAAGTAAATATAACTCCTCCGCTGATTAAGGTGTGTGACTTCTGCAGAATGGTAAACAAAGAGGCAGGAACGGCTGCAATGCAATGATCTTGACTTCTTGATAAGCCTGACTCACTTAAGTGAAAAGTATTTAAGCAGCTGACTGCCCAAATGCACTTTTAGGAATCAGGAATGAAGGCCACATCTCCAGAACAGGAGGCTGTATCTCCCAACAGGAATGGATTCAGCAAAGGATTTGGCAGTGGAAGGATAAGCAGGTCAGCCTGAGCTCCCACAGTTACATCGTGGCCAAAAAAGGTTAATGGGATGCTTGGATTAACAGTGCACAAGCAGGGCAGGAGCAGGGTGATGTTACTCTGAACATGGCATTAGTGGGATCAACACTGAAATGCTACATCAGGTTTTGGCATCGGCTGCTCTAAAGAAAGGCTGGGAAGGTACAAAAAAGGAGCCACAAATGATTGGATGGCAGGAGAAACTGCCACAAAATGAGTGCTAAAGGGTTCAGTGCATTTAGTTTATACAAAAGAAGAAAAAAAATTGGACACATTTTTATTATGTCTTTACTGTTATTATGAGGTATTTACCTTTCTTGGGACCAGGAGAGGGAAAAGTACCAACCTGGAAAAAGGCTTTCTAACTTTGTGCAGAGTGCAGTCCACTTGAAATCCCCAATCTTCTGTGCTTCTGCTGCCAGTGGTGTCCAAAAGCACCTGTGGCACACAGGCTGGGAAAAGGACTCTTTTTCCTCCTGCTGTGGATGCTCAGTGCCCATCTGCCAGGCACAGTCACTGCTCCCCCCAGCCTGCAGCAGGTGCGGTTGTTCAGTCTCCTGCCCTTTGTAGAAGAGCTGCACATCCTGAGGTGAAACTGTGGATTTCATGGAGCTGTGGATTCCATTTCACCCAGGAAAAAAGAAGAAGGTGGTATTCACACCCTTTCCCCAGCTGGGCTTCAGTTGTATTTTCAAAACAGAACAACTGTGAGGGAAAAGACACACAAACCTTTCCCCACAGGCGGCAGCCTGGACTGACGTGTGCAGGGGCCGTGTGGGAGCTGCCCGGGGCTGTGTGGGAGCTGTCCCGGGGGCGGTGTCAGAGCTGCTCGGGGGTCTTGTGGGAGCTGTCCCGGGACCGTGTGGGAGCTGTCCGGGGGCCGTGTGGGATCTGCCCCGGGACCGTGTGGGAGCTGCCCCGGGGACCGTGTGGNCTTGTGGGAGCTGTCCCGGGACCGTGTGGGAGCTGTCCGAGGGCTGTGTGGGATCTGCCCCGGGACCGTATGGGAGCTGCCCCGGGGCCGTGCGGGATCTACCCGGGGGCCGTGTGGGGGCTGTCCGGGGACGGTGTCAGAGCTGCTCGGGGGTCTTGTGGGAGCTGTCCCGGGACCGTGTGGGAGCTGTCCTGGGCCGTGTTGGAGCTGTCCCGGGACCGTGTGGGATCTGCCCGAGGCCCTGTGGGGGCTGTCCGGGGGCCGTGGCACGGTGGGGTTGCGGCGCAGGTGAAGCGCAGGCGAAGCGGCAGAGCTGCGCCGGGCGGAGAGGAAGCAGCCAAGGAAGCTGGAATGAGGGGATAGGCGGGGTAGCGGGCAGCGGGGCAGGGCTGGAGGGGCTGGAGAGGCGGGAGCGCAGGAATGAGGAGCCGAGCGCCGGGAGGCGGAGCGGACAGGGAGTTTGGTTCAGCATGTGCCGTGAGCAGCTGCGATCTGACAGGTTCCTGGTTCGAATCCCGTGCAGCAGCGTTCAGCGGCAGGCACGGCTCTGCCACGGGCCACTGAGCGGGCACAGTTCTCGGGTAGGGATGTGGCTGCAGGAGCCCTCCGCGCAGGAGAGCCAGGCGAACACAGCAGATGCTACAGCGGCACAAGCGCCCGCCTCCGTGTAATGTGGTCTCAGCTGTAGCGTAGTAGACGTGTACAGTTAGAACCGAAATTCGAGCAAAACACCAGCAGAGCAAGGCTGCAAAGAAAGCATCGCAGCGTGCTGTTCAAGCAGGAGTCAGCCAGCTCTTGACTTGGATGCCTTCCTCCAACCTATCACATCGAGTTACCACCTCTCCCTTTTCCCTACAATTAACTCTGCTCTTTCACTAACCTGCTCACTTCTTCCCCCCATGCCCCTCCCTACTTTTCTTTCCTCTTCTCCTTTTCTCTCCACTGCACACTCACAGATCACACAAAAACACCGGCTCACATCAAAACAGCATTTCTTTGCTCAGCCTCATCTTTCACCTCTTCACACCTCTGCTCTTTCCACTTTCCCTACAACAACGATTGGCAACAACCACCACACCTTTTGAGATGCCCCCCTTTTCTTTCCCCCACTTTAATTTCCTTATAGGAGAAAGAAACCTACAGAAATACCTGGGGCAGGGCATAAGGAAACATCAAACGTACTCCACAAGCCATCCAAACCTCTATGTGTTTTCACATGCCAAAATCACCCTCTCTCCACCACAAACTGCTGCTGAGGCAGTTTTGTTCCACCAAATAAATGCATTTCACAGTGGGCAGTTCATTTTTGCTCTCAGCACAAACCTTTCCCCACAGAATTCATAACAGCAGGGACTCAGGCCTTGTCCTGTCCCATCAGGTGTATTCTCGAAACAGAGCAGTGACTGAATTTGAAATTTACTCTTTCCATCTCCACCATGACTGATCAGGGGCAGGGTTGTTGGGTGCTGTGGGAGAGGTGCTGCTTGCAGCTTTCAGTGAGCAAAACGAGAGTTTGGGTCAAGGCTGAGAATTCCCTTTGGAAAAAGCTTCCAGGTACTAAGTCCAAGTCAACTTCTGCAGGCACGAATCTTACCCTGGCATTTCCTTCTGCCTAACTTTTCCTGGTGATGTGTGTGTCCCCCTTCTCCAGATGCTTGACTCCATGCCTTGGCACTGCCCAGGGAGGCTGAACTAAAGGATTTCAGGAGATTGGTGCCATGGCTTTTCTCCACGTTGCCCTGCCAATTGAGACTGCAGCTTTTTCTGTGAGAATAATTTCTTCACCTGATCTGCTCACAGCAGGTTTGCTGAAGGTTTTACCCTTGGCTATCACTGCATGAGTGCTGTCCCTTGCTCCCCTGTGCCCAGAATCTGAGGCTACAGTCTGGGAAGGTGCAGTCCAGGGAGATCTGATGCCTAAAACCCAGCTGTGGTTTCCAGTCCTTAGTGTGAGCAATGTGTGCACATTTCTGCTTATAAGCAGGGCAGTATGATTTGAGGGAGACTGCACTGGAGGAATACACAAATATGTCCAAAATAGCCTCTGTGACCCAGCTCTAGGGACCTTTTCCCTAAAGCCTTTGTCTTCTTCCAGCATGAAGAAGAAAAATCTGTTGCTTCTTCCTTCATGGTAACTGAGGGAAAGTAAATTTGCTGCGAGCGTGCTCTGTTTACATCAACTGAAAGCAGTGAGTTCATATAAATTATGCCCAATCTCTGACCAAATAACTCCATTTGTTCAAGCAGGAAGCCTGACAGTGTGTTTTCTTGCTCTCTCCTAGCACATCTTGGGATCAGCTGGCAACTAAGGCCTACTTAGATACAGACAAATGAACCACCAGCTCTTGCAGAGATGATTTCTTCCTCTCAGTGCAACCCCTCTTCAGTTTGCTTGATCAAAAAAGGCAAAACAAAAGAAACCAAAAAAATTAAAAAACCCAAACAAACAAAAATTCCCACAAATTTCCATCATAGGGAAGGCTGTACACCTACAGCTTGCCATGAGTTCCACAGGGAGCAGCCACAGAAATGAACAGCAGCCAAACTGGTCAGACACAGGTTGGTGTTCTGCCCTTCAGTTTCTTGCCTGAGCATCTCTTGAGTGGGATACTCCAGTAGCCAGATGTAAAAATACAGATAATATCTGGAGTGAAATGAACATGTGAAACCTCTTGTGTTACTGCTGGAAGTGTCAGCTGAAGACAAATGTGGGGTGTAAAACACAGCTCAGGTGCCATCCATCTCTGTACCACTGGCCACGGCTGTTCCAGGTGACAGGCAAGCCAAGATGGATCCAGAATCCATCCCAAATCAAGGTCAATATTTAAAGAGGAAAGCCTGCATTTTCTTTTGGGGATGCCCGTTTCTTTCTAATCTCTCCAAGATTCTCACTCTTCTGAAAGAGAATCCACATGACTAGCTCAGATAGCAATTTTCCAAGCAGCTAAAATTAGAGATGAATCCCACCCATTACACAGAGCAGACATAACCTGCAAGGAATGACTGATTATGTTCTTCAATATTAAATAGATCTGAAGGCAGCTCTGTTTAAACGGACTGATTACATTCTTCTCAAATAGCATCATGGGAATATTTCCAGGATGGATAGGGAAGTATTAATGTCATGTACAGAAAGACATGACAAAATTCAGAGGGGTTATGACTGTTGTTCCAATAAATAGGGAAGGGGAACAACAGGAAGGACCACAACTGTGAAACCAAATTTTCTGGGGAGAGTTACTTTGAAGTCAGAATGAAAGCACACTCAGGCCATTCAGGATCTTTTAACCATTACAAAACTGTGTTAAAAATATATACAATTATACCTTTGCCTCCCTTTTTTTACACCCAAAGAATTTGTAACTTGGCCAAACTTAGCTTTAGCAAGAGCCACAAGAGCCATGTCCCAAATTCCACCATAGATGGTTACTCAAATGATGGTTATGAATTATGGGGGAAACCCATTATGCCTCTCCTTATATTTTGGTCTCCAATATGATTTGCCCTGTTTACAGATTCTTTCCCCACAAACCCCAAGACCACTTCAGGTCTAGTGGCTGAAGTCCAACAGGTTCCAGGGGCTTCTGATCAGATACCAGACAGGCTCTGCCCTTCCATGGGGTCACCTGCTGCAGTGACCCTGTCTGGATCCCGGCAGCTACCAAAGTCTCTCTGTCACTCTCCTCTCACAGGGGAGAGAAACTGCAATGCCCATGAGTTAAGGGCAGAGACAGCACTCAGTAAACACAGTCATGGGTAAAACAGATTCAGTTTGGGGATAGTAATTTAATTTATTGCCAACAAAATCAGAGCATGAAAACAGGCAATAAAAACAGGCTTTAAAAACCTGCCTGGGAGACGGGAATGGGGGTTCTGGTCGGTCCATCATACACTGTTCCTGTCCCTGCTAAGGGGAGGGGAGTCCTTCCCCTTCTCCAGAGCTGGGTCCCTCCCCTGGGACATGGTCCTGCATGAAGTTGTGCCACACGAGTCCATCCCGTGGGAGACTTCTCCAGGAGTTCGTCCAGTGTGAGTTCATCCCTCGGACAGGAGCTCTTCCCGAAGCGCTGCAGCGTGGGGCACACTTGCACGGGCTGCAGTCCCTCGAGGCCAGGCTGCTCCAAGCTGGGTCCCCGACGGGCTGGCAAGTGCCAGCGGGCAAGCTGCGGCAGCCTGGACTGCTGTGGGAGGTGACCTGGGCCGTGTGGGAGCTGCCCGGGACCCTCTGGGAGCTGCCCGGGGCCGTGTAAGAGCTGCCCCGGGGCCCTTTGGGAGCTGCCCCGGGACCGTGTGGGATCTGCCCCTGGACCGTGTGGGAGCTGTCCCGGGGCCCTGTAAGAGCTGCCCCGGGGCCCTTTGGGAGCTGCCCCGGGGGCCCTTTGGGAGCTGTCCCGGGGCCCTNGAGGAGCCGATGAGGAGCGTGGCTCAGCGGTACGCAGCATGGTGATGGCACTACGTGTCCGACGAACAGATCCGCGCGTTCGAGGCCACAGCCCGCCTTGCAGCTTGGCAGGTACGGCCAGGGCACAAAGGCAGCGCTTGGAGCGTAGCATGGTCTGCGATACACCTCTCCATGTCCCAAGAACCAGCACGAGGCACCATGTCCCAGGAACCACCACGAGGCACCGGTGCAGGACACCTTCTGTCCACTCACTTCCCTCAATAGCATCCGAATGAGGCAAGAAACCCGATCACCACTGACTCCGACCCCATCAAAGCGTCCCTCGTAGAGTAGAAATAGATAGATGTAGTGCTATAGATGATACAACTGTCATGAAGACAAGCAATGTAAGACTGCAGAGGATCTGAGTCTTCTGTCCAAGCAAGAGTCAGCCAACTCCTGCCTTGGATGTCCTGTCCTCCTCCAACCACAACACCATCTCTCCCTTTTCCTAACAATTGACACAACACATCTCCCTTTTCCCTACAATTAACTCTGCTCTTTCACTAACCTGCTCACTTCTTCCCCTCATCCTCTCCCTGCTTTTCTTTCCTCTTTTCCTTTTTTTCCTTTTTTCCTTTTCTCTCCACTGCACTCACAGATCGCACAAGAACACCGGCTCACATCAAAACAGCATTTCTTTGCTCAGCCTCATCTTTCGCCTCTTCATACCTCTGCCCTTTCAACTTTCATTTCCCTACAACGATTGGCAAGATCCAGCAGACCTCTTGAGATGCCCTCCCCCCTTTATTTTTTGTTTTTCCACTTTTATTTCCTGATATGAGAAAGAAACCTACAGAAATACCTGGGGCAGGGCATAAGGACACAGCAAACATACTCCAAAAGCCACCCAAACCGCTATGTGTTTTCACATGCCAAAATCATCCTCTCTCCACCACAAAATGGTGCTGAGACAGTTTTGTCCCACCAAATAAATGTGTTTCACAGTGGGCAGTTTGATTTTGCTCTCAGCTTCACTCTTTAGGAAGATATTTTGCAGAGATCTCCTTGAACTCTGCCCAGAGCAGCTTCAATTAACAGCAAGGTGCAAATTGGTAAAGCTGGGGTACAGTTTCATTGACAATTCCATCTCAAATATTTTGCCTTTTACACTTCTTTCTTTTTCCCATCTGCCTCCTCCACACTTCTCGCTGGACTTCTCCCACATGTATCCCAGCAGTGAAGTCCACAGTGGCCTTTGCATTTCCCGAGGCTGTGGCACTTCTACACATGAACCAGTTCTTGCAGAGACACCCCAGCTCTCAATGCTGCACTGAAATGCCTCCCGTGGCTCTGCTCAACATCTGCCCTCTCTTGCCGCTGGTGCATTTCCACTTTTCCCTGCTCTTTCCCAGTGCACTTCTGTCTGCAATGTTCTTTTTCTTTCCTGTGGCTTGCACCAGTCTCTTGTCTGTAATGCTTATCCTGCTGTAAAGCCTGGAAACTACTACTATTTCCTCATCTATTTTAGGAGTCAGGGTTTTGTCCCTGCCTGTCCTCACCTTCATTTGTAACTTCCCTTTTTTTTTTTTTTTTGTCCTGGATTTTTTTAACACAGTTTTATATCTCTCTCTCTCTTTTTTTTTTTTCTTTACTTTCTTTTTTCCTTTCACACAGAGTTGTGTTTTTGATCTTTTTTGTCAGTAGGGACCAGGGGATCACCTGTAAAGTTAATGGAAGAGTTAATGAGGGAATGTAGGAATGCAGGAGACTGCTATTTTTAGCATGCTTCATCTTATGTAATCTTTTTTTTTTCCCTGTGTGGTATCAAAATAGATACCAAAATGCCAAATAGAACTTGGTTTCTGATAAACCTGTTTTATGTCTCGGTGTTTTACAGTAAGCCCCTGTAGATACTGATACTGCAGCCACCATGATAAAAATAAATCCTGGGGATCTGGTCATGTACACTTGGGAAATTCTCGTGGAAGGCAGCACCTTGGTACCACAAACTCCTCATGGACAGAGCTGAAACTTGGGGTTGTGCAGCAGATTTCTGGACTGTACATTTCAGTTCTGATACAGCTTTTATGTTTCTTTGGTGGCTTCTCTCTCAGCCTTTAGGAGATTAAAAAAGGAGAGCAAACATCGTGTTGGGTCTGCATCACACATTCACTAGGATCAGGGTATGGCTTTCTCTCTCCCTAGTTCCCCACCTCACAGTTAAAATAAAGATACTTTAAAGTTTGGGGGTATTTTTATCCCATAAATGCCTTAAACATACACATCAGTGTTTCATATCCCTTTTCATCTCCTTTATGGAGATAATGCAGCTTTTGCAATGTTCTAAGGGAAAATACAAAAGACAATAGTAAATAAATTGTGGGCGCTACAGACACATGTTCCAATAAAACCCTGAGATCCTCACTGGGAGAATGTGTTATAAATTCTCTTTATTCCTAATATCAGGTGATAATTGTTTTTAAACTGTCTATTCAAACACAGTTAAAGCCTTTAATGAGGGCTTCTGGATGGGCCCATCCATGTTTGAGTGGTATTCCACAGCGGGTAGATATTTCTTCCCTAATAAATGAATTATAAGTAAATAACTTTCTGCAACATCCAAGGACTGAATCCAGTGCTGAGCTTAGAGTCTCTGCCCTATTCCTTGCCAATGGGTTGCAGTGGATGGTAAATTTTCCATGTTTCCAAGGAGGAGTCTTCCCTCATGGAAGAGATTCCCCCTGAGGGTTATCAGCACATTCTGGAGAGACAATCACATCAGGGAATCCTTGAGCCAAGAACGCTTGGAGAGCATCAGGGAGACATTTGATAGAAGCCAACCCCGTGCTGAAGCTCTTGTTTGTGCATCTAATTCCTGGCCACTGTCAGGAGGGAGGATACTGCAGGGCAGGGACCCCATCTGACCTGGCACAGATGTTCTGGGCAGCAGTTCCCTCCCTGCTGCCTGTGGTAAATACCCATCCGCGGCTCTGCAGGGATAAAAAAGTACTTACCTGCCTCCCAGGGGCTTTGTGGGGCTTATCCCGTGTCTACACAAGGCTACACAGGTTCCAGCCACTCTGGGAAGCTCCCTGACTAGAAGATTCCTGTCAGATTATGAACTCCTGTATGTCATGTGTGGTAGCTGCTTTGAAACCAGTTCTCAGAGCCCTGCTGTATTTTATCCCCACTTTCTGCTGCTTCTAGAAGAATTGAGAGGGATCCTCAGCACACACCTAAAACAGTGAGAATGGGAATACTCAGATGGCTGGTGGGTTTTTCAGTATCTGGCTTCTTGGCAAACTGATTGGGCAGAGCTTTCTGTCCCCAGGTGGCACAGCTAATGAATCCAACTCCAAGCCCAGTCACAGGTCCAGATTCAAGGCAGCAGTGCCAACACATCCCTAATGCCATGTGAACACCTCCCACTGCCCTTCATATGCAGGACCTCAGTGTGTGAAGGGAGGTGTCAGAGCATGAACCAGAACAGTTTGGTGCCCAGCAATGGAACCAGAGGAATGGGCAGAAGCCAATGCTCAGGAAGTTCTGTCTGGACATGAGGAAGAGCTTCACTCATTCAGTGAGGAGCTTTCATCCCTCTGTGACTGAGCACTGAACAGATTGCCCAGAGAGGGCGTCAAGTATCCCTCACTGGAGATATTCCAGCTCCATCTGGACACAACCCTGTCCCTTGTGCTCTGGGATCACCCTACTGAAACAGACGGATTGGACCTGGTGACCCACTGTGGTCCCTCCCAGCCTGACCATGCTGTGATTCTGTGATTGTGTGACCTCGCTGAAATGCAGGTCTTTGGTGTGAGGAGTAAATGACTGGAGAATGTCACTCAGTGACAGCTTTCCTTCCTCTCCGTTCCTGAACTACCATGGCTTGCTCATAAATCCTCCTGGGTAGGAGAGTCCCAGGGCCAGAAGAGCTCTCTCGTGCTCACGAAGACGAGACGGCACAGGGCAATATTGGGTGGTGCTTCTACTCCCCCTTTCCTCAGCGAATGCCTCCGGGAGCCCATCAGGAAGCCTGTCCCTGCCCACGGCAGCGTGGGGACAATGTTGGCTGTCCTCCTCATTTTGTCCCGCCGAGAGACCTTCCGTGCCCCAGTCCCCGGGACAAGCGTCTGCCGCGTCTTTGGGCAGAACGACAGCCACGGGCACCAGCGCTTGGGGACACGCTGCCCACCTCTCCCAGCGCCCAGGGGTGCCCCGAGCCCACCGCTCTCCCCATCCCCGGCGGGGACGGGCGGGGCGGGGGCGGCCCCAGCTCCATCCCTGCCCGCCCGCCTCCCGCAGCCAGTCGGGGCGGAGAGGCGGCACTGGAGGGCTCCTCCGCCAGCAGCCGGGCGGGCAGCGGTGCACATGGCATGTCTGATGGCGGCTTTCTCCCTGGGCAGCGCTTTGGTAAGGCGCCGGGAGCTCCGGGCGAGGTGTGGGGCTGCGGGATGGAGATGGAGCGGGGCTCGGCGGGCAGCTCCCGAGACGCTTCCCGAGGGAAAAACAGCGTCGGGGGGTGCGCCCGGGGCTGCGGGGTGCAGGATGGGGGGCTGAAGGATGCGGGATGAGGGATGAAGGATGCGGGATGAAGGATGAAGGATGCGGGATGAAGGATGAAGGATGCGGGATGAAGGATGCGAGTGAGCGAGCGGCTGGCGGCGCACGGCGGGACTTGACCGCNCATCACTGGGGGTTGAGAGCGGGGAAGAGGGCGCGCTGCGGGTGTCGGGGCGCACAGAGGGGTTCCAGGTGTGTCTGTGCCTCACACACGGCTGGGGTCAGTCCGTGTCTGGCGTAGCTGGGATTGCCCAGCTTTTCCGAAGCGAAGGTGATCCCAAGACCGGGGGGCGTTTGGACCATCCCAGTTGCTCGGGGGGATCCTCACCCGTGGCGGAGGGTCCCTGGAGGAGTCAGGTGTGTGAGCAGGCAGTTCAGTCCACATAGAGACTGAAATCATTTAATGTTCTCGTAACAAAAGTCTTTGGCTTCATACTCCGGGATGATTGAGTAGTCAGAGGCAAGGGTCTTGTCCAAAAGATATTTCTTTTTGAATCGATCTAAACTGGAGAAGCTCTGTCACCTGAATAGTCAAGGTGACCTGCTCACTGAGAGTTCATTTTCGGACATTCCCTCTGTGTGAAGGTGGTTCCTTGGAACAAAACAGATTATGACAGCCAAAGTCAGCCTTGAAAACATTCAGGGGAGAATATTGTTAACTCACCTTCTCTTAGTTTTTTCGGGAAGTTCCCCTGCTTTAATTGTTGAGCTCTAAGATGTTTCACATTACTCTTGTTATGTTCAAATTACATACCATGGCAGTCAACTATTTAAGAATTTGACAGTAAGTGTTACTGGATACCTGACCTCTAAGTAAGTTGAGAGCACGATTAAAATCTCTTTCTTGAGAAAATGTGGTGAGCAGAGCTGATTTTTTTTTTTTTTTGTCTAGAACTTGGGGCTGGTGCTTGAAGAATGTGAAGATTCTGGAGTTATGCAGGAGCACTTTTTTTTCATCAGTGATTATGTAGGACTGGAGGTTTTTTGATGTTTTTGTCAGCATTCATGACAAGTGACTGATCTGAGCTGGGCTGCTCTTACAGCAAAGATGGGAGGACAGGAACCATGAGAGGGTAATGGAAGTGGCACAGGGAAAAGGAGGCAATGTCACTTCTCAGCTGAATTAGAGAAATGGAGGGGAACAGTGGCAGGACCTGCAGCTCAGTTTGTGTTCATGCATTGAAAAGTAGTGCAGCACATCTGCTTTCCAAAAGATAACTTTGTAGATGTGTCAGCATGGAAAGCCTGGCACATAAACCATCTCCAGAAGTCCTTTCCAATACAAACCTGCATTAAAAATACTAAATTTCCTAATAGACAACTGTGCAGTTGTTTGGCTCTGTTTATGGCATCCACCAAACACCAGATGACAGGGAAAAGCCTCTGAACTGTTCAAAATTCTGTTTAGCTGAAGAAAATCCATGACTCTTTCTTTTGAGCTCACACACTTTCTGCTCATATTGGTGCAAGACACTGGTGTTGGTGAAAAGAATGGAAAAAAAATCCAGATTTTGTATACATAATTAAAAAAAAAAAAAAAAAAGAAAGAAGAGAAAGGTGGGTGGAAGGCCATTGTCATGGTCAGGAGAGGAGGGGAAGGAGACACAGTCAAAAAAGTGCCAAGTGGAATTGCACTGAATGCTGTGATAGGCAAAGTGTATCAAGAAGGATGGCTGTGAGCACAGGACATTGACCTTACAGTGTCAGTGGTGTAAGAACTGGAGCAGGGTTTGTTGTTTATGTAGCTGATAAAATTTCCATTAGTTATCACTAGCAAGCATGGAAAGCACTCAAGGATTTTGTGTGCAGAGCATTGTGCTTTCCTAAAAAGAACTTGGACTGTCGTCCCAGGTTGCAAAGGCTCCAGAACTTTCAGTGCAGGAGAAACCAAGGCATGGAATAGTACATTTGAAAATTCTCAGAAATACAATTTTCAGAAGCATAAGCTGATCCAGAGGAGCAAGAGCTCTTAGACATTTTGAGTGGCTGTCTTTTGAAATGTCAGCACAAATAATTGTTCAGCTCCCTTCCCCCTTCATCTCTGTCCCAAGCCCTGGAATCAGAGTAACTAGAACCAAATTCCTTGAGTGCATGAGAAACCAAACACAATGGGAACTGAACTTATAAATGTATTAATCTGGTGCAAGCTCTGAAAGGAAAACTGGTGCTAAAGGAACTGTATGTGCTGCAAGAGCTCTTTTACCTCTTCTGTCAAGGCTCAGGCAAAAGAACAAACAAAAGATTGCTTTATTTTACTCCTCTTTCACCTTCCAGAGCATAACAGCGCCGGATTTTTGCGCTATTTAAAGAATAACTCCTCTGGCACAGGAGGTCTTGGAACGTGTTCCTAAACAAAAGCCTGTGAACTTTCTCCCCTTTCCCTGCAGGGTGGCAGCAGCTCTGGTTGCACCATGGCCGAGCCAAAGTCCGTGTGTGTTTCGGTGGACGAGGTGGTCTCCAATGGCACCGACACCCAGGACATTCGGCTCATGAACGGACACCTAAAGAAGGTGGACAACGCCCTGACAGAAGCTCACAGGTTCTCCTACCTGCCCCGCAGGCCAGCTGTGAACATTGAGTTTAAAGAACTGTCCTACTCCATCCAGGAAGGGCCATGGTGGAGGAAGAAAGGTGAGGTTTCATCCACAGGAAGCTGTAGATGCAGCAGTTCATACAACTGCTTATTTCTGCCTCCCAGTTCTTAAGTATCTGAAGTAAATACAGGATTGCTGTGCTGCCAGATATCTGTCCTGTGATCTTGCCTGTCTACAATTTGTTGTTGAGGGTGGGTAGAGCATGCAGGAGTTTAAAGATGGGGGCGGGGGAAATGAGGAGGCTTTGTTTTTTACTCCTGCAGTTGGCTGTTTTGTGAAGTGGTTGTTTTTTCTCCACTCTTTCAGAACAGTGAATATCTCAGAATTTCAGAAGGCATTAGACACCAGGATAAAAACAGCTTTCTTTAAAGGCTGTGTTTGGAAAGAAGTGCTGGGAGCTATTGGTTTCTCTACAGCTTAGATGAGTCTCTCAAGGTTTATAATTTCTTTGGAGAAATCACTGGCTCCTGCTGGGACTGAATCCTGAGGTTCAGTCAAGGACCAGGATGCTCTTTGGGTGGCTCCTTTGCTGATGCACACTGCAAAGAGTTCACAGCCTGGAACACAGGGCATACCAAAATTATAGATATTGGGCATTTCTCAAGGAAGAGAAGTGTTGGGAGTAACAAGGGATTTTTCAGCTCTCTTCTTTATAAGTTCTTTGTTGATTCCAGTCCTGAAAGGTGATTCTGTCCTTTCTCCTCTGCTTGGCATCAATTCTTTTCATGCCTTCATTTGCTTTGTGTAACTGTGTATTTCCTAGAGAGTTTTTGGGGTTTTTGTTTGCTGCTGAGTTTTTTTGGTGGTTTTTGTTGTTGATGTGTTGTTGTTGTGTGTGACTAGTCCTCTCTGAAAGGAAAACTAGGTCGTGCAGTAAATTCCTGCCAGCGAAAAGAAGTATGCCCAAGAGAAAATACTGAAATCTTCAGGAGAATTTAGTGTACTAAATGACATAATTGCCCTTCCTTGAGGAATTCTCTCCCAGTAATGTAAATTGCTATGGTTGTGTGCTTTAGTTCTTTTAAGAGATAAGGCCCTGCCAGTGCAGCCCTCACCTGAGCCATACTTGATA
The DNA here is from genome assembly GCA_013400215.1 of Cisticola juncidis. Taxonomy (NCBI): domain Eukaryota; kingdom Metazoa; phylum Chordata; class Aves; order Passeriformes; family Cisticolidae; genus Cisticola; species Cisticola juncidis. Next base: position 131,623 of record VXBR01001461.1, read on the forward strand.
CCTGCACTGCCTCTGAAACTATAAATCCACTGGATTAAAGGTTCCACTTGAAATTGTTTCACAGAGTACTTGGCTGCCCTCTGTAAATTGTGCCGTTATCACAACACCAAGGCTTCAATAGTCTAAATATGTGTGGTATGAAAAGCACTGGAGCTGTTGCCATGAAAGTGCTACTGTATGTGGAAAGACTATGCATACAATTATTCATTTGTTGAAAGATCTGCAGATTTCATGCTTTAATGGGTTTTTCAACATCAAAACTGTGTGTAGACCCACTGGCCTTGTTTTAATTATTTGCTAAAATTGCATGGAGCCACATTGTCCATAGCAGAACAACTTGGTTTGGCAGCAACTTTGGCACATTCAAAATTATTCTTTATCTTATCAGAACGAACACAAAACATTGAAGGGTTTTTTTTGTCCTCCAAGAAATGGAGCTATGCCAAAATGTCTCATTTAAGATTTAAAAGCTTGAGATTTCTCACTGTATCTCTTTCTCACTGGCCAGAAGTGATTGAGGCATTCTATACCCAAAACCTCTGTTCAAATTTTCTGACATGCCTGGGTGATTATTGAACAAAACCATGTCCTGGCAAACATCCTGCTGCTCAAAATTACCTGGGGAGGTATTTAGCTCTGGGGTATGGCTATGGCTGTGTCACCACATCTGGATTTGAAAGGGGAGATTGAACTTTTCCTGCAGTGTGCAGGGGTTCAGATCCTCCTCACCTGGCTCCCATCTCGTGCCATTCCTGGGAGCACCAAGGACAGCCCCAGAGCTGCTGTCTGCCAGCAGGGCTTGGCTCTCCTCTGCTTGCCAAGGGCCTGGAACAGGCTTGGGAGGTCTGCACTCAGTGCCAGGTGCCTGTGAGGCTCTCACAGCCAGGAAGGTGAATCACATCATGTCACTGAGGCCATTCCCAGCTGGAGGCAAGTCCTTCTCCTTCTCCTCCTCAGTGAGAGCACAGCTGGAATATTGCATCAGATTTGGGTGCTTCATATCAGCAGAGATGCTGGGAAGATGGGAAAGGGTCTGTCAAAGGGGTAAAAAAACATTCAGGGGATGTGCAAAGAGCAGCTGAGGGGTCTGGGCTGCTCCTGCCAACAGTGCCAGCTGATAAATAACAAGAATCCGTGGCACACATTGCAGTTTGGGTGGTTTAGGGTGGGCTGCAGGAAATAAACTCCTGTTCCCCAGGAGCAGCACTGGGACGTGTCTCTCTCCATCACAGGGGAGGGTGGGACACGTGGCTGAGCTGCTGATCTGATCTGGAGCTGGTGATTTGAGTAGAAGGCTGGGCCAGGTGACCTCCAAAAGTCTCCTCCTTCAGTGTTTCAGTGAGTTGTTGGTTTATAGAACCAGTTTATAAAATTTTATAGAAACCTTCTTTCCTCCCAGCCACATTCCCTCCTCCATGGCTCAATATATTGGTTTTAAAAGAAAAGGTTTTCCATTACAGAAACAGAAAACCAAATTGCCTAAATAGTCTCCAATGAAGGTTGGAGTCCAAACGGTTCAGACACTTTGAATTGTTTCAGTGGTTCTGCAAGTGGAATTTGATTCTGTGTTTAATTTAGGATATCTCTGTTCAAACCTGATGGATTTGTAGCTGAGTGCATTGCATATAAAACAGTTTTGAGTACCTTATACTGGTTTCTGTTCCAGTGGGAAACTGGGACTTTGCAGTGCCTAAGAGAAAGGCAATATTGTGTCTTCAAACACTGGTGGTTGCTGCAGTTCAGCACTCCTTGTGGACTCCTTGTGCTAAAAGTCTCTCTCATTGCTGTAATGTGAAATATTTGAATTCACTCTTATGAGAAGAGTAGCAGAAAACATGCTGGGAAAAAAAAAAAAAGAAAGGAGATGTCTCTCAGTTCACATTGTTCTTGGGTGCTGGTTATGGTAAGAAGAGATAAGGGATGCTGTTTCAAAAATGTCTTTTAATTAATGGTGTTTCTATTCTGAAATGGAGCTTGAAAAAGAAAATCTACTATTTCTACATCATTCTCTATGACTGTAATGAATTAGTTAAAACCTTTCAAGAGTGTTGGATCACAAAGGCAGAAGTACAGTTTCTTTGCAAAGACAATTTGTGCCAGCATGTTGGAGAGGAATTCAGCTGAAGAGCAATTCCCTTCAGTAAAAATGGCATTGCAAAGTGATGTTAAGGTTAGGCTCTAAATTAGCAGAAGGAGGAATAATTAGCAGTGCTGCCATTGTGTTCTGTACTTAGCTTGATTGTTCAGACAATGCAACTCATGGTATGTCATGTCTTTTACTTTTCATTAAAAGCCCAAAGAAAGGTGAATTTGCATTGCTTGTCAACAACAAAGAAGCTAAATAAGCCATAGTAGACTTCAAACTGGATTTTTTTCATTGTTTTTTGTCTCAGCCTTAAACTGCTTAATTGAACTATTAACTATCATTTTCTCTTTAAATAAAAGGAGGGGCATTTTGATTCTAAGGTTTATTTGATAAATGCTACTCTCCTTATGAGGTTTTATCAAACTCATAGCAGAGATTGGTGTGACTCTGGAGCTGATTAATTCCTGGTGTAATTTCCCCTGAGGTCAGTGGGATTAACAGGGAAGGAATATGGCACGTCAGTCCTTGAGCAAAGCTGCTGTACCTGACCCATCCCATTCAGCAGGGGCTGTTGCCAATGTGGGAATTTGAAAGAGGTCAAAGAGCTAAAAGTTTCAGAAAATCTCAGTTGACTTTGGCATTTTCCTTTTAAAGCTTTTAGGGAATTGGTCAACAGGTAGAAACAACTATTCCTTCAGTTTTGAGGGAAAGAGAATTTTTTTGAGTGACTTGTGAGGTTAAGGATCTTCCAGAACTGAAAATGTGTCTCAGTCTTTGAACCCAGGCTATGTTCAAGCATATCCTGGGGGTTTCCTGTGGGTCATTGAGGTTCATGATTTCAGAAAGCCCCAAGAGTCCTGGAGGAACTGTTGCGAGGCTAAGATGCACTGGCAAGGCCAGAAAAGGGGAACTTCAGCACATTTATTATAAATAATAGGGCTGCTTAGTCCCAGGATACTTCTTTCTTTTAGGATGAGGGACCCAGCTGGCTTGGAGGGGAAAAGAAAGAGTCCTGTGTTAGATCCAGTGTGCATCCTTAAATGTGAAAAGCAAGATCTGCAGAGCTTTGGAACAAAATGTGGCTGAAGTTTCACTGTCCTGTCACAAAGCCATTCATCTAAGGGTTGAGAAATAGATAAAAGTGGGTCTTGGCTTCTGAGCTGTATGTTTAATCTGCAGCTTGAAATACAAAAATCACAGGAACACAGAGATTGGTTTTACCAGTTCATAGAAAAATTACAGATGTGTGGGTTTTCGTACTAGAACTGCCTGGAAACTGTTTGCAAGAGGATTTGGTAGAAAAGTCAGTGCCTCAGGTTTCTGTCATTTTTGTTAAAAGCACCGTGAAATAATCTGAATTGTGGTTTGGAGATGAATTATGTATAGTCCCCTATACAAAGGGCACATGAAAAGTACTTTGGAGCTTTCTGTCTAGGTCAAAGTCATTCAGCTTTGCTTTAAAAAGAAACATATATTCTATATATCCATGGAAGGACATTTACTCTGTTGTTTCTAGGTGGGTTGGCTATAATATAGGATGGAAATATTCTGCCCATATAATTGAGTGCATCCAAGAAGAAATAATAAATTTGCCTGCCAAACACCACAACAACTCAGGGATTGCTTTTTTTTTTATTATTCTCTCACACTTCTCAGTATTCATGGCTAATTAGGCGACGTTGTAGTTGGAAATTTCTCCGTGGTTATTTTTAGGGCTGTAATGAGTCACTTGTTCGAGTGCGAGCTCCGGGAGGGTTCGGTCTGGAGTAACCTCGGAGGGAAGGGCTCCGGCCGGGGGAACGCGGAGCGGCTCGGGAGAGGCACAGAAATCCGTGCTCAGCACAAAACGCGACGTTTCTTGTTATTTTGGGTTTGTTCCGATGGCTCAAACCCCGTTTGGAACAAAGCGGGAGGTGCTGCTGTCTTTGCTGTCAAGGTTGTTGTTCCGCAGCTCTGAGCGGCAGCAGGGAGGGAAGGACCGGGCTGGTTCTGGATGGCTCCGATCGGGGTGTCCGATTGGGAACAGGAGCCTTCGGCAGGTTGTTTGGTATTCATGGGAGGCCCGAAGTGGCCGTCACAGCCCGAGATAGCGTCATCAGAACAGCTCGATCCTGCCTTGCAGCTCCGAGGGCTGTGTGTTATGTTAATACCGTCCTCTGCATAAGATGGAAACTTCAGCCGCTGTCAAAGCATCAGCAGAGATTTAAACAGGCTGGGCTTTGCTGATTTGCTTCGCTGCTGTCTCAGGAATTAGTTCTGGTACACACACTCGGACAAACCCCTTTCCTTTTATTTAGTTGGGCGCTTTTATTTTATTTTATTAAATTTTGTTTTCAGCATCCTCTCTCTCTGACTTCATTTAGAGCATCTCCCTCCCCCTCCCATCCCCTCCAGAGATACCCAAACGAAGCGGAGCAGAGGAGGGGGCCGGGAGAGGAGGATTTGCCCTGAATGCCGCGCTAATCCCCGCTGGGGTGCCGGGAGGAGCCGCGGGCCGGGGCAGGTGCAGTGCGGTGGAGGTGCCGCATCCCGGGCGCGCCGGGCGCGGTTACTGGCGGGCGATGCACTGCAGTAACCCCGGGATGCGCTCCCGCCTGGTTGGCTGCTCCCGGCGCTGTTGCTAAGATGGGAAGGAGGGAGGGAAAGATGCAGAGCAGGAACGAGCAAAAACCCACTTTGCGAGAGAGATTTTCCTATTTTTCTCTCTTTTTTTCTCTATTTTTTCTATTTTTTTCTCTCTTTTTCTCTCTTTTTCCTCTTTTTTCCTCTTTTTTCTCTCTTTTTCTCTCTTTTTCCTCTTTTTTCCTCTTTTTTCTCTCTTTTTCTCCTTTCCCCCCCTCTTTTTTTCTCTTTTTTTTCTCCTTCCCCCCCCCTCTTTTTTTATCTTTTTTCTGTTTTTTCTCTATTTTTTCTATTTTTTTCTCTCTTTTTCTCCTTTCCCCCCCTCTTTTTTTCTCTTTTTTTCTTTTTTCCTCCTTTTTCCTCCTTTTTTCTCTTTTTTCTCTTTTTTCTCTTTTTCTCTCCTTTTCTTTTTTATCTCTTTTTTCTTATTTTTTCTCTTTTTTCTCTTTTTTATCTCTTTTTTGTCTCTTTTTCTCTCTTCTCTATTTTTCTCCCTTTTCTCTTTTTTCTCTTTTTTTCCTTTTTTCTCTTTTTTCTCTTTTTTTCCTTTTTTCTCTTTTTTCTCTTTTTTCTCCTTTTTCTCTCTTTTTCTCTCTTTTTCTGTTTTTTTTCCTCTTTTTTCTTTTTTCCCTCTTTTTTCCTTTTTTCCTCTTTTTTCTCTCTTTTTCCTCTTTTTTTCCTCTTTTTTCTCTTTTTTTCTCTCTTTTTCTCTCTTTTTTCCTCCTTTTCCTCTATTTTTCTCTATTTTTTCTCCTTTTTTTGTCTTTTTTCTCCTTTTTCTCTTTTTTCCCCCTCTTTTTTTCTCTTTTTTTCTCTCTTTTTTCTCCTCTTTTTCTCTTTTTTTTTTTTTTCTCTCTCTTTCTTTTTTCCCTCGCCTCTCCCTGACAGATGGGTTGTATTGTCGTCAACCATTTTTTTGCCTGCTTTGTCTGAGAGCGTGTTTTCATCTCGGGGAGGAGGATGTGTGTAAATTAAGACCCATATGTTAGGAAGAATAAACAAGTTAGGGTGGTTGAAACCAACTGTGATGCCAGTAAAAGGCTCTTTTTAGGCAAATAGTGTGTGGATTCCTTAAAGTGGTGGCAAAATTAATTAAAATGAGGCATGGATTTTTAGCAGAGGGTTTCTAAGCAGGTGTTTTAACCTTGATAAAATCCATGCAGTTCTTCTTTTAATGCTTAAGCTGTGTCAAGATGGTGAAAATATACAGAGCAGTTGCTGTTACTGAAATAAACAGTTTTATTAACTTAATAAACTGTTTTAAGTTTAGTAAACTGTTTAATTAAGTGATAAATGACTCTTCCCAGTGTTCTCTTGCATGTGTTCTGTAAAACAGAGGTTATTGGGAACAAGTCTTTGTCAGCCCCTTTGTCTGATCCTTCTGCTGTTTCCCAGCTGAGTAGGACCTTACTTCAGCATTGCTTGTTCCCCTTCAAGCAGAATCCAGTGTTATTGTGGGTTTGTTTTTTGTTGAGGTTTGGGTTTTTCTTTTGGTTTGTTTGGAGTTTTTTTTGGACCTGGAGTTTTTTAGAAATGGTGCCTTGAGTTTGACTCAGTGAGTTTTGGTCACTGAGTCTTAAAACAGAACAACTTCTTTCTTTTTGCTGTATTGTTTATTAAACCTAAACATTACAATGACCTCACTATTTTTCAGTCTAACTAATATTTTGATACAATAAATTTTATTAACTGCTGCTGTGAAAACTTGTGGCTGAGGAAGGAGGTTTTAGAGAGATCCCAATTAAAGTATTCTGGAATTTATATGTCAGGAAGTGGTCACAGGGAGTTGTGGGGAGTTTGAGCTCTGCTCTTTGCTGTTCCCATCTCACAAAAAATATTGGGGGCTGACACCCTTCCAATACAATTTTCTGTATGCTGAGTGGGATTTGATAAAATGATTTATGCTCTGCCCGTAGGTGGTCATGCCCTGCTTGAGGTGTTGAGGAGGTAGAGACAACACACACCATGATCTGGGTGTGCTTCTGTCACATTTCAAAGCAGACTTTTATTTCCTTAGTCTCAAATCCATCTGAGGGCTGAGGGGGGATGAAGCAAGAGGCATTTTGCAATTGGAGACTTCAGACATCACGTGGTTGATCGGGGTTTTCCACAACCTCACTGCAAGGAAGGAGAAATCACAAGAGCAGACAAAAGTAGAAGCTAATTTGGGTAAAAATGCTGTTAAAGTTAATTTTTTGTTGTGCACTTTCATGCAGTTTTGGAAAAGGCCTCCTGGAAGTCCTTGGGGTCTCTAGGGCAGATTTTTGTTCTATGGGGATTTAATGTCTCAGAGTTCAGCTCTGTATCCTCTGAGAAACTATTTGCTTCACACTTCCCTGTAGCACTGTTCTTGTAGGCAAACTGTGGAGACAGTCAGGACATGATACTGCTCAGAATGTGGCAGGCCCTCACTCAGCTGCTTTATAATTCACATCTGCACCCTGTAAACTTTGGATGGATAACTTTGTCTTCTATCAGAAAACAGTGTTTGGCCTTATTATTAAAATAACAAGTCAAGACTTACAAGAACCAACATGCAAGGAGAACCCCAGCAAAATTTATATTGTAGTTTAGCTCGTGAGAATTAACTGATTGAGATTTATAATTGAAGTGTTGCAAACTGAAAGGTGGGTGTTCATTCTCAAAATTAAAGCCCTTGAGGTAAAACCTGAATCAACTAGTGATGCTTTAACCTCAGAACCTCTGTGACTTGCAGAAGGACATGTGTCTTAGATAAGACTGAGTTTTTGTCAAAAATAAATTGAGATTTTGGGTCATTGTGCCCAAAGTCCCTTCCTTTGCTGCAGGCATCTGAGAGAACTGGCCACCTACCTTCCTGTGGGATTAATTTATTTAAGAGCTTTAATAAAATGCCTTGTTGAAACATGACATCCATGTCAGATGACAAAATGCCCCCTTTTTTTAGGTATTCCTTCCAAAGGAAATCACATGCTATTAATATTGGCAAATCTTGTACCAGAAGCTTCTGCACAAGGCCTTTTATCTCTTATCAGAAGCCTTGGGACAGTAAGAAGCTGAGGTGTTGGTGGTTCAGATTTCTTGCCCTCTGTGCCAGCTTTGAACCCAGCAATTTTTGGTTAACACCACTGGTACAGAGGACAGCAAATCCACCAGCCCTTGCTTAGACTATACCATGTGGAAAATGAATTTTCTACTGTGAAAATAATTTACAAGCAGAGCTCTAGTCCCTGGGACTGACAGAGTGTTCCTTATCAAGCCCAGGACAAAGCTTTAACAGACATCTCCTTCTTGATATCAAAGTTTATAGAAAATGGAATCACTGAGGGTCTCCAAACTGTCCAAATGTAGCCACGTTTTTCAACTTCTTCATGAGAAGAATACTTAATATACTATGTATGGAAGAATAACTGCCCTTTCCAACCAGTTCTTGAAGTTGCTCATCCCCAAGTGTGATGGAGAAGGGCAACAGCACAGACAGAGGAGGCCAGACAGATCTGGTTGTTTTCAATAACCCTTTGAGCCTTGGTAACTTCCTAAAAGTCCCTGTAAGGAGGCCTGCTGAAATATCCCAGTAATGATTATTCTGAAAGTGGCTCCCTTGTCAGTTCTGTGCTTTGGTGCAGACGTTTGAGTTTTAATTTGGCCTTTGGATACTTTGTCGCTTAGAAAAGAAGATTTTGGAGAGAATATTTGATCTGAATGTGAGTGGTGGCATAAAATGCAGCAGGACTAGTCCTGTGTAAGTGTCTCTGGAAGGAGAACAAAACAATTCTGCCCAGGAAATGGTGTGGCTGGATTTGTGTGCTGCAATGTGGTTGGACTCCTGCTGCGGGTCCCTATTGGACCTTCCTGTCACTGCTGGGCTTCTGTTCCCATTTACAGCTCATTTAGACCTTGCTGATTTGTGGGGGAAACAGATGCACTCTGCAGACTTAATTTTCCTCAGAAGGTACAGGGATAAAGCTGTCCAGATTCTTACCAGGCAGATCTACGTGGAATTACATAATATCCAAAGAGACCGCTCGTTTGCTCAGGGTTTTTTTTTTTGGTATCGTATCTGTTCCAATCAAAAATAAATGGCAGAGACCTTGGCTTTACAAGCTAATTTACCATCTGCCTCTCATCTAGTACGTACAGCCTGCATCTTTTGTGTAAGAATTGTATTTCTTCTGGCTTCTCATGTTTAGAGTAATGACAAATGTTGTTTATAATTGCAGTGCATCTGCCACAAAAGAGAGGAGCAGACAGAATGTGCAGTGGTCAGGGTCCTGGGTAAATGAGCATGGACCTGTGCTCTGTCTCTTGCTGAGCTTTAGAGGAAAGGCTTTTATGCCAGGCAGAAGAAAGAAGTTTCAAATGAAGTGATGTGCTTGGTTAATAAGAAATTTAAAGAAAAAAACCCACCACAAACTGAAGCTTTTAATACACTTGTTAAATACTGGAGTTAAATTCTGCCCTGTTGCATCAGTTTTGTGATTCTGAAGCAGTCAAGTGGATGGGGCTGCACCAGCAGAGCCTGGCCAGTGTAATTTTTTTTTTTTTAGTTATGATGCAGTTATTACCTCAAGTGCTTTGAAAATTAAGCACTCTAATAACACCAGCATGGCAGGGCTGGAATGGGTAAATGAGCACCCAATTAAAAGAAAGGGGATTGGAGCTAAATATTTGCTATTAGAGGACGAGCATTTTCTTTTTCTGGGTCAAAAAGCCACAAACTGCAGCCAGCTTATTGCATATGAATATCAAGGCCTGTCTAAACTGTTATTTGAGGCTCATAAAGCTGAAGCCAGTGGGTGGCTGGATGGAGTTCCATTTCCTTCTCCACTTGGAGAGGCGAAGGTCTTATGCTGCCACCAGGGAAATGTGAGCCAGAAAGCCAAGGACAGTGCAGAGGGGCACATCTGTGCACAGCTGGCAGTGAAAAGTTACTTCCCTGGGTTTTCATTTTGACCCTGAGCCTTGCAGAATTCCTTGAAGAGGAATTTGCCCCAGAGAAACAAATTGACAGCTTGTAAACACTGGGAGGATCGATGGGAGACCTTTTGGAAAGGGAGTTGGGTCAGGCTGTTTTGGAACCAGAACCGCTGAGTTCTGCACAAGGAGTGTCCAGTGACAGTAAAAATGAGATTGTTGGCAGAAGCTGGAGCTGGGGGCCTTTGGGACATGAGGGAATTCCTCCTGCCCTGGTGTGTGGCAGCCTTGGCTCTGTAATTCCAAGCCCAGCTGGTGGTGAGGCAGCACCCAGAGCTGCATGGAACAGCAGGACAGGGGCTTTTCCAGCACCCTCCTGAACACAGATGGCACTTGGACAAACCTGAGCAGCCCCAGGTCTCACTGACATTCCCCTCTCTGGCTGACTGAGGGTTACACACATACCAAAGGTCTCCCCACCCGTGGGTTTTGGGCACTCTGTCCATCCAGTCAGTCCCTCAATCTCTGCTTCAGTCCCTTCAGCTCTTGGCACCTGGCAGTGCAGTAACCCCTCAGATCTGCAGCCTCCTGCTCCAGGAACTGCTGTGCAAAGATTTCTGCTGCTGCTCACCCAGCCCATGGTGGTGTCTTCTGCACCAAACTCTCACTGGTGAGGGCATTCCCATGTGAGAACTTTGGGAACAGTGTTTGGCAGGATTGCAGGTTGGGCTGCAGGGATGAGGAGCTCTCACACAGGTGTAGCTGCCTCCTGCTGTGCTTCTGGCCCCTTTAATCCCCATTCCCATCTATTTTCTCCAGCCTGTTCCTCCTCAGTCCTTGATCCATCCCTTTCCCTGCCTTTGGCAATTCCCTAAGTGTCCTGTGATGGATATTTCTCACTCTGTAATTCCCACAGCCACCTCATGGCTGGTCTTACACCATCCCACACTTCTGTTCCCCCTGCATGGCATGGTGAAGTACAACATTCCAGAGAGATTTTCCCTGTGGACTCTTCTTGGTGGATTTTCCTCCAGGAACAGCAGCCCTGTCCTTTTTATTTTAGCATCTTCAGAGTGGCCAGTTCAGGGGGCTGTTTCCTCTGAGCCTCAGCTCAGTCTCTGTGCTCTGACTGGCCTTTTTATCACGTAACTGGGCAAAGATCATTTTCAGACCTTCTTGGCTGATTTGATTTTTCTAAGTTTTGAATTTAAAAATAAATGAAATAATAAGGCTGACCAGTTGTTTGTTTAAGTCCATGGAAAGTTTCCCTGTGGTGTAAATCATCACTGAAGTGGAACTCACATTAGGCACATTTTTTACCCTCTGATATGAAAGTTTCAGGCAAGTTGTGAGTGACTGCAAATAGGGAATGGAGCTGCTGCACTTGTGATCATAATAAATCAGGTTCTGCTGTCTTACAGGCTGAGTTATGACAATATGTGTGAGCTGCTGTGTCACAAACAGTCAGAGGAGCTTGACAGACATCCCTGAAGGAGGCTGCCTGTTTGATTTCTTGCCTGGGAGAACGATGATGTAAACCTGAAGGAGAAATACACAACCTGAAGTGTTCAGCAGCCTATGAACCCTGGGGTCACCCTAGGACTTGGTGTTGTGTCTTGTGCAGTAGTCTCACCTCTGGGGACACCAAAAGAAAGATGAAACTTCTCAGTGTACATGATAATACCTGACAGATTTACTCTTTAGTCTCCAAGCAGAAGTGTGGGCATCAGTCTCCTGAATCCCATACATTCTATTTGCATTATAAAATCAACCAAACAAATAAAAATAAAGCAGGCCTTCCCATATAGGGAGTGGCTGTGATATTTTAGCACTCGTCTTTTGATTCTTATTGACAGGCAGTAAAAATAAGTTCCTCCAGCAAAGTGAATTGGGACAAAAGGTGGCACAAGTTTTACAGTAAATAAAAATAACTTCAAAGCCAACCTACAATTCTTCTTGGATGTTCACACTGTGCTGCTCTAAAAGTACAGGCCCAAATGAATGTTGGAATCACTGCAATGATTTAGCCAAGTAACAGGTATCAGCATTTTGCCAGGGCTGTTGTCTTATGGTAGAACATTTTGGACCAAATTAACAGCAATTAATAAAGTTTGATGAAGGAAGGGTATGGCCTAATACCCAGAAGGAACTTTTTCACTTATTTGTATGTTTCAATGCTAAAACTGCATTCTAAAAAATACAGAAGCCAATGAAATTCATTTTAGATGAAAATGTTCAGTGTTGAAAGTCACCAACATGCAAGGCATGTTTGTATGGTGGTGGAACATGTCAACAAACACCATCCTATATAGTCTGACAGCATCAGACCCCCTTTTCAAGTACTAAAAGTATATTACAAATATATTGTATGTACATTGTCTTTCCAGATATAAATATGTGTAATGTATGTACATTTAATTTACCTATATAGACACCTGTAAATATGAGTGAGTATATATATAGGTCATATATTTATATATCTATATATTTATATCTCTCTATCTCTATCTCTCTATCTCTATCTATCTATCTATCTATCTATCTATCTCTATCTCTATCTCTACAATCTATATCTATATCTACATATCTATATCTCTCTATATCTATCTATATCTTCTAGGTTATATATAGATATTTATAGGTTCTCTCTGTTTCCATATTTAGATGTATGTATGCACATACACTCAGGGTTATTTATTGATGTACAAAAACTGGCTGCATATCACTGCAACAAATACTTTGAAGATAATAACATTTTAATCGAGGTGTATATTCCTCCTCCTCCTTTGTAGTGACAAGATGATGCAATTACAGGAAAGCAGCAGCAACCTGATTTTTTTAATGAAAAGCAAGAGGGTATCAGTTGCTTAGAAGTGGTTCAGGTCTGTTGCTGCTGGATTAACAGCATAACAGGGTAAAATAGCAGGAGAAATGAAAGTAAAATGGAAGCTGTTTTACCTGAGTGTCGGTAGAGAAAAGAATGGCATGAAGAAATGGCAGCGTTTTGCAGATGCTTTTCAATAGGGGCTTATTACATTACATAAGTTGAGTAATTTTCTGCTCCCAGTCATTTCTCTCGTAATAAGATTGTTTATGCTCTGTTCTTGCTTCCCTCAGAAGTTGTAAGAATTGGTTGGGGCTCTCGTGTGTAGCAGTGGTGGGTCCAATTCAGACCTGTTTGGGCAATTACGCCTGTTTATAGCTGCCAACAGCATTGTCTGAATTTCCTCATTAGCTGAGCAGTTTTGGAGCCTGATTTCCTGCTGGCTGTAAAGGGGGGATGTTTATGTGCCAGATAAATGCTGCTACCTCTGTTTGTTTGAACAGTGGTTTGCTGGTGAAAGCTGGGGGGAGTTGGAGTGCAGGAGGAAAATATTGAGGTTTTAAGTAGAATAATGTGCTTCCATTTGCAAGAGCCACCAAGAGAGTGGTGCAGAGAACAGGGATATGGTGGAGATGTTCTTCTGACTGATTTTTCTGGGGAATGGAAACGTTCCTTAACTGCACCAGGAAGGCAAATAACAACAGCACTGCAGATCCACAGCTGGAGGGCACTTCCCAGGAAGAGCTCTCTGCACATGGTGGGTGTTCACATGCCCTTGTTGGCTGAATTTGCCTTCCCTGAGCACCTCTGATGTGGGAAAGGGAATGGGCTAGGGGGGATAATGCCTGCTTGTGATCACACACCGTGTGCCCCTCACACGTCTCAGAGCTGTGAGCAGTCTGTGGTCACTTCATCACTGGGGTGAGGAGAGTGGCACAGGGATGACAAGGGCTGTATTGGCATTTTTGCTGGCCACAGTGGCTCTCCCACCCCTCGGGATTGGTGCAAACTGCCCGGTGTCTTTTAGAGGATGGTCCCACCTGTCCCTCCTCCAGCTCCCTCTCCACAGCAGCAGCCATTCCATGCAAGTGCTGGAAGAGGTGGCTCCAAATGCCTCCAGGGTGTTTACAGCTGTACACAAGGAAAGGAGATTGGGGATATAGTCAAGATTAACCTCTCCTTTTGTATTGCAGTATCATTATCTAATGAGATCAGGAGCAAAGCCCAGCAGCTTAGTCAGTATTAGAGCGTGGGCACCATTTCAGGAGGGAGCCTTGGAGAAGAGCAATCCTCAGCCGTCCACCTACACCATTTTCTCTGAGGCTTTGCAAGATGGAAAAAGTGACAGCTGCAAACCTCCCCAGAGGCAGGAGCACGTTCTCCTCATGAGCATTGCCTCCAGACACTTCTGCCCCCCTGCAGCACCAGCTCATGGGGTCTGACCCCAGCCCCTGCTGCCCCTGGCCTGACAGAAACACAACAGCCCTGTTGGGATTCAGCAGGACAAGGTCTGCTTTGGAGCCATCCATGCTGTTTCCACCAGACCAGGTCCCATCCTTGGGGTTTATGTACTTTGGGACTCATGTCCTGTTCTCTGCCCTTGCTTCTGCATCAGTTCTGCAAGTACTTTCTGGTTAAGTTCAGCAAACACCCCTGCAGAAGAGAATGCCTTGTGCAGTGTCCCCAGGTATTATTCTAAAGTAACACATGGTGGGATTTCTGTGGGCCAAGCCAAATTTTAATTTTTATCATGTTCTGAATAAACCACTCTGTGTGACCTTCTCTTTATGAGGGTCTTAAGAGCAGTGCTGTGGGAACTGCAGCAAATCCTTCAGTTGTGTAAGGACAATTTATCTCCAGCAAATAAATGGAGAGTGTGGGAGACAGGAACTGAGTGGGTAAGATCCTGTCCCTGCTCTAAGATCTTGAGCTTAATATTTGATGTCAGTAGACCAAGAATGTGGGACCAGGGCATGTGGAGGCTGCTGTGCTAACAGTAATATCAGCTGTGAATACACAAGAATTACTGCAAATATTACAAGTACAGAAGTAGAAGCTCATCCTTTTAGGGGCAAACAGCAGAGCTTAAAAGCAGAGTGTTGGGTTCCACTCAGGTCTTCATTGGAAGTGGAGCAGTGACTCAGTTTTAACACATACACACAGGAATTCAGAAACACGGCAATATTTTGAAAATGTTATGATCTGGTAGCAGAGCAATGTTCTGTATTTGTGCCATTTCCCAGATTGCTGCAGCCCCTGTCAGAACAAGGTAATCTCACCTGTTGGCACAAGGACAAAAAAAGACACAGGTGGTGCATTCATCACTTGCACATAAAGATCAAAAGCATTTAGCCAGCACTGAAATGAAAACCAACAATATTACAAGTGCTTATTTTTCCATTTGCACACAGGCTACAGCTGTTATTACTGTGCCTTGTTCTGTCACATACACTTAGAATAAAATTGCTCTGAAACTCTGAACTTGTGCATTGCCCATATGGCACTGAACACGCTGCCCTGAGAATTGTCTGTAGCCTGGCAGGCCACAATTGCTCTGTCAGTGTGTGTAATTCATGTGGCAATGAGATTTTAAGGTATTTTTTTATTTTTAAGGTATAATAAGGTATTTTTAAAAGCATGGATTGCATGAGTTGTTGTACCTAACAGGCAGTAGAGCAAATTTTTCCTCAGGTGTCTCACAGCAGTGAGAAACAGGACTGGACACATTTCTAGAATCATAGAATGGTTTGGTTTGGAAGGGATCTGAGAGATCATCTTGTTCCAACCCCCTGCCATGGGCAAGGACACCTTCCACTATCCAGGCTGCTCCAAATCCCATCCAGCCCGGCCTTGGACACTTCCAGGAATGGGGCAGCCACAGCTTCTCTGGGAAACCTATTCCAGGGCCTCAACACCCTCACAAGGCAGAATTTCTTCCTAATATCTAATCTAAATCTACTCTATTTTAATTTGAAGCCAATTTCCCCATTGTGTGAAATCATTCCATCCCTTTTAAACAGACCCTCTCCATCTTTTCTTGTCAGCTCCCTTCAGGCAGTGGAAGGCCACAATTAGGAGGTTAAAAGCTTCTCCTTTCCAGGCTGATTAATCCCAGTTTTCCAGACCTCTCCTCATAGCAGAGGTGCTACTCCTTTGAATCCATGTAGGTTCCTACTGTGGAAGAGCAAGTGTGGAAGAGCAACCTCGGCTCCTTTTATTGACAAAAGATTTCACTGATGGTCAGCAATCTGGAAGTTGCTATAAATTTCATCTCAAAGATGCCAGACAAGTGAATCTCCACATTTCCTAGGGGAAGTGGCTGTGGTGGGGTGGCTGAGCATCCTCACAGCCACTCCCTCAGTGTCTCCTCTGTGCCCCCAGAATAAAAACTAATGGATGGAGATCAGGGCAGTTTAATTACTGAAGCCAAGCTGCCTGTGTCCCCTCCCAGCTTCTGGCACACCCCAGGCTACTCTGAAAAAAGAAAGCCTTGACTTTGTGCAAGCCCTGCCCAGCAATAGCCCAAACCACAGCGTGTTACCAACCCTGCTCCAGAATGCTCCGTGGGGGCTGCTCTGCAGGAAATCCACCCTGGCCCAGCCAGACCCAGCAGAACAGCTCCCATTTAGTGTTTACATCACAGATATTTGCAGCTGGTCAGAATAAACCCAACTGACATTCTGAGCTTGGTGTTACTATGTGGAAGGTTTCCTTCTTCCACCACTTTTTAGTGGTGCAGTATTGCCTTGTCTAGGTTGTCAGGAATCCCTGCTTTTGATCCCTGAACCTGTGGCAGCTTCTGAACCTCTACAAGCCTGAGCCACTGTGTTGATTTTAGTGGTGCTGTGTTTGGCAGGAGCTGAATGTGTGATTTTTAGGATCAAAGCATGTTTTGAGGTGACATGGATATTCTTCTAACTGTGTCTCTTCATTATTTCATCTAAAATGACAGTATTTGTGGGGAAAACTGTGTAAACACCCTGGACTCTTTATCTCCTCTTTGCTTCCTGTGTGTACTGATGTGTTAATAGGTAGCAGAGATAAATGACCTACAGAAGTATAGGTAGACCAGTGATACAAATACAAAATCATGTAATAAGGGAACAAAGAAACCTCAAGTGACAAATCAAGTTGAATTTTCTCATAATGCATCCAACCAACACTTTTTTGAAATGTCCTTGTCAGTTTAGTTGGTGTTCAGGAAAAAATGGAAACATGTTGCCTTGGCTTTGGGAGAAAGGATGTGTCTTGGAATATGGTTTACAGAGATATCTAACTAGGATATGGGAATACCACCATTTTTTATGTGTGTCTCTCTTACTAATGATCTACATGAGTCTTCAGGCCATTAAAACAGCTCATTTCTTTTGATGGACTTCCAGTTTGTGGGGAAAGCAGCTGCTTTTACTACCAAATTTCTCCTGTCTAATTAGACCAGTCGAGTCAGCCAGCTTAAATCAGCCCATAGCTTACCCTTTGCCTCTCCACTGAAGAGCTGAATAACCTAATTGTAAAGAAGGACAGAAAATGTCAAAAGAAGTTACAGTTGTTACTGGGAAATGAACCAGTGCAGAGTAAAAAATACAAGGGAAAAAAGGCTGTTAACACAGAGGACCTCCTGATGAGCCTATAATGCAAATCCCTCTGGAAATTCTGATTATCCTCTCTTTGTTGGGAAATGACAGTGCATCAGAGTAGAAACTTGTTGTTTGTTCACAGTATTTTCTTCTGGCTACATTTTCATGGAGGAGATTTGTTAAGTCGAGGACTTTTTAGTTAGGAAGGGGGAAAACTTAGCTGAGGGGATGACCAGGGCTTTCAAAACTCTAAGAAACCCAAGGTGAAGTTCTTGATCTGACTGCAGGACTTAGGCTTGGCTCATGCTCACTTCAGTGAGTTTCACTGGCCTCTGGAGTGACTTGTTTCTGGTTTGCCAAGAACATAACCAAGAAAAAAAAAATCCACCTCCAAAACTCAAAGTTTAATTTTCTTTCTACCTCAGTATAAGGTAGAAATCCTGTAGTGGAAGTCATACTTTAGTGATATGAGTTACTGCTTCCCACCTTGCTTCAATATTAATTCTGTAGATAATTCCAAAAAAAGACAGGATTCCCAGAATGCTGAATGACTCTGATGCCTTATTTTAGTATGTCCTGAAAACGTGAATCAAAATTCATCCTTTTTTATTTTTAACTTCAAATAATTTTAATGTGTACATTTGATTTTTTTTAGTCTGCAAAATCAAAATTAATCAAAGGGATGATATTTATACTACAATTGAAGTGTGTATATCAATTTTTTCCCATTTTGTGTGTAAAGGGTTTTTCTTTTAAAAACCTCTTGATTTTCTCATGGGACATTCTATTGATAAAACGTTTAATTGCTTAGGATATGTGGTTAGCAGCAAGACTCCTGCTACTCCATAAGCTTCAACTAATCCATAAAATAAAATGTAGGTCAGCTGGAGCTTTTAAAAACAGATGGAAATTCAGGAGTTTACAGTAGTGCAGTGGATGTATGGCCCTGTGAGGCTGCCAACTTCTCCGAATGCAAAAAAAAGAGCAGAAATCAGGGTCCTGAAAGATGCTAATTTCCATTCCAGAACCAGCAATGGTCTGTGCAGGGTTTTTGTTTGTAACATGTTCAGCACTGACACGCTACAGAAGATGATTATTACTTCTGAGGTATTTAAAAGTTTTTTTTTATATTTAGCTTGCTGACAGCAAAAAGTATTTTAATTTGGGCAACTTGATTAGTGCAAATATTCTAAAAGAGAGAGATAAAAGCACAGTTGTCCTAAGTAAAATGTGAGAAGTGGAGGCAATCCAGGGTTTAATTCTGCACGCACTTCAGGTTTTCCTTTGTTTTTACAATCAGAATCAGGGGTTGTGAATTTTACTAGATTAGTGCTGAAATAAAGCAAATACATTACCCTGTGTTCCTGTTCCATCCAAGTCTTGAGTGTTTGGAGGAGAAGTGATCAGAAGCAGTGTTTCTGAAAATAGAAGCCTCCCAGGACACGTGCTGCAGCTGGCCATATGGCAGCGAGCAGGGATGTCCCCTCCTGTCCCCTCTGACAGGGAGGTTTTTTCCCTTTTCCAGGTTTGAAGGCCCATCAGGGAGTTTCTATCCATATCTCTGCAGCTGGGTGTGTACAGAAGAGTTCAAGACTCGGTGCCTGAGCTTAAAATTTACTGTTCCAAACACCTCTGATATTCACCCCTGAGTGTTTCCAAGGGTCCTCCTGGCTCCAAGCATTCCTCACCTTCCTGTGGGAGAGGATGGGACAGGAGCAGTGGGAATGTGAGGGGATGCAGGTGCATTTGCAGTGTGCAGGGTTGGTTCCAGAGGGTGGGGACAGGCAGGGCAGGGCTGTGCAGGAGTTGTTCAGAGGGTGGGATGGCCGAGGTCACCTGCTCTCCAAAGTTCTGTCATCTCTGCAGCTGAGTTAGACTGATGTGAAAAAATTGAATTTGTATGAAGCCAAATGTAACATTTTGAATTTTCAAAGCTGACTAATGGGCTGTGATTTTTTTTCTTGATATCACTCTCTGGCAGCTTTTAAATTGCTGTGATTATGGCTGAAAACGTTTTTTCAATCCAAGAAATGTCTCTCCTCATGTCTGTAAGGGCTGGGGACGAAGTGTTGTCTTGTGAGCATGTGAGCCATGGCAGAAGTCTGTTTTAGACAAAAGTGTTTCTAAGCCTGAGAAAAGGGTTTTGTCCCTCTGTAGTTTACAGGAGACATTTCATCACATTCCAGTTTAACCTAGAGTTTGTGATGAAGGTGACAGAAGTTTTTCTTTGTGCACCAAGCTCTTTGGACCTGATATTGCCATGAGGCCCAGCGTGGAGGAAAGAGATGCTAAATAACTTCAGCTGTTTCTGCTGTAACTCTAGAAAGCCCCAGGCCTCCCCTCTAACCCTTACACAGGTGGATAGGAGGAAAGAGCCAAAGTTTTCCTTTTGCTTTTTCCCCTCCTTCTTGCTCTGCGTACATGTGAGTGGGCAGGCTGGGAGGAGGAGGAAGGGAGAGCCAGAGCAGTGTTCTCTGAGGGAGGAAGGCTAAAGTCTGCAGAGTGACCCAGCTGGACCACACTTGGCAGGGAAGGCAGATGGGGCAGTTCAGAGCAGCTGCTGCGATATTTCAGAATATCTCCCACTTGAAGATTTTAATTTTTTTTTTTTTTTTTTAAGAAGGGGCTGCTGTGAAGGATTCTGATTTTATTTGTTTGTAAGCCTGTGAATAACACTATTTGTACCTTGATGGATGAAGGTACTGCAATTATGGGAAATTGCTTTCTGCCTGATTGTCACACGTAAACAGCTTTCATCTCACACTGTGTCAGGCTCGTGACTCCGGTTTGTCATTCCAGGGAATGTGTCAGCTTCTCGTTTCAAACTGGGTTGGCTTTTCTTTTGTCAGGAAAGACCTTTCCTCTGTGATGAAGTAATGGAAACAAAGGCAATTTAAATAAAAGGCAGTAAAAAGCAATTATCAGACAAAGATTAAGCTATGGATATTGCCTGGAAAAGACAATTCTACTGGATTCAGAAGAAAGATGAAGCTGTGCGTCATTCATACAATTTTTTTTTTCTCCTTTCATATTTCCTAAGGGTGGAAGATAAATTAGGGTAGCTATTTTCTGTGCAGGCAAAGTACAAGCTATGTCCCAGATCTCCAAAACGCTTCAACATGTAAATACTGCTTCTGGAGCCATCAGGTCCTGCTACAAGTAGAGATTTATTTGCATTGGTGTTTGAAGGTTACCTTCGTTCACTGACCTATTTAATTGTCATGCTCTGTCCCCAGCTCCAGGCATATGGCTCCATGTGCCTGTGGAGGGAAGAGCAGCAGCTTTAACTCTCTCAGGCAGAAACACTCCACAGAAAAACACCCAAGGACTGGATCTTAACGTGGATGTAACATGGGAATAATAAAAAACAATAAAAATAATAACAATAAAAGAATAGGAATAAGAAAAGAATAAGAAATAAGAATAAGAAAAGAAGAAGAAGAAGAAGAAGAAGAATAGGAATAAGAAAAGAATAAGAAATAAGAATAAGAAATAAGAATAAGAAATAAGAATAAGAATAAGAATAAGAATAAGAATAAGAATAAGAATAAGAATAAGAATAAGAATAAGAATAAGAATAAGAATAAGAATAAGACTAAGACCCCTGGACCCACGTGTAATAGTAATCATCCTGTAAACCTCAGCAGAAGGACCAAATAAAGGGAAAAATATAAAAGAAAAAAAAGTAAAATAAAATAAAATAAAATAGAATTAAATTAAATTAAATTAAATTAAATAAGGAGAGAAATAAAAAATAAAGGGAATTCAGAGAAGGTGAATGCAAGGAAACACAGGTTACTTAGATGCTTCTGCTCTGATCATAACCATAAAAACCATGGAATTAAAGGGGGCTGGCACAGACCCATCCATCTCCCAGCACAGTGGGGAGAAATAACCAACAGCAGCAGGGGCAAGGAGGTTTGCCATGATATTGGGGACCCTTAACTCTGTTCCTCTCTTCTGTTGGTGGAACATTTCTCAAGAAATCCTGAATTCTGTGTCCACCTGCAAACAGCTCAGTTTTTTCTCGCTTGGAAGTGTGGGTTCTCCAGATAAGGGTAGAAGGGTTGTATGGTCTGTTAAACCTTCAAACTCAAAATTAGGGGGCTGCAGAGCTTGCAAGCCTAACAGGGGCTTGTACCTAATTAGTTATTCTGAGGAAGAGCAGCATTCAGATACTAAAATAATGTGATGAGCAGCCAGGGTAGCAGAGAAAGAGCATGGTGCACATAATTCTTATTTCAGAGTTTCAAAGGAGTGGAATCTTTACTTAGTCAGGGCTTTTTTTGTTTGACTGCATAATGTGAACTGTCACATCCAGTGTCTTGCATAAGTTTAGTATCTAGTTCATGGATCTGAGAGAACAATGAAATTAAAGGACTTTTCAGATTCTTTATCATCTACAGCTTGGTTTAAGATTGTCCCTGTGCTAGAACTCGGTTTCTTGCCTGATTTGCCATCTTCTCATCATTCTCTTTTATTAGACAACATGACCTACAGTTACTGGGATTTTGTGTGGTAAATTTTGGCTTGGGGGCTCACAATCACCCTTTAGGCTCCAATTTATTGTTTTTCTGACTTGCCACAGAGGGAAGTTGCTGTTCAGCACAGAGGAAGTGCACTGGTGTCAGACATTAGACATTCATACAAACAAAATTCAAAACTTGCTTTTAAGTTTGTCCTCAAACGTTTAGCTTTTGATTAACCTGTTCCAAAGCTCATTTGGGTTTTTTATGCTCTGAGATGCTCTGGTTAAGTCTGAACCCAGTTCTTACCAGCACAGGGCTGTGTGCTTGAGCTGGTGGATAGCTTGAAGAAAAAATGTGTGAACTGTCCCCAGCCGAGTGCAAAGTAAGGGATTGAAGACAGAGTGAAAACACAGATTCTGATACCTTTGTGCATCCTGAACATGGCCAGGCTGCTCTTCCTGATGAACTCCCAGGGAGCATCTGAAAGGTGTGGAGTTCCAATCCAGCCTGAAAATTGGGAATGTGCAACTGCTGTGCTCAATTGCTGCCAGCGTGCAAGCAAAGGAGGGACCACGATCAAACTGGTATTTAAATCCACAAAAAAAATACTGCACTCAACCATCATTTTCTTGGCAGTGGATGGGATTTCTCCCAGCATCTTGAGGCTTGGTGTCTCACCTAAGCTAATTGTCCCACTGTAGTGAGGAGAGAGCCACTTCCACAGGGTTATTTATCCCTTTCCAGAGCGAGAATGCAAAATAACTGGAATTAATCACCAGTTCGCTGAGCCAGTTCCTATCCACCGATAATTTATGGGCCCTAGAAATGAATTTAGGTTAAGCATCAAACATTTTGATGTGTCAAATTAGGTAGATTGAGCACACCAAGCCTCTCTGTGGGCTCGGGCTAAGCCCTGCATCTGAGTTACGACTAATCCACCTCATGACCACTAAGTGGGAAATCGGCTGCGGATCAAGAGCAATATGTTTGAGAAGGCCTGGCTGCGGGCTATATTAAGAAATGCAGTTTAGTCAACTACAAAGAAAGAGCTTTGCTGCCCACAGGGGGATTTCTTTTCTTTTTTTACAGCTTGAAAGACTTATTATTTTAAGTTGCGAGGAGTAAATTCCTCATTTCTGAGTTGGAGAGAGCTGTGAGGCAGAGGAATTTGATTTGGTGACTTCAAGATCTCACTTCTCTTTCCTGCCCTTTTCTGTCCCGATGTTTTGGTGCCTGGCATGCTGTTTTATAGACATTTACATAACGAAGGTCGTTTGCTCTGGGGCAAGGTACAAGAACACATTACAATTGCAAATTCCCTTAATTGTCCTAAAGCAGGGCTCAGAGCTTAGACAATGGAAAATCCTATTGTTCAGTGTCCCTGAGAGACTGTGTGAACAGAACAGAAATATGGGATGTGTTGGTTCTGAAACCAGAGTGAGAGAATGATTGGTGAAAAAGGTTTATTCTCTTTTGATACACAATGGATGGCAGAAATTATGAACCAGTGACAGGAATTCACATATAGGTTTTATCTGGTAGGCTTAAACATGTTTATTATTTCCAGTGTGGCTTTGCCCCTCCAGGCTTTGTAGAGGTACAGTTCAAACCAGTATAAAATTAGGAAGGTGCCTGTTATTAAAGCAATATATTTTTTCACTCTGTTTGTCAGGAAAGCTGTTTCTGCCCCCCAGATTTTCTGGGAATTAAAAGATGCCCTTTTTTCTTCCCAAGTATCTGTACCTATAATTCACTTTACCTTAAGCTTGTTTGAACTCAGTGTGGAGCTTGGGAAAAGAACCTTCATTAAAATAATCTCCACCAAGAGGGTTTTTAAAATCCAAATTATTTAAATAATCATCAACTGATACAGATAATCCCTTTCAACTGAGAATTTACAAACTGAAACATCTACAAACCCTGCTGATAGCAGGGAGAGGAACTTGTTCTGTACTCAAGTAGTGGGTGGGGAACGTGGTGCCCTGGCTGGTTAAAGCAGAATTAGAAATATATGGCCAACACCACCTCCC
Organism: Cisticola juncidis; assembly: GCA_013400215.1. Classification (NCBI taxonomy): domain Eukaryota; kingdom Metazoa; phylum Chordata; class Aves; order Passeriformes; family Cisticolidae; genus Cisticola; species Cisticola juncidis. The sequence continues at coordinate 155,124 of VXBR01001461.1, forward strand.
TGACTTTATTCCAGCTTAGGGAAACACCCTGCCTTTGATCTAATATTGGTTTAGGTGAAAAGTCCCAAATTACTTCATCTTATCACTGGATGAAGCAGATTGGTGTGGTCCCTTCTAGTAAACACAAAGATGTTTTTTCTGTGAGAGTGGATTCTCAGGAATGAGAAAAGGGCTGAGATGCAGACACTGAGTAATAGATTGAGAAGGAGCAGGCAAGAGAATTTCTGGCATAGTCACACCTGCCTGTATGGAAAGGGATGATGCAAAAATGATAAGGAAAAATGTTTCCTAGCTAATGTTTTATTACACCTCCAAATGTAAACCTGGCCTTGAGCTGTTACCTGTGTGTGTTTCTCATCCTGTGCTTCTCCGCAGAGCTTCTGTCACTATTTCCCAGCTGTTCAGTTTTCTGATAGAAACCTGAAGAGTCTCTAGATGAAATTCCTGAGTCTCCAAATGAAATGCCTGACAGGTCACCTGAGGATTTTTCTGCCACCAGGGTGGATTTCTGCAAGGTCTTTCTCCCAGCCATAAGTCACCAACTCTCCCTTCAGTGTGACATGGGACCAAATTATCCTGGTTTTCCTTTCCTTGTGCAGTTGTTGCCCAGTTCATAATCCAGGGAATGGCCTTTGGCCATCGAGGGTGACTCTGGTGGATCTCAGGGGCAGCAGCACAGTCAGGAATTTTCTAGGAGCGTTTTTCCTTCATAGGAGGATTCCTTACTCTTGCCTCAAGAGTGACAGCTTGGTCCCCTTAATTCAGTTTTGTGCTGGAGAATTCCCTGGACTTCTGCCCAAGTTTGGGTTTTTTTTAATTGCTGTAAGAGGAGGTGAGGTGAAGGCTGAGCCTATAAACTTCAGAATAGGAAAATACCATGGGGATTCTTTAATGGGTCAATATACAGTGCCAAGAAATTGCTGCAGCTCCTTGTCATGATTTAAGAAGTAATTTGGCTGATAGTATGGTTAGAGAACAAATTTGTGGATTGAAATTCAAACTGCTGTTTAAAAAGTATGTTTCCTGTTGAAAGCATTAAAGTAAGACAGGTAAGGAACACAGGAGTTGCCAGAGATGTCTTCTGTATTTCCAGCTGGATATTTCTCAGCAGGAATACATCCTATCTATAAAAAGATGCAGAAATATAGTCCTGGTACAATTATTTATTTTTTAATACAGGAATGCTTCATTTCTGCCTGGCAGGGAGTGTGGAAAGAGCAGGTTATGATGTCTCTGGGTTTGGTTTTTAAGTGCCAAATGCTGATTTCTTTGTGGCTCAGTTGTTTAGAGCTTTGCCAGACTTGCTCCGCTTGAGTTGAAATTTCCTCTGTTACCTTTGACTTCACTCAATGCTCTGAGAAACCTTTGAGCAGTTTCAGGGCAGTGGCACTTGCAGGGCACCAGCAGCAATTCCCTGCCTCCAGAGGAGCCTGTGATGAAAGGGAAGCAGCTCAAACACATTGGGAAGAGCAAATCCTGCTCTAATTGCAGCGAGCAGGGAAAGCCTGCTGTGCTCACCCGGGACCTGAGGCAGGGTCTGGGTTCCTGCTGATGGAGGCAGAAATAGGTTACAACACCCAGAACCTTCCATGAGACTGTGGGACATTTCCCTGAGTAACAGAGGATTGTTGACAATGAAATGCAGATGAATGAAGCACTTCAGTCAAAAACCTAGAGGTGGTATTTACCTCTGTACTCACTGTGAGGCAGGAGTGGGTTTTGGTTATGTTTTAATTGGTGCTGATTCAGACACATCCTGAAGCATTGTCCCTACCCCGAGGATGAGGAGGGGATGGCTTGCTTCTTTCCAGATTATTCATAATTTTTGTGGGAATGGTAAAACCAGACCTCCCCATAAATCTCTGTAAAATCCATGAAGAAGCGGATAAAACCATCAACACGTTTACATGTTCTAAAAATTTTGTTGACTTGGGCAAGGACAGCTCCCTTAGTATCTTCATGAGAGACACAAGGTCACCTCTGTCCGTTCATTGAAAAAAGGGGCTTTTGTGGGCTCTGTGGTGCTGCCAGGCAGGGAGGGAATTCCAGCTCTGGAATAGGGGTCTGGTCAGGCCAGGCAGGTGGTTCAGCTGTGAATTTGGTCAAGTATCACCATGCCTCGCTGTGATTTCTTGGGAAATCCTGACATGAAAAAACCAAACACATTCAGCTCCTCAGAGAAGCGTTTGAACCCCGGAATGTAATGTGAGGTGAAGTTAGGGCCAGAAAGTTTTGTATCACTAGAATTTTCTGTTTCAGTTTTGGTTTGTTGCTGCTGTGTTCTATTTGTAGGGGCTTGGGCTGAGAAATTTGCTGAGGGGTTGTTCTGGTTCGTGATGGTGTGTTAATGTCAAACCCGTATTTTAAGTAGTTCTTAAAAACTGGTATTAAAATTCCCACGGGTATCAGCCCCTAAATATATATTTTTAAAGGTTGTGTCACAGTAACTTTGGGAGGGGACATAGGAAAACTGAAAGATCCACGCTGATTTCCATTGGAAATGGAAACAGTTTTAAGAGGAGTGAAAAATGAGAAAGTCACTAATGCTAAATGAGGAAGTCACAATTCTAAACTTGTTCTTGATGTGAGTCAAGTCCAAAGGGTACTGGAACTGAGTGGCCCATGATGTGCATTCACCCCAGGTCCAGCCTTCCATCAAACTCTGCCATGTCCTGTTGGAATTCTGGAAGCTGTAAATTTTAGGCTTTCTGTTCTAACAGGCACTGACCCTCAGGGTGGCACTGCATTTGACCTGAGATCGTGGAACAGGCTTCCAAAATTGAGTGATGGCACTGGGGTTGTGGGTGTGCAGCTTGAATAGTATCGTGTGATCTCACAGGGTGAAAAACTTAGATTTGAGATTTTGGTATATAGTAATACATGTGGGGCAAGATGGAGGATTTAAGGCATTGTCTAAGTCCTTCTTCTTCACCTACTTCTCCTTGCTTTTGGGTGTTTTTTTCTAACTGGATGAAAAGGTCTGTATTGCCGACCTTGGGTGGTCAGTTATTGGGTTAAAAGTAAAAATAATTCAAGTGTCACTTTTTAAATTGGACAATTTGTCCTTGAAAAGGCTGTGTAGAGCTGGGGAGGCATCCATTTCACACCCTTGGTAGCTGGAGTACAGCAGAACTCACAGCTTGTGGGACTGCAGTATAGATAAGGACTGATAAACATCTCAGCCCAAACCCAAACCTCGGCTCTTGAGCGTTCAACCTCGGCTCTGGCAAGGCTGAAAGAAGCCAGAACTTTGACAATATCCAAACTCCTTGCTTCAGGGATGGAGGAAAATGAGGTGGGCTGGGGCTGAAGGTAGTGAGATGTAGTACTGACAACTGGCCTGAATTTAGGCTTCAGACACTCTGTGAAAGGCAGGCGAGCAACTTTCTCATTCTGGCCTGGGAAAATCTCAAGGAGGAATTCAGACAAACCTTGGGAAGTGAGAAACCATCTGCAGGTGCTGTTTTTCCAACACATTTGCTGGCAAGGTTGTTGCCAAAGGGTGTAGCCTCTAATAACCAACCATGTTCTTTGTACCGAGCTACTCTATAAAAGTAGAATTTAGAAGAATAAAGGTTGCTCTCATTTTCACCATCATATTGAAAGTCATGTTGGCATTCCTGTGCTGTCCAAAAATCATAACAACATTGAGGAATTCCTGATGTATGGCAGATGGATGTGGAACAGGCCTGCACTGTGAGCACACAATCCCCTCCAAATGCATAATCTGTTTCTCGTGAAACACACGTGGCCCTGTATAGAAGTTTTAGGTCAACTGATTCAGTTGAAGATTAGCCTTGGTATTCTGAAAGGGAAGACTGTGGTTGCTTAGGGGACTTTAATTCCTCATAAAAGATTATATTGGGGCACCACACTACTGCCACGGTGTCAAATCTTTTTTGTGGGTTTGCTGAATTAACCTTTGTAATGAAAAAGCTTATTATGCACTTCCAGTCAAAGGAAGAGATGGGTTTGAGTCTGTACCAACTTAAAATGCCAGTGATTAGGACCCTAATCTAATATTCATAGTTTTGGGGCTTTTCTTTTATTTCTTCTTAAAGCGTATTTCTCTGCTGTATTGCAAATGACTTGCTTAGAATTTCAGGAGGAATTTCTCATGGAAAGAGTGGTCAAGCATTGGCAGGGGCTGCCCTGGGAGGTTTGGAGCCCGCATCCCTGGAAGTGTTTAAAGAATGACTGGATGTGGCACTCAGTGCTGGTTGACAGGGTGGTGATCAGCCAAAGCTTGGACTTTATGGTCTTGGAGGTCTTTTCCAAGCTGGTTCTGTGTCTCTGTGATGAGTCCTGCTCTGATTTAACATTCTGTGTAGAATACTTAAAACGGAAAAACTCCAGACAGAAATATGTGCAGGTCATGAGGGGGAAGACACTGCAGTTAAAAGGTAAATGAACCATCATTTGTGAAATTCTGGAAAAGTGACTAAAAAGTGTGTAATGTAAAATCTCAAAGTCGTACGTAGGGAGAGGAAAGGTTTCAGTTTTAGGTAATGATATCTGTATTACCACGTGTTTGCAGCTGCTGAGTCTGTATTTTAGCTTGCATGTCCCTCATTGATGGCATTATACACTTTTTATCCTCCCTCAGGAGTCTGTGCAGTATTTACTGCCTGGTGCATAGTGCAGATAACTGGTGGTACATTCTAATATTTGAGTCCCTTACAGGTTTAACAGGATGGGGAGGGAGCTGGTTCTCATTACACTGCAGAGGTAGAATGAAGGACTTTGTCCCTACAGATCCTGTTTATTAAATATTTCCGTGTCTGAAAGGCCTGATTGTTCCCTGCACTTTCCCTTTAGATGCTGCTGTGGATGGATGGTGGCACTGGTGTGAAGGACAGGCTGCTGACCTTGTGGGGGTGACATGGATTTCTGTCTTCAGAGCAGCTGTTCCTTTTGATAGATTGTCCTTGGTTTCCTTTTCAGGACTTGTGCCATGAGCAGGCAATGTGGAAGTTCTGTTGTTTTCATACTTGTGGCTTCCAAACAAGTTGTTGGCTTTAGATCCAGGGCAGGATTGATAGTGAAAAATCACTGGCCTGTTTAAGAAGAAAAGGCAGTCAAGAAAATGGTTAGTTTAATCCATTTAGTCAGTTACATTTCCTGTGTCATCTGCCATGAAAACAGTGGGATCAGGTATTTCTAGAGAGGTTTTGTGGCTACTGCATTCCCCCTGGGCTGGGGTGTGCTTGGGGAAGGGGATTTGCTGTGGATTTGGGGGACCCCACAGCAGCATCACAATTCTGGTGCAAAGCTTGGTCTCTTGTGCATGGGGGAGTGTGAATAGACAGTGGTGACAAGAAGAAAATTTAAATTAAGATAATAAGTGAAGATGAAAGCAAATAATGAAGTTGGGAAGAAAGAGAAATCAGAAAATAACCCACATTTCTTCTTTCTAGGAGCTTGCAGAAAATGTGATTTTTTTTTTTACAGCATTTCCATGCTTTTTTTTACAGCATTTCCAGCCCCTGTGCTGATGATCTGAGGTCTGGGAGAGTTTACATCTGAAATGCACATTCTGCCTGCAGATCCACTAGTGTGGCAAAACGGATTGCCAAATACTGACTTTGCATATAAATGGATTTTCCACCCTTCTGTTTTGGTTTTAATTGAACCACATAAACATTGTCAGCATACGAGACTGGTTTTTGACACCTTGCTTAGCATTTTTTTACTATTAAAAGCTTTAGCTAGAAGCACTGGTAATTAAAGTAAGCAAGCAAAAAACCAAATAAAAACAAAACTAAAAAAAAAAAAAAAGAAAAGAAAAAAGAAAGCAAACAAACAAACAATCCCCCCCCAAAAAACCCAAAACCAAAACCCAAAATAAAACAAAAAGGGGGAAAGAGATCCTGAAAAATTTAAATGCTGGTCAGGGCTCTCTCCACCTTCCTTCCACAGTTTTTATGCCTTGACATGGAAATCCTGCAGGGCAAGGTGGATGCAACTGGTCCAAATCTGGAATTCTCACTGGAGCACAGTTTGCTTACACTTAGAGTAACATGGAGTTGAGGCTTTTAATAAAGGTTTACTGGCAAAGATAATTAACCCAGAAATTAATTGAAATGCTTGAAAGAGGTGTTGTCACTCTAGAACATCCTTGCCTGAGGATGTAATTATAATGGCATGAAATTTTGAAACGGATTAATCTAAATGAGAAAAACCCCTTGCATGTTCTCAATCTGGAATAAGTGCTTCCCTAGAAGTTGTTTTTCCAGTAATTGTGGTCAGTCTCCCTGTCTAGAAAAGCCTTTAGAGTTTCTCTGGCAAGAGAGTTCTTGTGGCAAGAGGGTGAAGAAGTTTGTGTGTCTCCTTTTGCTGAGTTTCTTGTCATACAAGGTATTTTTTCCATTTCTTTTATGGAAAAAGCAAATGTCTTTGAGATCCCAGCTGTTGCTTTCTCTCGTTTTGGTGAGAGGGCAGAATTTTGGCACTGAAGCTGCAGTGATTGGAGGGCAGCCTGCTCCTAGACTGTTAGCTGTGGAACATTGGATATTTTAACAGCATCCTGGTTAAATATTCTCTGACAGGACACTTAGAGAATGGCAGCAAGGCTTCACAGCCCTGTTCCAAAATCATCCTGCAGTGAGCCAAGAGTGTGAGACCCTGTAATCCCATTTTGCCATGGTTGTAAGATGCTGCTCCTGCTCAAAATTTGGCTTTTTTAGTTATTTTTGATAGTTATTGCTGCATGCTGATTTTGGCCTCAACCTCTCAGGAGGTGGCTGTTAACAATGCCAGTTTGTCATCAATATTCAGCAGAAATTAAATTCCATTGCTCCCCAGATGTGATTGAAGGTTCAGTGAGCTTTCCTTTCTTCTTCCAGGTTATAAGACCCTTTTGAAAGGAATTTCAGGGAAGTTCAGCAGTGGAGAACTCGTTGCAATTATGGGACCTTCAGGAGCTGGGAAGTCAACGCTTATGAATATTCTGGCAGGATACAGGTCAGTACCAATGAAAATCCCAAGTTAAGATAAAATCACTGAGCCTGAGGGCACCTTGGAGACAACAGCAGAGGAAATTTTAGCTTAGAGTTTGTCAAAAACAGGCACTTTCAAAGATTTTGAATTAGATTCTTATTGCTTATCTTTTTTTCTCTATATCCTGTTTTGGTCACTTGGGATTTATCTCTTAGCAGGTCTGGTCCAAAAATAAGAAGCAATTTAAAATCCAAAAAACACACATATAAAGAAAAAATCTCCTTTTTTGGCTGTGCAACAAATCTGACTCAGTGTCTTATGTCTGTGATGTTTTTTAAATCACATAAACAGTTGAAAAATTTACTCTTTGTAGTCACTGCTTCGTAATGTTGATGTCTTCTTCACCAAAATGCAGTGAGGGTGCTTCATGTTTCTAAATCCCTTCTTGTATGGCCTTACAGGGTGTGTCTGGCTTGTTGCCATTTGGGGCACAAGGAACAGCATACAGAAACCTAAAAAAACCCAACTTTAATTTCTTGATATTTTTTTCAGATATTTATTTATGACAGCACACATTTTGAGTAACATTTTTGGCATCGTGGCTTGACGCTTTATATGAAAGAAAGCGTAATCAGAAAATAATTTGATTTCTATCCATGTTGGAGTCTAGAACATCCCTCTGGCCACCCTGGAGGGTTTGGAGACCAGAAAGGGGGGTCTGGGATCTGTACAAGGGGGTCAGAGCCTCACACAGAGCCCAGGAGGACACTGCCTCTGATCCCTGCCATGGCAGTGAATGCCCACAGTGTATGAAGAATCACAAGCTGAGAGAATTCAAAATAAGTAGTATTTAATTTATCATAGAATGTAAATGTAGAATCTAGGATTTTTAGTATATGGGGCTGAAGAGACAAGATGGAGGAATTGGGGAGTGGCCCCTGTGCTCCTTGTTCTTGCTCTTGTCCCCCATCTTTTGCTGAGTTGGATTTTAGAGATTGTTTTAGAGTAGAAATGACATGTTAGCATAGGTAGTAGGCATTGGTAAAATTTTGTAAATAAAAAGTTCATTTTGGACGGTGGTTGGGTCAGGGGTGCTGTACATGAGGTGTGGGGCTCTCTGATCTGCCCAGTCCCTGCATGTCCTGCTCTGCTGGGGATGCCCTGCAGAGCTGAGACAGAACTGAGAGATAATGAAGAATAAACAACCTTGGAAACACGGACTGGGAACTCAGCTTGTCGTCTTTACCTCTGGTGTGAAACACTTAGGGGCAAAGAGAAGACAAAAAACCTGATTACCTTGGGGAACAGCAACCCTGTCAGGGAAAAGCAACCCTGAGATATCCACTCTATCAAATTCATTTCACTGTGGCAATAACCACCTAAGATTTCCCCGTGCTCAGCCACGAGGCAGCACAAGGGAAGCAAGGCTGAGCTCTGGTTTGTTTGGCTGTTTGGTTTCAGAGAGACGGGGATGAAAGGAGAAATCCTGATCAACGGGCAGCCCCGCGACCTGCGCTCCTTCCGCAAGGTCTCCTGCTACATCATGCAGGATGACATGCTCCTGCCCCACCTCACTGTCCAGGAGGCTATGATGGTGAGCTTTGCTTCTTTCTCTAATCCATCTGAGCAGGAGGAGATGGAAAATGGTTTGTGTTGTGCCCTTGGTGTTACTCCTGGCAGTCCCACAGGATGCTGTGCCTGTCTGATCCCTCTTGGTGAAAGTTCTTGGAATTTGGTGATGCCTTGAATTCCATGTCAGGCTCATCCTTCTAGGGCTTCTTTGGCTTTATAATTTCCACTTTGTGCCCAGCAATATGATTTGGAAGGAAATCTGAGTGTCTGCTCCTAGAGAATACAACCTGAAATTCTTCACAAATGAGCCTTTGTAGGGACCATCTGTTTGCTTGGGTGGTGGATGAGTAACCTCATCTCTCTCTCTCTTTCTCCCCATCTTTCATGTTCTGACTGAAAATTGTTATTTACACTTCAGTGTGATCTCTCTGCCTCTTCTACTCTTTTGTGCCTTTTTAAAAATAAAAGCATTTCATAAAATCTCTTTCATCATGGGGAAAAAAACCAGGAACAGAGTAAGTCCAAGATGTACAGGCAATGTAAATTCCTCTCATTGTTTTGGATTGCATTGGGAAGTTTATGAATTGACAACTTGACCAGTTAGTCTGGAAGTGTCTGTAGCTCAGCTTAAGCAGTAAGCCAGTTTTTCTTAGAAATTGTTATCAAAATAATGCTTAGGTTGCTCACACTGTGCCAGCTCAATTCACAAATTTTAAGGCCAGAAGAAATCAATCCAGTTTTTATGTGGCTAGTTTTCTGCAAAGGCTCTTTTCTGTGGAGAAGTTTTTCCTTCTCTTTTGTTTACTTGAGTGTTTTCATCAGAATCCCACAGGACCACTTTTGCAGAATTAGACCCAGATTATAGCTGCTGTCTAAAATTAATCAATCAAAGCTCTGACAAAAAATAATTACTGAACAGTTTAATTGCTTTTAATAAAGGTTAATCATGATGTTTTGTGGAGCTGCCTCTCAGGACAGCAGATGACATCTTTCACAAGGTTATTTATTTCTGTGCTCACTTGTTTGCTTTGTGGAGAATGGCAGAGTTCAGTTACCTTTACAGTATGAATGAAGCACAAATAAACTGTTTCCAGCATTGCCTGGGAAGTTTTTTGGATGTGCAAAATGTGTCATTCTCCCATCTTCCTGTAAAGCTGTTTGACTTGCAGAGTGGCCTTGTTTTTCTAATACACTTTCTGTCAGGTGCTTTGCTTAAGTCAAATTAGACTCAGTTATTTACTGCTCAGAAAAATGTGATGCTCGTGACTGGAACACTGTGGTTCAAATTCAGATTTTCTGACTGGGCTGAATGGAGTTGTTTAAGTGGCACCTTGGAGTGTTGTGCCTGGGACAGCTGCTGTGAGTGGTGGTTGTGCTTCAGAGCAGTTCAAAATCAAATTCCATTGTTTTGCATTCCAGGTATCTGCTCATCTGAAGCTTCAAGAGAAAGATGAAGGGAGGAGAGAAATGGTATGTACACTGCCCATCAGACTAGAATTTGGGGAATTGCCAAGAAGTGAGCTCTGTAAAGCAGATATTTTTTTATCTAACACTGAACTGCACTGGCCTTGTAATGACAGAATAAATCATAACCTCTAGGCTGAGATGTGTCATTAGGAGGGAATGTTCACTGCAGTCTCCATGAAAGCTGCTTTCTACAGGAGACTGGAAAATTGTAAAAGATTTTTTACAATTTTTACAATTTACAACTGAAACAAAGTCACAGGTTTTTGCAGGATTCCTGTTCATGCACCTGAGCACCTTGGATTCTCTTCTGTTCATGTCTGAGGGCTCAGGCATCTCATGTGGAGTGAGAAAAATCATCCAGCTGGACCTGCACTAGGAGCTGTGCTCCTCTCACCCATCCTTGGGGAAAAACACAACTTCTCCTGAAACAGGAAAACTCTGGCAATTTCCTAGGTAGAGCAGCTGGTTTTTGTGACTGTCCTTTGCCTGTGTTTATTTCCAAATTGGAGCAATTGGCATTTCTTCAGACTCAAAAGAATCCTTGAAAATCAGAAAGGGAAACTCACAGTAATCAATTTATGTTTGGTAAACACAGGTTGGTTTTTTAATTAAAAAAAAAATATATATAGAAACAGCCTTAGTTCATTTACACTTTAGTAAAGTTAGGCCAAGCAAGTTAATTCACTTGTTCACACTGTCACTGTGATTACAAGCAGCTCTTTGAGTTAAAAAATGTGCTGTGTTTATTCAACACATGTTAGAGGAATTTTCTGGTTAGTGTTACTGGCCTGTGCAGGAGAAGATAATTCATTTTATTGTTGTAAATTGGAGTGTAAATGTTTATGACAGATAAATTTTACAAATTTATACACTTGTGCTAGCAGGATTGCAGACTCTTGTTTAAAGCAGGGAGAAACCACAGTTTATGTTTCTAGTTGTCCTTATTTGTGCTGCCTGAGTCCTCTTTACCCTTCCCAGAGATAAAGGGAATGAGGTAGTTGGGCTTTTTTCTCTGAGGAACAAAGTTTAGTGGGTTTTGTTATTTTTTTACTCCCTCTTCCTGGAAATCAAAATCAGGACAAGCAAAGGGTCAGGCTCTGGTTGGTCTCACCAATTTTCACCAGGTCACTCTTTCTGGAAAACTCTCAGTTGGTACTTTGAAAAATGGTGGATTCTGCTTCCTAAACTTCAGGAAAGTATTGAATGTCTGGGCTGCTTTCTGCCTTTGAAGTGGTGGAGTTTGTTATTTGCATGAGCAGTGTAGCTCATGGATTCACTCATTTTTATGTCCATGCTTTTACTGAGGCCAAAGAACCACTTATAAAGGGCTTCCAGACCAGGTCTACAGTCCCTGAAACAGAAAAAATCATTGTGCCTGGGGTTGTTCTCCTTTTGCTCCAAAAGCCCTGGGACAAGCTGTGCCCTTCCTGAGGCTGTGCCTTGAGGAAATCCCGAACATCTGAGAGTACCTGTGACAACTGAATCGACTCTGAGTGGAATAAAAACACTGGAAATCAATGGCTGCACTTGAAAGGGGAGGCTGTGGAGAAGAGATGAGATAAAACAGGTCACTGCTCCACAGAAACCACTGGGTTTTGTTAGAGAGTCCCTTGCAGAGATAGCCCCAGAGTTCATTGAAAGAAGCTTCTTGGTTTCACTGTGTAAGAGCCCCTCACAAGCTCTTCTGATGTCATTGCCAGATCCATAAATACACAGCCAGGGAAGAACTGATTTCCACTCCTTTTTCACCTCTTTGCTGAGTGAGGTCGTGTAGGACAAACAAGCAGGATTTGGGTCACAGCAGCAAAATGTAACCTGTTAATGCTGAGTCTCATAAATGCCACATTAGATGGAAAAATGGCTTTAAGTGTGTGGGTGATGAAACAAAGTCATGAGCTGGCTCGTAGCCTCCATTAAAATCAGCGAAGACGCTGGATTGATGGTTTTTTGTGTTCTGACCAGGTGGAATGTTCTGTTCCCTGCAGGTGAAGGAAATCCTGACAGCCCTGGGTTTGCTGGCCTGTGCCAACACGAGGACTGGGAGCCTGTCTGGGGGCCAGAGGAAGCGCCTTGCCATTGCTCTGGAGCTGGTGAACAACCCTCCTGTCATGTTCTTCGATGAACCAACCAGGTGCTTCATTCAAGGCCAGAAATTAAAGATTGGCAAACATGGTTTGGTGTAGTAGAACTGAGGTACAGAAAAGTTATTCACCTCTAAATCCTTGGAAAAGGCTCATTTTGTGTTACCTGCAAGCACTGAGTGAGGCCAAGAAATAATTTGATCTGGGTTCTTGGGTCACTGCTGCAACTGCTGGACTGTGGGGCTGTAAATAATATTTAAAGCAGGCACAGACTGCAGGAGGAAGGAAAAGAGAGAGGAAAATATTGTGGCATGGATTTTCCTTTTCAAGCAAAGACAGCTTGAATATAAACATTTTAAAATGTGACTTTTGGTAATGAATGTGATCAGTCTGGGAAAGCTATGAATATGTATCTATTCATTAAAGTTGGGAGCATTTAAATCTGCAGCCCTCAAATGCAGAAGTCCCTTAAGGCAGCTTTGAGAATACTCTTTTTCATTCTCAGGCATGCTTCCAACTTAATTAAAAGCCTGATGGAGAAATACAAGCATAAGGTTGGCATATGATAAAATGAAACTGCTACAGAGAAAATTTGTAAAAGGATAATAATGGGGGACCAAGTACCAAGTGCATGTGCTGGTTTTGAGCAGTGCCTGTGGATAACAAACTGGTTTGTTTTTTTCCTAGTGGATTGGACAGTGCATCCTGTTTTCAGGTGGTCTCTCTGATGAAGGCTTTGGCCCAGGGTGGAAGGTCCATCATCTGCACCATTCACCAGCCCAGTGCAAAACTGTTCGAGCTCTTTGACCAGGTATTGCTCTCAAACCTTCTCTTCATGGGTAGTTCAGGGTGGTTATGCTTTCAAGGCTACACTCCTCAGTCAAAAAACATGATTGAGCCATCCAGTTGACATCTGCAAATCTCATAAAGAAATTAAAATAATAACAGCAAAATACATTTTTTTTTTCTTCTTTTCTGTGTGTTTGCTTTATTTATGTGTAATGTTTTATGAAGAATTCCTGCTGTTAGGTTTTGAAATCATGATTTTTGCCCTGGTGGTGATCATGCCTTCCCCCAGCACTGCTGCTGTGCACAGGGCTGTCATTGAAGTAAATTAGAGCAATATAAAAAGCAGGAGAGCTGCAGTGTCAAGGTCTGCAGTGCTGCCAGCATATATTCTCATCCTAGATACATCCTAGATGTAGATTGAGAAGAGTTAATACATGTGAAATAATAATAACCAAATTTAGTATTGAGAATTAACTGAAATTAATTGGAGAGCTTTTCTCCAAGCTAACAGTGGCATGTGGACCATGTGTGTTTAGATTAGATAAAAATGTATTTTAGTCTTGGTAGAGGATTTAGATTAGTCCTGTGAGAGCTGAGAGGAAACCTCCACCACCACAGGTGAACAAACTCTTGCAGATTGCCAGTCTGGCAGGGAGATTTATTTAAAGTCAATATTGTGGCTAAAAGTGAGAGTGATGGAGCTGTTTGCTGTTTCTGTGCTGTCCCAGCTCTGCTTCCATTCCTGCACTCACCAGCCTCGTCTCCCAGCCCAAAATATCCACAATGTGTGGAAATTAGATGGCTTGGCTCTCCAGCTCCTTGCCTATTTTCAGCATGTGCCAAAGGCTGGAATTAGTGTGTTTCTGTGTTAGTCTATTTGAAGTCCTGCAGGCAATGTGTGCAGAATTCAAACTCCAGGCATTACATTTTCCATTAGTTGTAATTCCGTGCAAAGTTAATTTCAAGTGGTGATAGATCTTCCCAAGGAGCTCCTCCCACAGGGACAAGGAGATGTTATTAAGCAACAGGTTCAAATTGTTTGATACTATTTCACTTTTTTTCTTTTTCTTCTATTTTTTTTTCCTTTTCTTCTTCTTTTCCAGCTCTATGTTCTAAGTCAAGGTCAGTGCATTTACCGTGGGAAGGTAACAAACCTCGTCCCTTACTTGAGAGATTTGGGGTTGAATTGTCCAACCTACCACAACCCAGCAGATTTTGGTAAGGACAGCTTGAACAGTTTATTTCATTTATTTTGTATTTTATCATCACCTTCAGGGTAAAGGGATCACACTGTGGTGTGATTTATATTTCTGTACATATATTCTTATGTGCTTTGTCCATATCTGAACCAAAATTCAAAATAAAATTAATCAGATTTTTTTTTCCTGAGTAATTGGAATGCCATCTAGTGGCACAATTTAGTGAATATTTCTCTCTGTTAGAAGTCCAGGTTCAGGAAATGAAAATAAAGCATATTCTTTATTGTTTCATTGTAACTAATATTAGTGGGTTTTTTAAGTAGCTCCAGAATTCTGCCTGTTTTCTTTTTAGCTTGAGCAGTACCACTGTGGTACTGTACAGGTTAGAGCATTAGGGTTTTTTTTTCAGTGTTGTTTCCTAATTAAAAAAAAAAAAGGAAAATGCCACAAAAATAGACTTTAGTCATTTTTTATTACTTCTATTCACTGCCTTTCCTCTGAACTGGTACATTTAACTTCCAGGATGAGGAGATCCCTCCGCAGATTTATGGAAAGCTGCATTTAAATGTTGTTTGTACAGACACGGATTTGCACGTGGCGTTTTAAAGCCTGTAATATTAAAAAAAAAAAAAAAATCTTCTTTTGTCAATGCTGCAGCATCGAGGGGATTTAATAACAGGGCTTGCCCCTGCTGAGCAGTGAAAGCAGCAACTCAAACCTTTTCCCAGCAGTGACTGAGCCCTCCTGTTTTGCAGTGATGGAAGTGGCCTCGGGCGAGTACGGGGACCAGAACAGCCGCCTGGTCAGGGCTGTGAGGGACAGGATTTGTGACACAGACTACAACAGGGACGTGGCTGGGGAGCACGAGCTGAACCCCTTCCTGTGGCACCGGCCCTCTGAGGAGGTATTTTGGCAATCTCAGCTCCCAGGGCTGCAGGGGAGGGAGGGAATTCAAATCCTCAGCTGGCGGAGGAGTCCCCGGGCTCAGCTCAGCTGATGTGAGTGGGGTTTGTGAATGAGAACCAAGCCAAGGTGCTGCAGAGGATGGGTTTATTCTGTGCTCTGTTTCTGCAGGACTCCTCCTCCACAGAAGGCTGCCACAGCTTCTCTGCCAGCTGCCTAACCCAGTTCTGCATCCTCTTCAAAAGGACTTTCCTCACCATCATGAGGGACTCGGTAAGAATGGCTTTGTAATGGCTTTTGTGGCCAAAAGGTTTGTTCAGCTGGGAGTGAGGCAGTGTAAATACACCTCAAAGGTCCTGTCCAGCAGCCCATCCCTGAATTATCACAGAATTTCAAAGGGTCTTGCTGTTAACTCTGCCACCCTCATTGTGAACTATACCTTTCTACACAGCACTCAGAAGAACCTGGCCTAAAAACCCCAAAGTTTAAATCCCCTCTGTGCTGGCAGGTCCCTCATACAGTTATTAATCCTGCTGAAAAGTAAGTGGGAAGTTGTAGTGCTGTGTCTCAAAAATAGGTTTTCCAGAAAATTCAGGATGGTGGAGATAATAATTTCAGTGTGATGTAAAGTTACTACTTAGAGTCTCCACTTTTGGAAATGGAAAATCTATTGATCAAAAGTTTGCTTCTTTGCCATAACTGCTTCTCCCTTCCTGCTTTTTATAAATGCATTTGTCAACAAGGATTAATTAAGTTAATGAATTAAGATCAGGAGAATCTGTAGCTGATTTGCTGATGCATAGATTGAAGGGCAGTGTTGTTTTTAATATATTTTTTTCCTGCTCAACTCTAAAGCCTTTCATTTGTTCCCAATGTTATTATTTCTTTTGTTCTTCCAAGCCTCTTGTGGGAATGCTGTGTTGCAGAGAAGGCACAGAAAGCTAATTTATTCCTGATGAAGTTACTCTGGTCTATACAAGCCTGAAATGCCTTTTCTGCTTCTCTTCTGCTCTGGGGAAATTTATCTTTTAGTCAGAAAGTCTCATTCCCCTGGTGAATAAGAGCCAGTGGCTGCATGATATTGTCAGAGAGTGAGATTTCAGGTTGCAGCATTTGCAGTTCCTGCCTGTATTACCTGGAAGAAATTTCCATGGGAAGCTCATAATTTTTCTTACACAATGGAAATTATAATTTCTCATGGCAGGCAGTTGGAACTAGGTGATCTTTAAGGCTCTTTGCAACCCAAATCAGTCCATGATGTCTAGATAAGATTTTCTGGATGTAAGTTCTCCTTTCCTGCAATCTGTCTGATTTCTGTCACTGTTTTTGAGCCCACACTTTCTGATAAATGAGAGTTTATCTCTGATAAACGAGAGTTTCTCTCTCTTTGCCTTCCTCAGGTGCTGACACACCTGCGGATCACCTCCCACATCGGCATCGGGCTGCTCATCGGGCTGCTCTACCTGGGCATTGGCAACGAGGCCAAGAAAGTCCTCAGCAACTCGGGGTTCCTCTTCTTTTCCATGCTGTTCCTCATGTTTGCTGCCCTCATGCCCACTGTCCTCACCTGTGAGCATTGTGTCACCTCAGGGGAGGGGACTGCAGAGGTGGGAGGATGCTGGGGTGTGTCTGGTTTTGTGCAAGACAGAATTTGGGTTGTGATTCTGCTCCTGAGATGGGTGTAGGGATAAACCTTGCACCCAAGTGAAGCACTGCTGTGCAGGCAGAAACAGGCTTGGCCAGGGGCACTTCTCCCTCCCCAGTTTTCCCAGTTTTTTCAGCACAGCAAGCATGAGCTCAGTGCTACAGTCCTGGACTGGAATTTTTCCTTATCCCAGTGAATCTCAGCCATGCCCTGAGCTCGTGGTTGGACTTAGGGAGGATGGAATCATTTCTTTGGGTTTCCAGGTTATGACTCCTGTGTAAAATCAGCTTATTCATGTGGTGTCAGAAGCAAACTCCTGCAGAATGGACTGTTCCATACTTGCTTTTGGAGTGCTGTTACTTTGTACATTCCCTGCTGGACCAAAAGGAATAACCAAGTTCTTTAAGTCTTGACACCACTTTTAGTTGAAAAATCCTCTTTAAAGGAGGTTCAGCTCACCTGAGCAGACTGGTCCGTATTCTCAACAGGGAGCAGCTCTAGGGGCTGATTAGTAGATTTGTAATTTCATCACAAATCACTGAAACTTCTGCTGCTCTGTCAAAGACCTGAGAGTTGCAGTCCCACCCTGGGGCTGCAGCAGTGCAGGATTAGACATGGATGTTGTTTTGTGTTGTTTTGATGTGCAGCAGTATTGCACCCTGCCAACCTAACTGAATAATCTGTGTTCTCTGCAGTTCCCCTGGAGATGGGAGTGTTTCTCAGAGAGCATCTCAACTACTGGTACAGCCTGAAAGCCTATTACCTTGCCAAAACCATGGCTGATGTTCCTTTTCAGGTATGTGCACGACTCTTCAATAAAATAGAACCACTTAAATTCCTGAATGACAAGACCACTTTCCAAGAAGATTAATGCTGGTATTTTATTCATTTCAATAGTGGGGAAAATGTCCATCTGTGTCTGGTGAAGCTTCAGGGATGAATCAGTAGTACCCTTGTTGGTTTCTTATCTTCTTTTCTTTGTGTTGGAGCCAAGATTAATACACAGGAGTCTCAGTTTCATATTCAGACTCATTGGTTATTAATTCTTACCTATATCACAGTCTCACAAGTCGTGAGCTCTAACTAGCAAGGTAGAAAATGGAAGTGCTTCTAACTCTTTCCAAGTTTTTTTAAGCATAAACTATCAATAACAAAATGACACCTATATTATTTATACTTTTAACCCAATAATTGACCACCCAGGGCCCACAATGTGGACCTTTTCACTGAATTAGAAAAAAACACCCAAAACCATAAAGAAGAAGGTGAAGAAGATGGACTCAGACAATGCCTTAAATCCTCCATATTGTCCCGTATATATTACTATATATTAAAATCTTAAATTCTAAGTTTTACACACAATACTATTCAAACTAAACAAGCACAATTCCAGTGCTATCACTCAATTTCATAGCCTGTTCCCTGGCCTCAGGTCAAATGCAGTGCTTGCTTCAGGGTCAGTGCCTTTTAGCACAGAAAGCCTGAAATTTTCAGCCTCCAGGGCTCCAACACACCCTGAGAGTGCAGGATCTCAAAAAAGCTGAGACCTGACCCAACATCCTTTTAACAAATACATGACCAGCTTTGCCTGTTTGCAGGAGGGGAATTGTGAAGGGATGGGAGTGGGATCTGTTTTCAATAGCCCCAGTAAAAACACAGGTATCACAGGCCTGTCACATAATGGACAAGCAGAGAGCTGTGGATTAATTAAATTTCCCCCATGTTTTTGTCTTACTCAGTTGTAGCAGTCTAACATTCACCAATTTTGACTTTTTGTGGCCAATGCACCAAATTTGTGATGGGTTTTGTGTTTACTCTCTTTTCTTTCTGTGAGATAGACTTTGGGAGGAAAAAGGCAAAACAGGCCCAACTTAAAGGTTACAAAGATAGTTTTATTGACACACACTAAAGGAAGAAAAAAGGACAAAAGAAAAAAAATTGAAATTAAAAAAAAATTTGAATTCTTCAAAACTCTTCTCCTTCTCCACAAACTGTTCACTTTCCCATAACTAACACTGAGAGACAAAACTATGATTTTCAGTCAGTTTCACCATTTAAACATAATCTTTCATCACTTTGGGAGAGGAGTTTTTCTCCATGTCCCATGGAATTTACCCACTGATAACTTCAAACAGTTCTCTGGTGGGTTTTAACTGCCACAAAAAATCCTGCTTTTGTGACCCCTCCCATTAGCAGTTTCTCAAGCTGCTCATGGGTCATGGGTTTAGACTTTTGCATATTATGTTGTCACTTTTTAAAGATGCACAGCTCAAAGGAACAAAGGATTCTTCCTCTCAGGGAACAGAGATATCTTCTCACTTCTTCACTAGCACAAAGAACTTATCTCTGTCTCTGTTAAAGCATCTTATAAGATCAGTATCACTTAGTCCTTCACACACACTTTGGTTCAAAATCCACACACAACCCTGATATATGGGTGTTCCTCAAAGTCATATCTAGCTTTCTCAGTGGTCCAACAATATGTCAGTATTTGAAAATGAACTGCTGAAATGAAATGAACAGGCACCGATAGGTGCCCGTCTCAAAACAGTTTAAATTCCTGTCATAGAACTGTTTCCACTTTAACTAAAATCCAAGCTGTGTCAACCAGAGCAGCAGTGAGTGCCTGGCTGTCAGGGTAACCCCAGTGCCTGTCCTTGCAGATCATGTTCCCTGTGGCTTACTGCAGCATCGTGTACTGGATGACCTCCCAGCCCTCCGACGCGCTCCGCTTCGTCCTCTTCGCCGCCCTGGGCACCATGACATCCCTGGTGGCCCAGTCTCTGGGCCTGCTCATAGGTGCAGCCTCCACATCCCTCCAGGTACTGATGGGGTTTTGTGGCTCACAGGAGCTCTGGTGTGTCCTAACTCTGCTCCCTCTCACTGCTGCTGTGTGCCCAAGATGTTCATTGGGAGGTGACTGATGCCTGAAGTTTGAGCTGTTACGTTTTTCAGATTCTGTGCTGCCCAGGGGTGCAGTTTTGAACCTCACATTAAATGTTAGTAAGCTCTCTTCACAGAGTTGGTTGTACTGGTTTGAAAGCAAAATCAGTGAGACTCCAAATCAGAAACAAAACTTAATAGACCAAGAACAAAAAACAAGAAAGATAAAAATAAAATAAGACAAATGCAATAGTACAAAGGAGCACTGACAGAGTCAGAATGCAAACCTGACACCCTGTTGGTCAGGGAGTTGGAAGCAGCCCACAGTGAGTCCTCCCAGAGTGACAGATGTGGCTCCATTGCAGTAGAGATGATCCTCAAGAAAGGGTCCAGTCATCCTCTGGGAATCCAGTGGGAACAGCTCCCTTGGTGTTTGGCATTGCTGTTTTATCCCATGGAAAGGCTTTGGCTCCTCCCACTGGGTGCAGCATCTCCCAATGGGATGAGGTGATGTCATCAGTGCTGTGAGAGCCTTCAATGGCCCATTCACAGGGGATGTCCCTGGGAGGAGGATGGGTGGAGGAAGAGATAAGGAGGCCCTGCCTTATCTGGTGTTATCAGGTGTCCATTAACAGAAGGGATCTACCCTCTTTCCACCCCTGGAGTTACAAGAGATAAGGAACAATATCTCCCAACCGGCTTCAACAGATGAAAATAGAATTCACATTTTTGGTTATGTCTTTCAACCAAGACAAGGTAGACAAATCCTTTTCCTGCTGAAGACCAAGGACAAATACAAGAAAACTTGTACTTGTTGCTTTTCAAAAGCACAAACAATGGCGGACTGAAGGGAGGAACAAGAAGGATGGGACCTCAGAACCCGAAGCTGTAATTGGACAATTAAACCCCAATATGCAAATGGAAAAAAAACTTATAAAAGTGTGAGACCTTGTGACCAGTTAGCCATTTTTGTGACCAGTTTGGGGCCACCGTGGGTGTAGCCCTGGTCGGGATCTTGTCCTGCCCCAGGTGTGTCCTAAAGGCCTTTCAATAAATATCTACTTAATTCTCCAGCTCTGTCCAGCCTCTGTTTCAGGTCAGCCTTCCCAAGGCATCAGGCAGAAATTTTCTAGCTGTAGAAGAGCTCTTGATGCTCCCCACTCACATCAGAGCACAGACATGCCCAGGGTGTGAGGCCCTGAAGTTCCTGCCCCACCTGAAGGGACTGTGCCTGCCCCTGCCTGGCTGGATTGTCACTTGCTGTTCATCCCAGACCGAGCAGGTGCTGGAAACTGCAGGACTGATGTGTTTCTGCATCCCCACAAACTGGGAATTTTCCACAGTAGCTCAGAGGAGGTTCTTCCATGCACGTCCAAAAAAGCTGTAGAAGGATAGGTAGGAAAAGGCTTGTCCAAACCCCAAATTTCTGGACAGGGAAGGGAGAGTGGCAGCTGTTGGCATGACTGGAAGCTGGCCATGGAACTGCTGGCAGGAGATGTGCTGAGGTGCCCATTCCACAGCAGAACAGATGGTTCTGACCTCCATATGCATTGGTGCTTGACCAATATGCATTGATGCTGTCAAGGTTTCTGCAGTAGAACACTTGATTCCCTCTCTGTGGAGACCAGCATAGCCCCACTGTGTGATCTCTGTTCTTCTGCTCTTCCCCTCACAAGAAATCTCACAAGAAAAACAAGAAGTCAGCAACTTTCTACTATTTCAAACTGTGATAATTTGGAGGAGTGGAATTACTCCTAGGAGTAACAGAAGAGCAAGTTAATTTTCACTTTTTTTCTGTTTTTCTGACAAGAGACACTCTATTCCTTCTCCTCACAGGTGGCAACTTTTGTGGGCCCAGTCACTGCCATCCCAGTCCTTCTGTTCTCTGGGTTTTTTGTCAGCTTTGACACCATCCCAACATACCTCCAGTGGATGTCCTACATTTCCTATGTCAGGTACTGCAGGGGAGGCCCTCACCCTCCCACCTGGAAATGCTGTTTGTTTGCCTTTGCTTGCTTGGCTGCTTGGTTATTTTGGGTGCCAAAGAATCTGTTCACAGCATGTTCTTTTAGAGTATAAACATACTCACACATGTGATGTAAACCACATTATCTCGCTGCATTTTAAGTTGTAATGCTGTGAAATAAATAGGAACAGGCTACTGGCCCCAAGTCTGTGTCAGTCCCTTTGGATTCAGTGGGATTGCACAGCATGAGAATTTTCCTGGATTTTGCAATAGTGGATTTATGAAATAATAGGGACACCAGCTGAGAAATTGATGCCTGCACCTCATTTTGGAAGAAAATGTTGAATAATTCACTGCTGTATCCTAGATAGGTTTGCTGGCTAAAGGCCTGGTTTTAAGTTTTGCAGTAGCACTGCCACAAGAGACACAGGATTTGTGTCACCTCCAATTTAAACTGCTGCTTTAAGATCCACAGACACCTTATATGCTGTCTGTATCTCACCAGCTGTCTCAGGATGGGATAAATCTCACCAGGAAACCTCTGGAGGGTTAGTTTAGACTACACACTGAAATGTTTATAGCTGAAATTAGGAGAGGGGAATTTTCCCATTCCCCATTTCCCCACCCTGCCCAAACTGCACTGAGAAATCCCAGACAAAAAAAATCCTCTTTGTTGCCAAGTGAGGTCCTACACAGATTCCTGTCAAAGACAATGAGACTGCACCCCCTGAATTAATACTTAGAATTCAAGGTGAGGCCTTAAACCATTGCCTGTCTTGTGTGGGGTCTGCTGAAGCCAGAGAGAGCT
This sequence comes from Cisticola juncidis, assembly GCA_013400215.1. Taxonomy (NCBI): domain Eukaryota; kingdom Metazoa; phylum Chordata; class Aves; order Passeriformes; family Cisticolidae; genus Cisticola; species Cisticola juncidis. The sequence goes on from VXBR01001461.1 coordinate 177,376, forward strand.
TTCATATGCATGAGGTCCATGATGGTTTATCTCCTTGCAAAAGCAAATCCTGGGAATATTATCAGTGAAACTGTTAGTGCACAGAGGGAAGGAGAAGGGACATTCTAGAGTGATGCTGGTTTTGACATATTTCTGACTTCAAGCCATAATTGTATCCCTGTTGCTTGTTTAAAAAAAAAAAAGGTAAAAAAACCCCAACTAAACAACAAAACCCCCCCAGCAGAATAATGATGTCACTTTTAAACGGGGAATATGAGCTGAAATTATGCTGCTTTGTGATTTAACACTTTCCTTTTGGAGAAATTGCACTGTGCACTAACTGGAAGCAGTTAAAGGCAAAACTGCTGCCCTTGTTCCCTCTTATGTAAAATGCCTGTGACATGTGATGGGTCTGATTGAACTGTGCCCCGAGACAGATGTGTCAGGCCAAAATTGAACCCCTCAGCCTTTCAGCTGAGCTCTCACAGGGATTGTGTTGCACTTCTAACCAGATTATTGGGATTTTCCTCATAATCCCTCCTTCTCCTCCCCAGATACGGGTTCGAAGGCGTCATCCTCTCCATCTACGGACTGGATCGAGAAGACCTGCACTGTGACAAAGATGACACCTGCCATTTCCAAAAATCAGAGGCCATCCTGAAAGAACTGGATGTAGAAAATGCCAAACTTTACCTGGACTTCATCGTCCTTGGGATTTTCTTTTTCTCCCTGCGCCTGATTGCCTATTTTGTCCTCAGATACAAAATCCGAGCGGAGAGGTAAAGGAGAAGCAGCTGAAGCAGCGCAGTAGGAGAACTTTAGACAGCAATAGAGGGCACTTGACATTGTCTCACTGTGGCAGGCTGGTCCCCACGCCCAGCCAGATGCTGTCCTGCCCATGGAGAGCCACAATGGGATAGTGGACACACAGTGTTAAGCCAATCAGTCCAGTTGGGTTGGGTCATGTTTTCATTACACTTTCTAGCTTTAAACTAGGAAGAAGAACTAGAAGGGAATTTTACACCACAGAATATCAACACCGAGGCAGTGTAACTGTAACAAGACACCTGGCTGCAGGAGCTTTCCTTATGAAAACCAATTTTGGGACAAGGTCACCAGGATATCTGGTGGCCAGAATATGTAATGTCATCTCTAGCTGTCAAGATAGTGAGATGCAAAATGAGGAATGCAAAGAAAATAGGATTCTCTCATCTTTTAAAATTTCATCTTTGCAGTTTTCTATGTATTGTTTTGCAATTCTTTTCCACAGAGTTACCCCTTCTGGCTAAAAGTCTGTAAATGTATTAATAAGGTAAAGATATCTTTTTAATATGGATACTTTTTTAAAAGAAACCTAAAGTGATTCAAGTAATTATTTTTGTTTCTGTCTGAATTTAGAATTCTGGTGCTTTACTTGTCGAGCTGGTCTCATATCTGAAAACTGTAATAACAGGAGGAAAAGGCAGATTCTGAATCTGCACTAAACCTGTGGTCCCATTTGGAAGCAGCACTGGATAGCACATGCAGTTAGACATGGTCAAGCTGTCACTGAATGGTTGAAAAAAATATTCTTTTGCAGTGTCTTTAAATCCTTAGTATTTGTGATATTTTGGGATCCTAGCTCTGTTCATTATGTGTTTGATCTACCTCCTGCGACTGAAAAAAATCAAAGCGCTCCAAGGCTCATTTTTAATTAAATTGTGAAAGCAGGATCTGTCCCTAAAGTGATTGTTAAAGGAGTGCACGAGCTGTCCACAGATCAAAGCTTGGGCTACTGTGTTAAAACACCTGTGACTGCCTCATCCAGAGGTTTTCATTTTATCTGCACACACTTTGTGTAGGACTCTCCAAAAATTACACAAATGACCCTGTAACGCTGCAGGTCCAGTTATGCCAGGCAGTTTTGTTCTCATCCCTAAGTCTACATGCACAACATGAGAATCAGTTGATCTGAACATCAGTGGAACTGTTCTTTTGGGTCACCTCACCTCTGTAAATGTGACAGGGGAAATTCTGGTTCCAAGCTGAAATGTAAATTTTGTCACCTATTTCCATGGGTTTGGATTTCCAGCCCAAAGTGAATCCATCACACTCACGTGGGACACCCTGGCGAGCTTTGGTGCAAATGGCACCATGGCTTCTGCCATGACTGTGAATTTATCTTGGTGTCCCAGACCCCTGAGTGAGGCCTGTTCTGTAAATGCATTATTCCCAGCAGGAATAATGAATTCTTGCATGCTGGAGGCAGCTCAGTGTCAGCAAACCCTTGAGGAGCCCAACAGCTCATGGCAGCAGGGTAGATAAGAGGGACCTGGTGCATCTTCTTGCCCCCAGCAGCCAAAAATTCACAAACTTCTCCAAGATTCCATGCCTGTGTCTTTGCTAGTGATATAAATAGTGCCAGGGCCAGCTCTGTTAGCCCTCAGACAGCTGGGGATAATAGGAATGGGCCCTGTTCTGACTTCTGCACAACCCAAACACTCTCTGGAAAAGCTCTGGCTGTGCTGGGCTGCAGCTCTGCCTTTAGCAGGGAAGAAATTTGTTTCCCAGTTTTCCTGGCCCATGCTCAGGCTCTGTTTGATTTACCAATACAGACACATTCTGCTTGTATCTGTCAAACTCAGGACATCTGAACTAAGCCTGTGGTCTGGAAGGCTTTAAATCAAGTCACATATTTTAGGAAGGCTAGCTGAACTTTCTCTGGAAATAAGGTTTACCTGTGAAAGCAAAATCAATCTTTACCATGGAACAAAAACCAAACTCCTTGTACAGCTTTTTTGCATAATTTTTGTTGCCATTTCTTCTCAAAAAGCTTTTGTACAGTTCTGCAGTTTTTCCAGGCATAATATATGGCTGTCAGATTTGAGAAATTAAGAGTTTGAGCTATTCTAAATAATACTCATAGCTATGAACAGTTCTTAAACAAGGCACGAGCTGAAATCCCTTTAACTCAACGTGCCTCAATTATTTCAAGACCCTCAAAGTATTTGTGAATATTACAGGCAGTTGAAAGACTTTTTTCAAGCAGACAAAGGACAACATTTGCCAAATTACTCTTGGGCTGCAGACTTCTGGTCCAAGCTGAGGTCAAAGGGTGTGACATTCCTGGCTTTAAATACCTTCAGGGCTGATGTTTTGTGTTTACCAGCACCCTTTACCAAATGCCACCCTGACAATCCCTTGCAGTGCTCCAAATGAAGTGACTTTGCTGCCATTTCCACACTGGAATCCTCCAGGATGCTGTTCTCTCCCATCTAGACCAGTTTAACTGTATGAATTCCTTGGATACTGTCCTGTTACCTGTGCCTGTTCCCGTTTGTCTCATTTTGTGTTTCTAGCCTCCAGTGTGTCCTCCTGTACTGCAACTTTGTGTTGTGTTATGGCAGCCAAAAATCTGCTCCTCCATGGGAGTTCCTGAGAAAACTCCTGCTCTGGGAATACTTTTTGTCCCTTTTTTTTTGTGATACACTTTTTAGACACACTTTTTCCAGCCTACTGCTGGCAGCATTTAGCTGGAAGTTACTATTCTAGGGAATCCTTTCAGACTGTAGTATCCCAGTGAAGAAGTAATTCTCTGGAAACTCAGTGACACACATAGATGAGATAATAATTTTTCCCTCTCTAGCTCACAAATTAACTAATGATCTCCCTTTTGTCACTGCTGTGGGACAGAAGCATTTAAATTCCATCCAAATTATGTTTTCATCTGCTGCAAAGATTTCTAACATGGTCTCAGGTTGTCTTTTTTTCTGTTTATGCAGAGATAAATTCTAACAAGCTGGTATAAAACATGTTCCCAGGTTAATGAGCTGAGCATGCAGATGCTGTTGTGTTGAGCAGCACTTTGTGAAGCAAATAAAGCCAGCAAGATTCTGAAGGCTTCAAACCCTCAATTTTCAAATCCTTGATTTTATAGCCATATATAAAGAGCCATAAACTCCTTGAAATCAATGCCACTATCACCATTTGAACAGTCACAGCCTGGCTAAAAATTGTAAGAGGCTAAAGGTTTCTGAAAGTCACTTGAAAACTGAATGTATGATTTTTGTTGGGATTGTAGGAAAACTTGAGTGTCCTGTTGGCCTCCTTGTTCTATTTTGACTTGTTTTGAGACATTGCTTTGGTGACTGTGCATTAGTTAAGACTTTAGGTCCTTCATACTTCTTTTCTTGCTTTTCTTCATGCAAACTTGCATATAGTCTGAAAAACCCTGAAGGTTTTTAAAAATAACTTGAGGCATCATTATTTACAATTAAATAAAAGGTTTGGAAAGCAGATTGTACTCAATTTCAATTAAGAAATTGAGAAGATTCCATTGTTACAGGTCAAAGGGAGTGGAAGAAGACTGGTGCTGAAATCCTCTTCAGCTCATAGAATTTGGAGCACAAAGTACCTATTTTCATTAAAAGAGAGGAATATGTGCACATGAAGCAGGGAGAGCTGGTTATGTAAGTGGGAAATAATGAGCTTGAGCCCAAGAACTGGATGTCTCAGGTGACTGACAGTTCCATCCACACTTTGGTGTCCAACTCTGTGTTCCCAGCAGAAAGGGATGTTTTATTGATCACCTGCTCCTGCAGGGAAGTGTGGTACACACTGACCTGTGCCACCCCTCCTCTCACAGAGGAGATCCCATCTGACCTATTTACCCAATGCTGGGTGGATTTTGAGATTCTAAGAATCAGGAGGAAGGCCAGCAAAGCAGATATCCTGGTGGGGGTCTGGTACAGACCACCCAGATGAAATATCCCATGGGAAGTCTTGTGATCAATGCCCTTTTCCCCTGTGGGAGACTTCACCTTGCCAGATGCCTGCTGGAAATACAACACAGCAGAGAGGGAACGGGCCAGGAGGTTCCTGGGGGTGTGGGAGGTAATTCCTGACATCTGGTGAGGGACACAAGCAGGGGTGATGCCCCACTGGACCTGTTTGTGAATAGAGAAGGGCTGGGGGGTGATGTGACATTTGGAGCTCCTCTTGGGCACAGTGAACGTGGAATGAGCAGTTTTGGTTCTCAGGGAGATGGAGGAGTGGCAGCAGAAGTGCTACCTTGGACTTCAGGAGGGCAGACTGTGCTTGGGAGTTGGATTGGGAGAGTCCCTCGGGAGGCAGCCCTGAGGTCAGAGAGCTCCAGGAAAACACAGAGATTCTTAGGAAGGATTTCCTAAAAGCACAGCAGGAGCAGGGCAGCCATCCCCATGTGCCAAGGAACGAGCCAGAGGGGGAGAAGGACTGGCCTGGCTGAGCAGAGAGCTTTGGCTGGAACTCAGGGAACAAAACAGGGTGTATGGCCTTTGGAAGAAGGGGCAGACAACCCAGGACTGCAGGGGTGTTGTGAGGTTATGCAAGGAAAAATTAGAAAGGCTAAAGCCCAGCTACAACTTAATCTGGCTATTGCTGTAAAAGACAATAAAGAATATTTCTGTAAGTCCAGCACTAAGGAGAGTCTCCATCCTTTATTGGATGCCATCCTTTGTTTCCTACCAGAACAGCCCCACAGGGTGCAAGTGCTCAGGAATTTCTGTGTGGAGATCCATTTATAACACAGGATCATGTGAAAAGCTGTTGGGAACTAGCAGTAGGCAGAAAATGACACCGTGTCATGTCCCCTGTGACAGCCTGTCACAGGCTGATCCCTGCAGTGCACACAGCACTGGTGAGTGCAGAAATTAAGTGCTGAGTGCCACTGGAGTTAATCAGGAGCTCTGACATTAGTGAACAGGGGCAGTGGCATTTTCAGGGATTCACTCCTACTGCCCTTAGTTTAAATACCTGTTCCCATGATACACAAAGAAATTGTTGTGGTGTATCCCACTGAGGGATTTTTATCAGCCCACATATCACTCTTCACATTACATGTCTAAAAGTTTCAGGTTGAGCCTGCAAACATAGCAAATTTCATTTTAATTCTGTTTAATGCTTTATTTCTGTTTCTGTACATACTTCAAGTAGAGTTTCTGAAGGAGTAGTTGTATTGTAGAGCACAAAATTTAGCTTCAGTCCTTTTGTTATTTTGAAATCTTGTGATGAATGATGATTTTATGCAGTTGTCAGCTGTTGAACCTTTCTTTAAGAGATTTAGATTTCTGCTGAGACCTGTTGCCAGCACTGTAAAACCAAGGGTGACCAGTCAGGATGTGTCTCCTCTGGCACAGAGCATGGCCATGGCTCAGCCTGCACTCTCTGCACTGGTTGTGGCTTCAAGACACATCCAGCTTTTGCTAGTTCTTTTTTTTCCTTTTTATTTTTTTTCTGGGAGCTTCCATGCAGCTCAGCCCATGCCTATCAATGTTTGTGTCCCTTTTTTCTGGATATTCATGGCTGCTGTCCTCATGGGGTGTGAAAATGAGCTGCTTGGGAAGATTGTTAAAAGGTGGAGGGGGGAATTTGAGACTCCTTGGAGCTGCTGGATCTCTGGATGTGCTCTACTCTTTCAAGAAGAAAATAAATTCAAAATGTCTTTTTAAGCAGATTGCAAGCCAACATGGAAGTTCTACTTTTAAAGGTTGAGGTTTTCTATTTCAGTGGCATCTGTGATGTCTTTTTTTCTGACCCCACTGTAGCTTATTTTAGTGGCCCATTTAGGGTAATCATTATACAAACTCCTTTCTGTTGCTTCCAGAAACCAGTTTCCCTGGCCTCTGTGATAATTATACCAACATTTACAAATGTGAATTAGTTGTTGATCAGCTAAAAAAAAAAAAAAAAGGGGAAAATTCTCTTGAATTATGGCTAAAGAAAATTAAATTTGAGACAATTACACTGATATATCTCAAAAGGAGAAGATAACAAGTTCTGCAGTGGAGCCAAGCCTTTACCTGTGTCAGTAAAGATTTATCAAACACCTTATCTGAGTCAGCTGACCTTATTGTGAGATTCTGCCCTTGAACCTGTGACTGAATTATTTAACATTCGGTTCTTTTTGTTTTTCAAAGCAAGAGTCAATGCAAGGTATGATTTTAAATCAGCGTGCTAAAGTGTGCATACTCTGAATATCTAATATGTCATTGTTGTCTCTTGTTTCTGTAATGCATTTGCATTACTATGAATCAATTTTATTCTGCTTCTCTAGAGACTATCGCTGCCTGCACGCTGTGATATATTTGCACTGTTGTAGATATCTATATATACATACATATAATGTAATTATATTATACAAACCATGTCTTTTTCAGGTTGCTTGTTACCTTTGTAGTTTATGCTTCCTGGTACAGTGGACCTGAGTAAAAATGTGGGATGTGGGGCATTCTGATGATATATTACAGTAATAGAGAAATCTTTGTATATTTCTGTATACTTAATACCTGTAAGAAGAGATTTGTATGTGCATTATTTTCCAAACTTAGGGCTTTGTTTTCTGAGACTAGAGAACATTTATGATAATGTAACACACACACACACACAGACAAAAAAAAGAATCAAATAAAGTGTTATTATTTTCAGACAGATGCCTTTGTTCCTATTCTCACTCTGAGGGAAGTGCAAGATGTGTTGGTAGTGGTAGAATTTCACTGCCTGCTCCTTGATCCTGGCAGCCAGCAAGGACATGGAATTGCCTGTTTCCAGTTATGGTGGTTTCAGGTAACTCCCAGTACAGGGTTACAGAAATATCCAGTAAAAATCCTTAAAAACATGAACTGCAACTGGGGGTTGGAACAAGATGATATTTGAGGTCCCTTCCAGCCCTGTTTGGGGGTGCTGCTTCTCTGGGAAACCCTACACAATTGAAGGACTTGCTGAACAGTGGAATTAATTACCTTTGTATTTTCATCTGATTTGGATGGATTTTTCTTCCCTGGACTAATCTTCTGCTCATCTTGTCCTTGCTACCTGCAAGTGGCAGATGTTCCCTGTGCTGTTTCACCACAAGAAGCAGGAAAGGATCATTCCCTGTTTGCCTTCTGCTTGGCACTCTGGAATGGGTGGGTTCTTCCTCCCTTCTCCCCAGCTGAAGAAAAGCTCTGTTTTATCCTGCCAGTCCCACCTGCCCATTTTCCATTTTGACAAGCACCTCCTCATCCTGCTGCAACACCTGTTCTGCAGCCCCCTGGGAATTTCTGTCACCAGGAAAGTCCTCAGATGGTTTAGAGTCAATATTTTAATTTCTTGTGTTTCTCCTGAAGATCTGCACTGGCCAAGAAGTGCTTTCTGTTTCTGCTTTTTCCTACTGCACTGGCAGGGAAACCCCTGGGCAGAAATCCTGACTTGTGTAAGCCCCACAAGCAATGCCAGTGTTGGTGTCCTGTGCTTTGGCAAACACTCACTTTGCCCGGGTGCTTTTTCATGCATTTTTAAGGCTGTTTCCTGGTGTTTGTGTGTTGGACTTAATGCCAAGCCTAGACAACATCACTGTCTTTGTACCAATCCTCCAGACCACCACCAGCAACCAAATTACCTGCCTTGCCCACCACAGTTCCAAGAAAACTGCCCTAACTTCTACAAGTTAAGTGCCCACTCATAAATAACATACATAACACTCCTAATAACAAGCAGTGATGCTTAAAGCATGGATTGCCCTATGGACAATAGGCATTTATGTAGCCTGAGTGGCAACATAAATTACTTGAAGCATTTTATATGGCAGTTAATGCTATTAAATAACCCAACCATAAACTTCTCATTAGCAACACTGCAAAAATTAATACAATTCACATGCAATTGCCATCCACTGTGCCCTCCAAGTGGATTCATAAAACAAAGAGGGTTTGGAAATAAAGGAAACTTTGTTTTCCAGCAGCTGCCCATTTAAATCCTGCTTTGGAATGCAGGTTGAAAGGCATGGGAAGCCAAGGAGGAGGAGAGGGCTCTCTAAGCATGGGAGGGATGCAGGTGAGCAGTGAGCAGGTGCTGTGCTGACAGCCACCAGCACTGACATCTTCCCATGGGACAGCCTTCCTGAAGGGCTTGGTGGGAAGTGCTGCCAGCTCCATTTAGGGGCAGGAAAGCTGTCAAGGGCTGGATTAGTCAAACTGACACTAATTGCATCCATTTCTGTTGTTTACTGCATTTTAAATTTCGTAGCCTCGTTTGGTTCTGTCTTTTTTTTTTCTTTTTTTTTTTTTTTTTTTTTTTTTTTTTCTTTTCCCTGTAGATTTTTTTCAAGATCTGTAAATTTGTATTATGCACTGTTAACTCTGTGTGATGGCTTTTCTGGATTCTTGACATTCCATTCTTGATGTTCCAAGCCTGTGCCTGCACACACATGGGAAAGCAGAGAAAAAAGTCAATGCTATTCTTTTCCACAGACAGAAAACCTTATCAAAACATGAAGCTGATCCATTGTCAGCCTCTGACAATGCAAAACACCCCTCAGAACTGCATTGTTTCCCTCAATTCTTTCTAGAGTCATTCTCTTGTTCCACTGCCTGTTTTGCTCTGCTGGACAGACAGAATAAAGCCACACCTGTCCCTAGGACCTTTCTTCTTATCCCCATGCCATCTGTAGAATCAAATATGAAGTAGATTTTTTGGCTTCATCAAGAGTTTTACAGGTGCTTTTTGTCATTCTCCTGTGTAAGAATCAGAGAGTAACCCCAAAGTACTTAAAGAACAAACAAAAGTGACAGTAAACCTTTTGATTTTGCTCCTTCTGTTCATTGAAACTCATAATCTGTGTCTTGGTGAAGCATTCCTTGGACAGGGCATAATGCCAAGTCTCAAAAAGGGTAAGAAGCAAGGGAAATCTCATTTTGTGGCAGGAAGGAGCAGGGTTTGACTTACCAAATTTACTTCTCATTAAGCTTTCTGAGAACACCACAGACTGGAGTGTCAGGCCACACTGGTGGCAAGCCAGACCCCTGAGAATTTCCTAGAATTTCTGCACCAAGTTCAGCAATTGTGATATTTGGCTCAGCTGCAGGGAAATATTTTAATTTGAGACTTCCAGATTCTCATTTCAGTTGTGGTGTTCTAGTACTGAATCCCTCAAAACTGCTGTTTACCAAAACAACCTTCTGCTATGCTCTGAGACAGGAGCAGGTGTTGAAGGAAGCCTGAGACCTCACTCACAGACAGGTGGGAACAGGACCCTGTAAGGACCTGTCCTTGTCTGGTGGCTTCTCAGAGGGGCATTTCTGGGTGCCACAGTGGGTGTGCAAAGGGAGAGCTCCAAAGCACCAGAAGTTATCACAGCTAGGTGAATAAAAACACTGGTCTCCAGCAGAAAAAGCACTTTGTTTTCTGTGTACCTCTGGTACACAGAAATTTTATGAAATGAAATTTTATGCAGTGAAAAATGGAAAATTTACCATTCACTGTAAAGGGGAAGGAGCACCCGTGGATGGCAAACACTGGAAAAAGGAGCATCCTCTTCTACATCACCTGAATGCTGTTCTAGAACTGTATTTAGAACTTGAATGCATTCTGTGTTGCAGCACAAATATTTTACATCAAAGTCTGTTTGTCTGGCTGTTTTTTTTCTACTACTGAGGACACATTTGTGTCCCCATGCTGTACCTGAAGTGTGCTGGGACAGGGACCATGCAGCTCTCTAAGGGAGCTGGGCAGTTCAGGTTCATGTACCAACACTGGCAGCTGTCAAACACTTTAGAAGAAGGCTCAGATGAGGGAAAAAAGCCTTCAGAGTAATAATGAACCCTTCTGCCCAAAGAGAACTATTGTTTCTGGCAGAGTGCTGCTTGGAAAACTCACCTGAGAGCTTCTGAAACTCTCACCTTTGCTCCTAAAGAAGGTTTAGCAGCCATCCCCAAGGAATTTTCCTTTTTGGACTCAGTCTGGCAGTGAGGGAGTGAAAAACGAGGTTCACTTCTTAGAAGAACTCAGAAATTTTAAAAAACAACAAAAAGATGATTAGGAGTCAAAAAAAGCAAAACACATGGCCAGGTGACTTGGCATTCAGCAAGAGAACACCTGCTAAGAAAAGGCTCAGTCCTTGAAAGTACCAGCGTGTTGCATGTTTATAAATTCACATGCATGATTCAAACATCCATCTTGAGTGTGAATTTCTTTGTTCAGTTTCAACTCCCCTCCAACCATTTTATTTGGTAGATCCACCTGTGTGTGGCTCCATTCCATCTGATCCTAGAGTTTTTGGCCATCTTCATCTGGATAAGATACTGATAAAAGAGTACAATAAACTCCTTTCCTGAAGCTTTGGTCAGTAATATTCATTTGGATGAGGTAATTCAGGAATGCAGGGGATTTTTCTCCATCCTTCTGGTTTAGTCGGTTTAGATGGTAAAAAAAAGTCTTTACTTCAATATCCCTCCACAGCCTAAGGAATACACATATCCATCACACTACTTATTTCTAAGTTTCATTAATAACAGAAGTAAAAAACAATACAGCAAAACCTTCCCATGTTATACATATAGCATTTAATATTTGTGAAAAGCCAACTTTATATAATATGTGTCTATAACAGAGGGCAACCTCTTGGAAACTGAATCTGGCTCTGGAGATCATCATTCTGCCTGGGTTTTAACACAGGCAGCCAGGTTTGGTTCTTGTGTTTTATTTTCTGTTCTCCAAGCTGCTTACTGGCATCCTGGTGGAGTTTTCAAGCTTTAGGAAAGCCAGGAACTCTCACAGAGACCTGTGGCAGCTCTGTGTGACTTGGCTGCTCTCAGCAGAGGAAGATTTCAGTTACCATAGTCTTTTTCACTTCAGTTTAGCACCTTGTCTGAAATCTTTCCTTTGAACTCAAGCTTTGCCAGAGGAGGTGTGTGACACTGAAGGATCCATGCCCTACCCACAGTCATTTGGGAACAGCACCTGAAGGAAGTGGCACATTTAAAAAAACCCACTTTTTTTGGAGGTGTTTGCAGTTAAATCCCTTGTTCACATGGCTACAGGTTTGTTCTTTGTTGTTAGCACCCATCTGCTCTGAGCTCCCTGTCTGTCCTAGTTTTCTCCCCTGTCAGTTCTCCCTGTCAGCTTTCCTGATGACTTCAAAATGAACAATTTCAGAGACCTTTCCCTTGGCGACAATTGCTTTAAAAGCCAGTAGAACATCTTCACTCATCGGAGCACCACTGCAATCAATCATGTCAAATATGTTCCATTTATTCTTTGTTAGAAGCTGGAACTTTGGTGGCACTCAGCTGCCACAGTTGCAGTTTAGGACTATGGGGTATTTGGGATTTTAAACGTCATTCACTGGTGATGTTCTGTCAGCACAAAGGCTTTGTGCCAAAAATTGACACAAATGGGCTCCTGATGACGAAAATCCCAACTCTAACCTACTTCTTTTCCCCACCAGAAAAATATTCAGAACTTTATTTACTTGTTTAGCATGCAGTGGAAAACAGGACTCATCTCACCACCACTGAACCTGTCTACAGGATCATCTCTACTCCAACAGAACCACATCTGTCACTCCAGGAGAATTTATCTGAACTGTTTCCAACACCCTGGCCAACAGAGGGTAAGGTCGTATTCCTGACTCCATTAGGGTTTTCTAGGACTTTTGTTTGTTTGCTTGCTTGGGTTTTTTGGGTTTTTTGGGGTTTTTTTGTTGTTTTTTTGTATTACTGCATTTGTATTTTTAATATTCGTAGTAAAGAACTGTTATTCCTATTCCCATATTTTTGCCTGAAAGCTCCTAATTGCAAAATTATAATAATTTGGATGGAAGGGGTTTGCATTCTCCATTCCAAGGGAAACTCCAGTTTTCCCTGACAGACACCTGTCTGTCCAAACCAAGACAGAATTTGGCACCCAACATGCAGTGTCAAACATGTTCCATTCAGCCTTTGTCAGAAGCTGGAGGTTTGGTGGCACTCAGCTGCCACGGTTGCAGTTTAGGACTATTGGATATTTGGGATTTTAAACATCATTCACTGAATGATGGTCCCGTCAGCACAAAGCCTTTGTGTCACAAATTGACACAAATGGGTTCCTGTAGCACCTTTGCTGACGAAAATCCCAAAGCTGCCCTACTTCTTTTCCCCACCAGAAAAATATTTAGAGCTTTGTTTACCTGTTTGGCACTCACTGCAGGGCAGTGAGGCTGTGCAGAGCTGCAGATTCCAAGGGTGAGTCTCTATCCAAGGGTTTTTCTCTCTGAGGCTGTAAAGGAGGCCCATGGACACTGCCAGAGCTGAGGGGGAGCAGAGGAAGGTCCCTCCTTGCAGCCACATCTCTGCAGGTCCTGCACACTTCTCTTTGGTGTTGTCCTAGGGTGACTTTATGGTGCTTGTATCCCCAATTGTTGTTCTGTCTGTGCTGTATGTCGAGTTCTGTGCCTTTAGACTGGCTCTGAGAGCAAAGCAGGGAACAAAGAAGCGCCAAGTTTGAGAGCAGCTCTCATTCCTGCACACTCCTCTCCAGACTGTGTTCCTCTGAAGCACAGACCGGTGGCTGGGACAGAGATCTTTTTTTTGATTTTTAGTTGGTTTTAGCTAGCTAGGGTGGAGAAGTTCCCTGGACTGTTTATTTCCTTTTTCTTGGGACTGTTTAAACCTGCTCTGGACTGAAAAACCCAGAGGAGCACCGAGGGCTGGTACCTGCAGCCCACCGGGCCTGGGCCTCGGGAGGGACTGGGACTGATAAAAACTGAGGGAGCTGAGCTACCCATGGCAAGGATTATGTCAGATTTACCATCTCCCTTTGGAGCAGCAAGAGGTTTTATTGTTCCGTATTATTCCTTCTCTATGCTCGTGGGCATTTGGTTTGTTAAATAAATAGTTTTTTCCACTTTTCTCTGACGAAGTTCTTTTCCAGGACTGGCTGAGGGGAGGGGCCGTTTGGGTTTGCTTTCCAGAGGGATCCTGTTTGGAGGTTTCCTCCCAAATTTGCCCTAAACCAGGACAGGTGTGCACTCCTCTTTTAGAGTTTTTGCTCTGCCTTGGCTCTGCCTGTTGTCTTTAAATCCTCAGTGGCTGCAGCTTCCACTCTCTTTCTGCCAGCTTTATTTTCACACCAAAAATGTTATTTTTTAGAATTCTAGGCAGTTTTTTCAGGTTCATTTGTGTGGGTGTTGACAACAGTCTACCTCAAGAGACCTCAAGCACTCCCTGAATGTAAATTCCCAGAATAGACATCATCCCTTCTGACTGAGTGATGTCATCCTTAGGTAATAATTATTAGTGCTGTGAGCAACTAACTCTGATTTATGACCCCAAATGTCTGGAGCAGCTGCGTGACCCTGTGGTGGCTTAGCTCTTGGGAAGGCTTTGCCTCAGCACAGCAGCTGATGGTTTTTGAAGGTGGCATCATGCCCAGGGATGATGCTGAGGGCACTTGGTCTGTTCAGGCTGGAGAAAAGGACACTGAGGGGAGACATCACTTCAGGTGCAGCTTCCTCCTGAGGGGAAGAGCAGGGGCAGGCACTGAGCTCTGCTCTGTGGTGACACTGACAGGACCCAGGGAATGGCCTGAAGCTGTGTCAGGGAGGTTTAGGTTGGATATCAGGAAAATGTCCTTATCCCAGAGGGTGCTTGGGCACTGAACAGGCTCCCCAGGGCAGTGGTCACAGCATCAGCCTGCCACAGCTCAAGGAATATTTGAACAATACAGGGTTTCTTGGGGCTAGGAGCTAGATTTGATTTTTGGGGTCCCTCCCAACTCAGCATTTTCTGTGATTCTTTGAAACACCTCCAAAGACCTTCAGTACCCTGCTCACTTTATTGCTCCTGTTACAACTGGTATCTGACCATATTCAAATCATATTATTGAGTCTGTTGGAAGTGGTTGATGAATGACTAATTTTTTACCTGCCTGCATAAACCTACTCATCACTAAAGTGTACGGGGATAAATCAAACCTCCAAGGAGACATGTCAAGGAGGGAGATTTTTACAGTGTGGGTGGTGAAAGGTTGCAACAGGCTGCTCAGAGAAGTGAAAAATCCCTGGAAAAGTTCAAGGACAGATTGGGTGGGGCTAGGAGCACCTGACTAAATTGAAGATGTCCTTGCTTACTGCAGGGGGGTTGGATTATCTGACCTTTTCAGGTCTCTTAAATAAACCACTCTATGATTGTGTGGTCCTGTGTCTCCTGTTTCTCTCTCCTCACAGCACAGCCCTGTACAACTGTTCTCCCCTGCTGAGCCCTGAGCACAGTTTGCTGCTGCTGCAGCAGTCTCAGGTTGCCCATTTCATTCCCAACAGGGCTTTTAGAGGCTCTTTTTGGGCTCTTTGCTGAGCTCTCACCCAGCTGAAGCAGGGAAGCTTTAAAGACTCCCAGAATGAAGCAGCCACAGGACACCAGGAGCTTCTCCTGTGTCTGGTGAGGCAGAGCATCTCCATTTCAGGTTTAGGCCAGGATTGGGAGAGCCTGTGTGTTGCTTTTAGTGTTGCAGAGACATTGCCTGAGCGTGGCCCTGCTTGTGGTGAGCACCAGAGACAGGGAGATGCAGAGAGCAGGAGGTGTTTGGGTCAGACCAGCTCCGTGATCAGCTATCAGAGATACCCTTCCCTCTGTCTCAAGAGTGAAAAAAAAACCCAAACCCACAGCTAAATCTATATAAAGGCAAACTCTGAATATTCCCAGCATTCAGAAGCACGGGTGGCCCGTGTGATGCCAGCTAACAAATTCAAGCAGTCACTTGCAAGTGTGAAGTGTAACTAACACAAAAAGCTGAGTGCCGTGTTCCTTTTGGAAGCACTGGTGCCTGCTCCCTCATCAGCAGGTTGCTGACATGCCAAATTTCCTGGGAAACGGAGAAATACACAGCTTTAAAATAAAGACAGCAAAAAAAGAAAAAGAAACCACTCACAAGTTGTGTTGTACTTCTTTTATTACAGTGAAAACCTGTGCGGTGCTAGCCTACTGAGAGAATAAAAGCTACCAGTAACTTTTCATCAGAAAAGAGTTAATCCCAGATATAAAAACAGCCTAGAAATCATGGCTGTGGCAAAATATAAAGTCTGAGTTGGGACCTCCGTCTGTCGTTCCGTTGGAGTAGATCCAAAGATTGCAAAGTTCTCGATGGAAGTTTCTCCTTTAACAAGCTGGGGAGGTAAAGAGGAGAAGCAGATTAAGGGACATGTTTTCTTCATAAATCACTCAGGATGATAGGAAGTGATTTGCCTCAATGTAGAACATCCAAAAGGGAATATTTTAGCCACCTCGACCCCCACATGTAGATGTGTTTCCCAATTATGATCCAGATCAGTAAAACCAAATTATGGTGAATTGTATGTACAGATCACAGCATGGCTGAGGCTACTGGTTATTAAATATACTGAAAGGTCAATCCTAACTAAAACAAAGTTAGCTGGGGATCAGAAATCTCTGTAACTTTCACTCCACATTCCCAAAGCCAAGCCTTTTATCTCTCATGCTGATAAGGTGGATATTAACTGGGAGGCTGCACCCCTCCTGTGGGATTAGCTGGGTCTTGAGCTCACACCTGAGCCCAGACTGCCACACTGCCCACAAATCAGATGCATCAGCAACACCCCACTCTCTGTGCAAGAAGCTGTTTTTTTAGGGTTTAGCCACCTTTTTCTGTTCACACCCTTAGGATTCTCTGGCTGGCACAGCACACCAAGGCTGGGCAGAGCAGGGACAGTGCCGGGAGCTGTGGAGCACCCATGGGGGCACAGGGGACACCTCCTGTGGGACGTTACCTTCCTCCACGGTGCGGTGGTAGAAGCACCAGGGAACACCAGCGGGGTGTGCCCTGAAGCAGCAGCCCTTCCTTGTGCAGTCCTTGGCCTTGATGCCAGGGTAGCCACAGTTTATCCTGGTGTAGGGGTCGTTGGGACACACCTTCTTCACTGTGGAAAGCCAAAAAAATCATAAACAAAGGAAGGATCATGTGTTACTTGGTGCTCCGTCTGCCCGGTGATGTCATTGACAAATAAAAGGGAGGACACAAAGGTGAGGTCACTGGGCAGAGGTGATGGCCATGGTGACCTTCTCTGAACCAATTTCAGCCAGCAGATTCACCCAAACCCTCACCCAGCCTCCCAGGCTAAACTAAATCCCAAAGGGTGATGAATTGCTGCTGTGCCCCAGGGATAAGACGAGGCAAAATTCACCCCTGGAAGAGTTGGCAGCAGCCCAATTTTAGCTTTCCTAAACCCAGCAGTGAAGAGTCCTGTGTCTCCTGTGGTGGTGACACAGACACTGGCCTCAGACCAGGGGATGTCCATGACCTGAGCCCAGAGCAGCCAGGTTAACACAAGGACAGGAACACCCCCCAGCCCTCTCTGCATGCCAGCTTCAGTTACAGAAAGGAAATAAGCCTTTTAGGAGGAAATCACAGCTCTTGCAGACACTTAAAACTAAAATCCCAAGTAAAGAGATTATACCACCCAACCTGAATGCTTCAGTTTTCCTCTCATGGAGCAGTTCTGCTCAGAAATGCAAATCTGTGAAAATGGCACCCTAAGTTGCTGCTGCTTGCTTTTCAAGGTTTACAAGAATTATGAACAGTGCTCAAAAGCAAAAATACTTTTTTCCTGCTGTAATTCTGATCCCTGTCGACTAATCTCAATTTATTTCAGGTTCTTCTCTTGGCCAACATTGCCTTTGCACCCTCATTTCCTTTCTGGTCACCGGTGCAGCTGCTGAGACTGACCTGAAGTTCTCCCAAGAGGGAGCTGTGCTGTCAGCCCAGCCAATGTAGCTTACACTGAGGTAATTAACACAGCTAATTACTCTCCATTACTTAACAGAGTTATGTAAAATATACAGCTAATCCTAGAAAGACTGGGAGAGCAGCTGTTATCCTCTCTGAGAAGGTAATGGTGAAAAATAGAAGCAAGATGCTGACAGATGTCAAACAAGTAGCCATACAGCAAACCCACTTAAAAAATTGCTGAGTATCTCTTGCTCTACCTATGACACTGAAATATCTCCAAGTAATCAGCACAGGTTGTTTGATAACTAGAAGCCTGGAGGAAGAGGAAATAAATTGTGTGAAGAAGATGAGGCAGAAATCTGACAGGTAACCAAGGCTTGACTTTGAATTTACTACCACTGCTCTCCCAACAGAGGTTTGTGCCCACTTTTCTTGCCTAAGGAGAAAAGCAGAACTGCTCCCTGGTTGTACACATTTCTGGATAATCAAACACGAGGTAAATCAGTGTTTCTGGCAGAGATATTACCTTTCTTTGGTTTAGGACTGTAGCACCAGGGGACGCTGGGGACTGAAGCGTTGAAGCAGCACCCAATTTTCTTGCACTCTGCTGCTGAGATGCCCGGGTAGCCACAGTTTTTCCTCTCCCTGGGAACCACTTTACACTGGCATTTTGCTGTTCGGGACAGAAGGAGTTACAAGTTACAGGGTGTTCAGTTTGCACACTTCTTATGGAGGGGTGTTTATCAAATGCTCACTGGGAGCAATGCTCTTTCCCTAGATGCTTTCCATCTTTTTGGTTCCCTGCCAAGACCACAACATGAGTGGTTTAAAAGCTGCTTTTAAATCTCTACCAATTTTGGTCAGGGCTGTACATCACACTGAGAGAGTCTGTGGTCTCATTTGCAGCCAAGCCAGCCCAGCACAGCAGGGCTTTGAATCAACCACACCAAATGGGAAATCCCAAGAACTTCAAATATTTATGAATGTTTGCTGCCATTGAATGTTTGCTCCTTTGCCTATCTCATGTGAAGAGGAAAAGACTTAAGAGCCCAGTGGATATTCAAACAGGTGTAAAGAGACAAAATCTTTGCAGTCTTGACAGATGATTATAAAATACAGGATGATGTACAAATAGCTGCTGCTATGCTTTTAACATTTTAAGTCCTTTGCACAGTCAGCCACAAACAAGAGATTCTGGAGCTGTCCTCCAGCTGTCATTGAGCTGCTTGCTTTCCACTTCTGGAAGCTGTCTAAAATGACTTGCCTTTAAATGAGGAGGCAGATAGACTCCTTTAAAACTGTATTCACATGGCAAAGCAGCATAAACCAAATGTCAGAAGAAAATTTAGACAAAGCTGGCTCATGTTCCAGCCCTGGTCCTGTTCTAGCGACCTCCTGTGCCTTTGCAGCAGGTTCCTGGTTATTCCAACAACATAAAGAGTCCAGCTGCAATCCTTGACATTTTGCTATAGATCTGTCTGATAAAAAAAATTAAAAGTATGCTCCACCTGGGGAATCAGAAGCAGCACAGAAAAATCCATTTGCTGTCTGCTCTGTTAAAGCTGACAGGCTCTGCCTGCAGTCGGTGGGATGAGGGTCCCACACGTACCTGGAAGGCAGCAGCACATGGTTGTACTTACTTGGAGGTGCAGTTCCCTCTGCCAGGGCGCTGAGGGCTATGACCAGGGTGATGGAGAGGGCACAGACCACCTTGAGATCCATGGCTCTTGCAAGGGGAGAGGTGCTGCTTTCCCTGCAAGCCGCGGGTTTTATGCGCTGCTCGTGTTTGCCCAGCGAGGTCTGATAACATTGTTCCATCTGGAGCTTCACCCAGGAGGCTGGGTTTTCTTTTGTTTGGTTAGGAAGTGTTGCCATGCATATTTTGATATCCCAGAGATAAATTTCTAGGCTCCCGTGAGCCATTGATCACATATCTATTGCATACCTGTAGATACATGTCCATTACGTGATCCCATAATCAAATGGATGCTGCTGGGTGCCTCTGGGTGCCAGAGGCTCTGGCTCTGAGTTCCAGACTACATTGTGCTCTGATTTCATTGCCTTCAGAGTATTTTAGACCTCTGGGCAGTTTTATTTTCCATTCACTAATGAAAAATGTGTACATATATTTTCTACCCAGTGTATCTTCTCTGTCTCGATTTTTCCCTGGCCTTAAGGTTTTGGTTATGCTTACTCTGAAACATGTCAGGGAGGAGGACTGGAGCTGTGACACCTCCAGGCTTCAGGACACCACATTGCACCTGAAAAATACATAAACACAGAAAGTGGAAGGTGTGACTGAGAAATACTCAGCATTTAAGGCCAGTGTTGGTTTCCACACAAGAGGATTTAGGAAAAGAAGGTAAGATCAGGGAAAAAAACAAACCCCAAAAGCCCAAGAGGTCCAACAGCATAGACACAAGAGAAGAAATTAGAGTTTCTGTATGATCTCAGCCTGCCCCACTGGTGCAGTGCTCATCCAGGCATCAGTCCTGAGTGTCCCAGTTTTATTTTGGAGTTGCTGCCCTCTGCAAGGTCCTGTTCAGGGGCTGTCCCCACTCCCTCTGTCTGATCCCCAAAGCAGAGCAGCACTTCCCAACCCATCCAACACCACCTGCATGTGTTTTGCCATAACCAAACTTCTGAAACACTAATTTTCTCCTGGTTTCAAAGGTGACCTCCCAGGCAGCCTTTGGGTTGTTTTGAGGCAACAGGCCTTGGGATTTGGACTGCTGAAGGCTTTAATCTTCATTTTGGACAATTTTCTAGCATTTGATATAACATTTCTTAACTTCTAGCTACTTGTCATCTCTCAAAGACAATCAGAGCAGTGCCAGGGAGGGGGCAGAAGCAGTGGGATGGTGGAACCATCTCTGCACCCTCCTCACAGGAGGCACCTGCAGAGCAGGCAGGGCAGGCTGCAGCCCCTTGGGTGCTCTGCAGCATCACTTTTCCTCTGGGAAAACCACCAGGTAACCCTTCCTGTCCAGCATCAAAATAGATTCAATGCACTTCTTTGATATTTGACAGAATTGTGTCTTCTTTCTTTTGAATATTATATATTAATTTATTTTATGCATCTTTTCATTACAAAGCCCAAAGTGAGAACTTTCAGCTTCTGTGGTTGTGTTTTGGAGGAAGTTTATTTGTCCAAAAGTATTTCCAACAATGTGGGAAGGATTTTGTTCTACAAGGGACAAAAAAATAGGGTTCTTTTTCCTAAAGGTTAACTTATTCTATACTTTATAGAATCTATTTATATCCATCCCTATTTAAGACATGGGTGGCATTTCTCATTGACAGTCACAATTCATAAATTAGATATTTTGTGTATCCTCCATGTCACAGGACACCAGGATGCAGGCAGAAAAGGGCTGTGCTCCATCACTCAGCAGCTCATATCACACTTTTTACCTCCACTGATGCCTTGGGAAGGCTGACCTGGAACAGAGACTGGACAGAGCTGGAGAATAAAGTAGGGATTTATTGAAAGGCCTCTAGGATTCACCTTGGGCAGGACAAGAGCCTGGCCAGGGATACACCCAAGGTGGACCCAAAATGGTCAGAAAATGGATGACTGGTCATGAGACCTTACATTTTTATAAGTTTTGGTCCATTTGCACATTGGGGTTTAATTGTCCAGTTATAGCTTTGGGTTGTGTGGTCCCATCCTTCTTGTTCCTCCCTTCAGCCCATTGTTGTTTGTGCTTTTGGGACTGAAAGTTGTCCTTGGTCCTCAGCAGGAAAAGGATTTGTTTTGTCTCCCTGCTCTGTGAAGAGAGCTCAGCAGCACTAAATGTAAGGCTCAGAACTGCACCCCTGGGCAGCACAGAATCTGAAAAACATGAAAGCTCAAACTCAAGGCATCACCATCACTTAGAGAAAATGGACTAAAAACTTTACAATCCGGTTTTCCCCTGATGAGCAAAGGCCCACCTGTCCAGGGCAGCTGTGGGTGGTTTTCTCCCCCAGCCTGGGAGATGGGCACTGAGGTTTGGTGAACACTGCCCGTGCACCAGAGGAGAGCAGCGATCCCCACGGGACTGAACTGCCTTTGGACCTCCATGGTATTCTCAGATTATCAGCCCATCGTGTGAGTCAGCTGAAACTGCAGATAAAGTTTGTTGCTCCTGCTCCTTTCTGGACATTAATCAAGCCCTTATCTGCTGGCTGTCACCCCTTGGGCCTGATCCCAGCTGCGGGCACAAAGGGAAATCTCCCCCCAAGCTCTCGCTGCGGAAAGAGCGTTTGATTGGCATCTCAACGCAAACACACCTCCAGAAATGGGCTGCCTGCTCTCTGCCAGGGGATTACTTAAAGACCTTTAATATGTTTATAGAGCAAAGCCTTGAAAATTATCTGGGGTTTCCCTGTAAATGTGTTTCCTTCTGTGAGGCCGGCACCCTACCTAACACCTTTTGGTGACTCCGTGAAGGATCTGAAGGATCTCGGGCTCTGCATGTGCCTATGGGCAGAAGGGGCTTGGAGGGTTCCTTCCTCCTCTCCAGGCTCTGTGTCCTCCCTCACCTCTCTCCCCTGGTCCCTCTTAGCTGCACTGGGGGCCCTCATGTCCTTTCCAGAAAGGACTTGGAGAAATCACATTGGCTGGTATTGGATCTTGCTGTGGATTGGTGGCAGCCTGCGACTCTTGATTCTCCTAATCCAGAACTTTTGAAGGATAAGGGTATTTTTTTCCTATCTCTTTTCACTTAAAATAACTAGCAAACAGTACAACTTTGATTCTCATCCTAAAGGCAGTGTTTTGTCCTGAAGAGAATTTCCTTTTGTGGTAACTGTTGGTTTGAATGCTGACTTGAAGAAATCTGTCACTGGGCCAACATCACTGCTTACGCGCCCAGAAAGTAAATCCCAAGTTTTAAGTGTTCTCTAAAATAAATCGTCAAAACAGAAAAAAAAATCAGTGGCAAAGGAGAGGGATGTCTGCAATTTGCTCCTTCCAGCTGTGTGAGGCACAGAAAAGTATGAATTGGCATATGAAATTCCTCAAACCAGGACAAGATCTGTCTGTCTGCCAGATAACACTGAGGGGTCAAAAAACAGAGAAAACCCTACATCTTAATTTTGAAAATGGACAGTTCAAAATAACCCCTGAGATCCATGGCTTTGATAAAGATCCCTGCCACAAATGTATTAATGCAGTTGTCAAAATCAACTTCAACTCTGTGAGTTCAAACTCCCCCAGGGGGGTTTTATCAAAGAATATGTCATTTCTACAAACCACAGACAGTGCTGGAAGAGGACTTTTGTCACATTTCTGCAGCAAACATCCTTGCCCAAGGTGAAAAGAAAGATTTAATTACTGAAGTTAATCAAATGTGTAACTCAGAGCTGAGTCAGATCTAAAAGCCTGAATTTCAGCATCCAATATGCTACAAAAAGGTTTGATTGTGACTGCAAAGCCTGGTTGAGAAATACAGATCTGAGCCAGTAATTTTCCTTAATGCTTCTGGGATCTCCAAGCAGTCCATGATTTCAGCATTGCCGTCATTTTTTGTGAGCACTAAAATCACCCCAGATAAACCTTACCATTCCTGAAATGAGGTGGGGACCAGCCTGTGGAGAAGAGGATACAGAAGCTGGAGCCAGCAAAACAGGGAAATACACATTTTGTTTCTTTTCTAGACCTCATCAGATTTACAGTGACCCAGAGAAGGGAAGAAACTCCTGAGAAATGCAGATCTGAATCAAAATGTGGCCACTGAAAGCCACTGTTATGATAATGATTGTGATGTATTCCAGTTTACCATGCCACAGGTAACAGGGAGTCCAAACCCTGACCTCTTACCATGTAAAAAGAGAAAAATAAAGCAAGAAGGGTTATTAAACTGAGGTTAAAGGAAGAATAAAGCGTGTGAAGTGTTGGCAAACAGCAGGGTGCTATTGAAAGACACAATATGAAAGACTCAGTAAATATTTACTATGCAACAAAAAATACGAAAAAGATGTCCTCAGGCACACATATAGACCCAGAGTAATTAAATGAGAGAGTAAAGGAAGGTATTAGAAGAAAAAAGATCTTTTTTTTTTTTCCAAAGTAAAATAAAGAAAATAGAGAAAACAATACTGCAGGAGAGTAAATTCATAAAGAGATAAACAAATAACTTCTTTTCAGCTAGGAGACAAAGGCCAGCAATCATAGGGGAGAGGAAAGAAATTTTGCTCAACATACTCATAAGTGATAAGGAAGCTTGGTGAATAATGAAGTGATGAATATGCTGATGATTCAGAATTATTTTTCGTATTTTTTAAAAAGTGCAGCTAGCTGAACAGTTGTGGAAATATCTTACACGATTGACTGGGTGATAAATGGTGATAAAGTAGGAAGGTGGAAGAGTAACCTAAGTGTATAATCACCAAGATGGGCTGCAAATTAACTATTGTCACTCACACAGCTTCCCATCACTGTGGATGTGCCAGCTGAATATTCAGAGTGACAAAAAAGCAAATTGCTTCCAGCAGTTATTAGGAAAGGAGTACAAAGGAGAAAACATAATTCTGGTCTGGTCCCAGTCCCTTTGTGACGTTCTGGCTGCCCTGAGTTAAAAAGGAGACAGTGTAATTAGAAGGGATGCTGAGAAAAGCCCTCTGGCTCATGAGAGCAATGAGCTATGGAAAAATGTTTTGAAGAGTGTAGGGATCTTAGAAACTAAGTTGTCACAGGACAGATGGGGGAATTTTCTCCTAGATAAAAACAGAGCAACAAGCAGAGGGCAGGGTGGTTTTCACTGTGGGGAGAGGTCATGAGACGGCTCCTGCAGAGATTTATGATGGGACCTTTGCAGCTTAACGGGCTCACAAACCATCTGAAAGAGGAGGTGAGAGGGTAAAATCTGTTGGTGACAGGGAATTTCCATGGCAGTAAAAATACGAGGCAGCTGCTCCGGTGGATTGTGCAAAGTGGAATGAGAGTAGGGTTGGGTGGCACGTGAGGCAGCAAGTCTGGAAATGTGGAGGAGCAATCCCACCTTCTCAGGTACCACAAAGGACCCTGAGCTGATTGTGGCACTCAGGTTATGGTGAGGGCAGTGTGAGGATGGCAGGAGCACACAGAGGATAACAGATTTCTGTGAAAACATCACCTCAGTGCTGAGCAACCCTGAGAAAAGCAAATGGCAGATTAACAATTCTAAGGCAAGGAATAGAGAATCACAGATTTACAAAGTTTTTCCATTGTATAAACCCACTCTGTGCCTGCTTTTTCATGCTGTGTTTCCAATCTCCAGCCTGTAAAAGGTCCTGTGGTGGGCATGGTGCTGTGGGACAGCATCCACATCAGGAATATTTATGTTCACCAGGTCTCTCCAGATCCATACAGGTCACAGGAGGCACAACTCATGGTCTCATCTATCATAAAAGTCTCAGTGGTAACTTAGAAGCACAAGAAGGAAGATGTTTCATCACCTAGCACAGGGATATGATGCAATTCAGTTGTGGGTGTTTAAAACTTTCCACAAGGCTGAAAAGCAACTGGATGAACTCATTGAAGGAAAACTGATTTGGGCTATTAAATCCCCAAACTGCACATCTATCTCAGGAAATGTCTAAGCTTCAGATCCTTAGAGGTTGGAAGGGTATTTTTGGGAAAGTATCACTGGCTGTGGCTGGCTGGACTTGAGCAAATGTTTTTCATCATTTCTCAGAATAAAACAACCACAAAGCATTCAATGAAATGATGGAGCAGGAGTGGGAAGTGAGAATAATGTGATGTAGGACTGGATTACATTTGCTCCTTGTTGAAGTTTTCCTCTGAGCACCTGTAACTGGCTCAGGGAACTGGGCTAGGGCGGGATTAATTTATTCTGGCCAATCCCATGATTTTATCATTGCATCTTTTGATTTTCATCATTTCTCAGGGACATCTTCTCAAGTTGTCTAGAGAAAGTTTCAAGCTCATACCCAAGATAATCTAGTTTGGCTTTAATACAGAATGTGGTGAAAATGTCCCAGTTTGGAGAATGGAAAATGCTGGGTGGAGCTTCACAGACCATTCCAAACCTCACCAAAACCTGAAGCAAACCCACACCTGCAGATTGGATGTGATTCCCAGAAGGAAGAGACCCAAATCCAGCACCACTCATGATGTGGAGAAGGTTTTTGGGTCTGTCCTTCCCCTGTGACTGGTGGAGGGAGGGATTCCTGCAGGAGCAGTGAAAGAGCATCCCCTGCAAGGGGCATGAGGAGCACCTCTCACCTGCACACAGGGACAGGGGTCACTGACATCACCCAGCAGCCCCAAACACCGATGTTCTGAGGGCAATGGCATGGAACAGCTGATTTATATTGCCCATATTGCAATGAATTGAGCATAATTCATTCATTAATGTCAGAGCAATTAGCAGTGTAAATAGGAGCAGGCAGGGGTCAGCTATTCACCCTGCAAGCTAAAAGGAAATTTTACCCCTTTAGTTTCCTGGCAGTTTTCTTAGAGCAGATTGAGAGCTCTGGGTTTCACCTCATATGTCAAGGACTGAATGTTATTTGGGACACATGAGATAATAATAATGAAAAAAGAATCCATGGCTCTCATTTGCTACTATGGGAACAGGGATGAAAACTTTGAAAAGCAGGCAAGGCAGGCAAAGGGCTGCAAGGTTATTTCTGACACAAATAGCTAAAGAGATAAATACAAATGAGAAATGCCTGAAATAGGAGAAGCAGGAAACCTAGGAAATAATAAGTGAGCCTAGGACCCTGTGTGGGAGGGAAAGGTCATTTCAGAGAAGTTTTGCCTGAGTGGTTTCAAAAGTGGGCAGTGAAAATGAGCTGCCCAAACTGCTGCCTCCAGCTGATGCTGAGGACTGGGAAGGCTCAGAGGGATGTACAGTGTGACAGGGTCTGTAAAAGAATTGAGGTTAGACAGTGACCTGGGCTGGCTCAGCTGAGCTGATAGCAAAAATTATTCAGGAGCTGGCAGAGTGGAGTCAAGATTATTGCTGTTTTTAGCAAGTCTCACTTATTGCTCTTTTCATTGATGACTGTGAAGGGAGGAAATATTGGGCAGGAAGTGTTTCTTCTGCACCAGTTAAATGTGGTTAAAAATAGAGGGAGAAATATTAAGCTCCAATGTTAGCAAGAGTAGATATATGATTATTAGTGGGAGAGCTACTTCAGGAGAAAACTGTGTCTCTATTCAGTTCAATTCTTCAAGGGGTTTAATGCAATAATGATAGAAAAAAAGTAGAAAGTAGAAAGAAGTAGAAATTTCAACAGAAAAAGAACAAGACTAGCTATGAAATTCCTTTGAAATCTTCACTTTAAAGACTGTAAAGAGGCTGGGCATACAAAGTGAACTGTAAAGTTCTGACAAGACTCAGAAAAGAAAATAAAATCCCTTGAGATGGGAAAACCTTAACGAGAACATCTTATTTTACTGTGGTTTTTTTATATAAAGTTACTGCAGGTGAGAGCATTGCAGAAGCAGAGCTCAGCCTGGAGGAGCAGGCTGGAGGTTTCCAGCTGGGATGAAGGATGCCAGGGCACAGGAAATGGCATTTGAGGCTGCCCTTGCTGTGTCCTGCTTGCCTGGAGTAACCCCAGGGAAAGTGATGCAACCACTCACTGAGCTGGAGTGGGGAGCAAGAACTGGATCAAATGCACCCAGCAGGATCAAAATATGGCCCCTGAGCTGGCTGGGATCTCTCCAAGAGAAAGTTTTGCCAGGATGAGTAGACTGAAGCAGACATTTGATGCCTCTGAGGATTGCACTGGCAAAACAGCGCTGTGACAGCTCTTCCTGACTGAAGGTGTTTTGGGATAGGGCAGAGAGCAAGCAAGAGGGGTCCTTGTCACCTCAACAAAAAGCCATTTGCAACAGTCCCTGGAAGGGAAAATCCACCTGAGCTTTTCTAAACACCAAAAAGATCCCACCTGGTTCACAAATTCCCTGAGCCTGGACTCCCCAGCAGCTGGGAGGACACGAGAAGAGCACTCTTGCCCTCTTGTTGTGGCCAAGAGTGTCCAGGGCCCAAGGCAGAACAGCTCTGCCCCTCCACCCTTGCCAAGGATGTGGCTTTGGCTCAATCTTCCCCACTCTCATATGAAATCCTACCTCAGATCTTCAGGGCAAAGTGAGAGCTGAAGCCAGAAAAGCCCTGTGTTAGTGAGAACATAAACTAGTTTGGTGCAATTAGCAGAGCCATCACATTTTGGTGATGAAGGATTTTGTTCACATTTTCTCTGTATGTCACACAGACAATGCAGGAGCCCAAGAGGGCTCTCATGTTGGATCACTGGTTTAAATCTGTCATTTGTAGCACAATAAAATGAATTGTTGAACATATTTCTGTCCACAGTAGCAAAACAGCAATTAATCCATGCCCATAAATACAGGGGGAGAAATGCTAATACTGCAGTAAACCAAGCAGCTTCCCTCTCTAACATGTTTTGCTTCTCATTAATGAGACCTGAATTTTCAATGTCTCGCCGCTAATGGGAAAATTCTTAAAACCTAATTAAAAGGTCTCTATTCAATGGGCTGGGGAGGATTTATAGCAGTGAAACTGCCTGTGTCAGACAGATATGCCACTGATAGTCCTGTGGGAGCTAATGATGAAGGGACTGAGAGTAAGGATGGAGAGGAAAAGGAACTGGGAGAGAAAAAATCACTGGGCAGCAGGCTGGGCATTGTTTCAGACAATGGTGGTGGTGTGCAGGGAGGCTGGGGAAGGGACAGGGCTGGGACATGCTGGTGTCAGCCCTAAAAACATCCTGGTGAGATGCAGTGACTGTGCTAAAAGCCACTGAGGCTTCTGGAAGGGCAACAGCACCAGCATCTGTGAGGAAAAACATGTTTGCTTTGCCATTGATGAACTTCATGAAAACCTGCTGGATTCAGGGGGAGTTCACAGCATTTCTGGTTTCACCAGCCACAGAACAAACACTGCTTTTCTCCCAAAGTAAAACCAGTTTGCCCAAAGCTGGAACAGGCTCTTGCTCAGCATTACAGGCATGTTCATGCCAGGCAGGTAAATAAAGGAAAGCAGCCCAGGTCCTTGCCCAGCCCTCTCCACTGAAAATACTTTATTTGTGGTAAATGTCCCCCTCCAGCACCTTGAGAGAGCCACTGTGTTAAATTCTGAGCTGGTCACAAGTGCAGAGCACAGGCACCTGGCACTTTGCAGCCAAGGGTCTCTCTCCGGAGATATTCCAGAGGCATCTGGACACAATTCTGTGCTCTGGGATGCCCCTGCTTGGGCAGGGAGGGGGGACCTGATGAGCCACTGTGGTCCCTTTCATCCTATGAAACTGCAGCACCCACTGCTGCCAGGAGGCTTTAATTGCTTATAAACTGAACTGTGCTTTTCTGGTTGTTGGAACCCACTGCTCCTCTGTTCTGCAAATGCTGTTTCTGGGTTTTAGTCCCAGCCTGCTTGGACTTTGTTTGGAGTGGTTCAAAACCTCTTTACTCACCTCCTCGATAACAAAGGAGAGGTTTGGAAATGTGGAGAACATGAGGCCCCTGTGAAAAAAGGGGGACTGGTTTCTGAAAACCAAGGTACCCTTCTCTGCCTGCCAAATGCCCTCCTCATGCAGCAACAGGAGCAGCCCCTTTTACCTAATGCCCATTTAATTGTTTGCATTAAGAAGGGCCTGCAAGGGGAGAAGCTGGGAGAGAGGGGAATTGTGTGAGTCAGAAGGAACCCTTGGAAGTTGGGAGCCTCAGCCAGCTGCTGTCACCTGAAGGTTTCAGGATTGGGGCTTTCCCCCTCATTCTCTCCTCTAGCCTGGACTGGAGTTAAATCCCTGGCTCAGTCCCTTAAAGATATTTTTACCTAACAAAATTGCATTAACAGTAAGAAAAAAGTCCTGCCAAAAATTTAAATTATTTGTTGCCACCTCTAGAAGCCCTGCTGTTTGTGCTGGGATCTACTCAGAGTAACTGTTATTTAGTAAATGCTTTGTTTGCTATTCCTAAGAGTAGTTTTATACAAACTTTGATTAGAACGTTCCCTACCAGTTATGGGAGTGAGCACACTGGTCAGGAATTTTTAGTCAGAGGTTTTCTTCCCATGCTGGAACTAAACTTGGCCATTGTAAGTGCATGATGTAAGAAAGTGATTGCTACTGCAAGGCCTAATTTGGTGAATTTTTGGGCATTAGATTGGTCTCAGAGATTGTTCAAAGCAAGTGATCCTTATTCCTGGCCTCTGGGAAACACAGACCTGCAGAGGATGTGAAATGTGAGGTACCCTCAGCTGAAATGCTCCTGAAAAATAGCCCCTAAATAGATTTCAGGTAAGAAGACAGCTGGGCAGTTCTTTAAAGGACAACCTGGGCAATGAGGCTTTCTCTGTTTTTGAAGAATCCTGTCTGGACTTGGGAAGGTGAAATGCATTTGCTTTAGATGTCACCAGGGTCAGGGCTTCAGCCTGGTATGAACATTTGGCTCCCATTCACATTAGGTGGACCAACAGGACTTTCTGGGACTGTCCTGACCTTATTCACTTCACCTTTTAATAGAAAAAAGAAAGAAAACAAGTTTATTTGTATCCTTGGAGAGACCAACTCCTGTGCCACGGTCGCAGCAAAATGAGTGAATGGGGACAGGATGAGGATAAATGGCTTTGTGTGCTCCATCTGTCATCTTTATGTTCTTTATGTTCCTCTAGGATATAAAAATGTGAGTCATCTGTCTGTGGAGCTGATGGAGAGAAAATGAACCCTTAAATAATCTCTTTCTTCCTCTTTTTAGCTGGTTAAAACAAACAACTTTGTGCATAGAGACCACTACAAAACAGATGTGCCTTAAATCCTGTGCTTCACCAAAGTTTGGGCCATTCCTGTGTTGAACTCATCCCTCTCTCATGACACAGCTCAAAGGAGGGTGAAGTTCAGGAGAAGGAAACAATTTTCCCTTAGCATCCTTTCACCTTTTTACACATTTTAAAATTAAAAAAATGCTCATGCCATAGTGAATCCTTGCTCTGACATCCTCAGGGTTCCTGCTTGCACTGCAGGTCACCCCTCTGACTACGAGTTACCCAAAGCTCAGTGGGGGCCACTGATGTCTTCAGGTGACTCTTCCTGGTCCCCAGGGAAAACAGCCCAGCAAAAGCCCCATCCCACTGCTCTGCTTGGGCTGGTGCATTTCAATCTCACCCCTGGAAAATGCTGCAGCAGCCCTGGAGTGAGGTGGGCAGTCCCTTTCCCTCCTGCCCTCACACCACGGGAGGGAGCAGGGCTGTCCTGAGCCCCTCCATTCGTCCTGGGTCGGTGTTTGCTCCTGCAGGAACAAGGCTGGGATTGCTGGATCAGCCCCTTTTCCAGGTTTTGGGAGGCAGCCTTTCTCTCCAAGCTCTTGCCTGATGTGTTTCTGTGTGAGGCCAGCACGTTATGAACCCCACCAAGGAGCACCAAGCTCTGAGGGATGCCAGCAGCCTCTCAGAAATGGCTCAACAAAAATTAGTGAGGCAGCTGATCCGAAGTGTTTGGAAAAGCAAAAAGGTTTTAATTAATGCAAAAATAAAAAACTATACAGAACAAAAGAGTGAAAGCTGTGCACGGTGCAGGGAGGTTCCTTACACCTGCTACAACACCCCGAAAATGCATCAAGAATCTCTGTGCTCTCTCTTAAGTATTCAATTATCCAGGAGGGGTTTTTGGCACGCTGTCCAATGGAAAACAGCCACATTCCTCGAGGAACAGCTCAAGGGTCCAACAGGTGCCTTTGCCCTGGCACTGGGCTAATTATGGTAAGAAAAGCATACAAGTTCTGGTTCTTCTTCCTTAAAAGTTCAGGGGTGAGGCTCAAACTCTTTCCTAATATGGAAACACCTGTTAAAGTGTTGGAGTGCCCTGCAGCACTTGCCTACCTCATTTTCCTCACAGGACAGAGTGGGCAATCCCTCTCCTCAGGAAAGCAGAGGATGAAAGCAGATTTCAGCAGGTTCTCTGCTTCACCCCTCTGCCACCCAGCTAAACTTAGATAATGTCTTTCCTCTCCAGCTCTCTGTAGCAAACATCCTGGACCTACAAGTTAGCAGAAGTGGTTTTGAAATCATGAATTAATTAGTTTGCAAAAGACCTCTGAGATCATGGAGTCCAAAAAATTCTCTTCCACGTGCTGTGGGGTGTGGTTAATGATTCAGAGTTGAAGTCATTGGAGTAAAACCCATCTGGGATGCAAGGTCCCTACAGGAGTGGGGAGGGATGAAGTCACAGCCCAGCACTTTTTGCCCCAGTTTCCCTGCAACCACAGGGATAAAGCAGCAGGAGTTCATCTTTAACTGAGCCACAGGGAGGGCAGAGGCTGCACCAGCCATGGCTGGACCATGCCTGTCCCTGGATCTGGGGCCATCCCTGAGGATGCCCCAGAAGGAGCAGCACCTCGGGATCCAGTCCTGAGCGCTGCATGGGAAGGGCTGATAACTGCAAGCTCCATGTTTTCCTCAAGCTTTCCTCTTCCTCAGCAATGTTGGGACAGGAATTATGACTGGACTAATGACTGGAGACAGAGGTCTTTATTTTTTCTTTACAAATTGAGCACATGTGGGTACACCCAAGTCCCTGAGTGCTCTCCCTTGGGACTCAGTTTGGTTCTCTGCACCCCTAGTACCAGCTGCAATAGCCCATGGCATTGCAGCACTCCTGGCAGCTGGGCAGCACCACACAGGACCTGGGGAATTTGCTGTGGAGCACCCAACACCCCGGTGTGAGCATCCCAATCCATCCTTCAGCCTCTCCTCCTGTTGTGGTTCCTGTGCACAGGGGGCTGATGCTGCTTGGTTAAAAGATTCCCCTGATCCAGGGGTTCTGAGGGGTTGTTTTCCCCTTCCCCTCCCTCCCTCCACTGGTATCTGAGCACATCCCTGCCTGAGCTTGCTGCAGGAGAAATGAAATTATTTTTTCTGTTAATTTGTGTACTTAATGACCTCAAGATAGAGTTGTCCTCCTTTGGCCCACGGCAGCACCAGGATCACCCTGAGCTCCTCCTAGCCCTTGTTCTTGCTCCCCAGTCATGCTCAGGAGATCTCTGCTATCAGCACACGATGGCATTTGCCTCTCCTCTCTTCCCAAGCACCTCCTCCCATGCCACAGTCCTGGAAGAGAGGGCACCACATCACAGACTGTCCCCTGGCAGCACCTGAAGGCTGCATGCCACAGAATCATGGACTGGTTTGGGTTGGAAAGGGCCTTAAAAATCACCTGGTCCCACCCCCCTGCCATGTCCCAAGGTCCTGCTGTCAGCTTCTCCTTGGTCCCTGTATTCATGTCAGGGCCACCCCTGAAACAGCCATGAGCCCAGGGCTGCACTGCCCCCATTGTAAATGGGCCTGAAGGGTCAATCCTCTGAGCAAAGGGCTGCCTAGGGAGGTATGTGATGGTCCTGGCCAGCTGTCAGGAAGCAGAATAAGTTAATTTAACACTTTAATGTGGTTTGTTTTTTCTATCCATATCAGTCCCTCTCTGTGCCTGCAGCCAAATCGCTGCTGTGCAGGCTGGAGTGTGTGGGCCCCATGTTCTGAAGCCTGAGGATTGCTGCCTTTCCCAAGAGAAAATTTTCAGCAGTTTCTGCATTCCCAGGCAGCTTTGTGTATATAAATATTCTTCCCATACCATTTCTGGGTAAACAATATTCCTTTCCTATAACAACCTCTCTCCCAGGTGTTGTTTGTGTTACTTAACCAGTGGAGAGAGATGTCCATCCTATGGACCAATAATGTGTCTTTTTAGCACAGCATGTTATAAAAAGGCTGAATGAATTGGTAACCAAATTAACCAATTAACCAAAAATGTGTATTCTATTTTCATCTGTTAAAGCCATTGGGAGATGTTGTTCTTTATCTCTTGTAACTCTAGGGGTGGAAAGAGGACAGATCCCTTCTGTTAATGGACAAACCAGTACAAGAACATCAGCTATCTAAAGGTGTAAATACAGGGGGTGGCCTTCATGTGGTCTGTGTTATAAATACACATTATATGATTGGCTTTTTGCAAATATTAAAATGAATGCTATATGTGTTATGTTGGAAAGTTATGCTCTAATAATGCAGTCTATTTTAGTCGTGTGATCAATATAGTTTTTAGACTAACAGCATGATATTAGAATAGAAACTATGTAATGTAAAATGCTTTTTGTAACTAGCTCAAGAAATAAAGAGAGACAATTAAGAAATTCCTCACATCGTCCTTTCTGGATAGAGATAACAACAAGGACACTGAAGGCTCCAAAAAGAAGAATTTATTGCCTCCATTATCAAGAGATTTGCGATTCTGTGGAGCCACAAGAAGATTTATTTGCAAGGTGGAATGGTGGGAGAGAACAGCTGAAATTAAACAGAAACACCTGAAGTTGAAAAGAATGTTTAAATAATGTATGAAATTTAGGAATATGCAATAACCCATTGTTTTTAAGGAGAAGACTGTTTGTTAGCAAGCGTACCTTGGGGTGGAAACACCAGGCACCCAGACATCTGGCATTTTCTGCCTTTTTTTTATGTCTCATGTAGTCGTATTTTTATTATTAAACATTTAAAATTTTAACAAAGGTGAACCATATTTTTTACATGTGGAAACCTTTGAACCCCTCAGGGGAATCTCCAGGTGTAAGAGACTAAAATGAGAGATGAGGGACTCCAGGGGGCTCTTTAGAAATGCTGTTTATTACATAGATGATGTTACAGCAGTCCTGGTTCATGGGTGTACAGAGCCCAGCCTAAAAGCTGCCAGCTCCAGGTATAGGCAAGCCTGAAGCCACTTTGGTTTTGGTTACAATGCATTGTATAGTTTTCTTTGCTGAACATCTTAATACATAGAAACCAATCAGCATGACACACAGTACCTTTACATTTATCATTACCATGTTATGGTTAGTACAATCCAATCACCTCAAGTTAGTATGTTACAATTTAAACTTAAAGTTGTTTTGCAGTGGGAATTTCTTAGACCTTTTTTCTACTTGATAAAAACATCTTTTTGTTTGCCTAGTGTATCTTTTGCTTTTCTAAGACCTATTTCTACTAGATAACATCATCTTTGTTTGTGGTCACCATATCCTTTGCTTTAGCCATAAAATCTCCTTCTAACTCATCTTAACCTTTCTCCAGTAACAACTAACTCAGCAATCCCTAACCTAAACATCTTTTACTCTTCTAAATCAAAACTTGCTTTCATTTCTAGTGAACCTTCTGCTAAGCATTCATACCTGGAAGACTTTCCTGTTAAATTTTAATCTTCTCCAACACCCAGGGCCTTGCCCTGGAAGAATATACCATAGAGTCTCGAGCTAGGCTGGAAGAAAAGACTTCCCCTGTGGTGCTTTGCACCACTGTGTGATCCACCCCACTTTTACCTTCCCCAAATGTCCCTAATCCTGTGGTTTCTCCTTTCCCTGCCCTTTGTGCTGCCCCTGTGCCCTCAGATCACTGGTTCCTTGTAAGAGATGATCAAGAGAGAGATGCAGATATGACAGGTGACTCTTTTCCAAAATGCTGCTTATTGTAGCAGTTTTGGGTGGTGGCTTTACAGAGCCCAGCCTAAAAGCTGCCAGCTACAGGTACAGGCAAGCCTAAAACCACTTTGGTTCTGGTTACAGTGCATTATAACTTTGCTGAACATCTTAATATATAGAAACCAATCAGCATCACACACAATACCTATACATTTACCTATAGCCTATCATAATTACTAATATTATCATGCTGTGTTACAGCTTAAGCTCAAAGTTGTTTTTCTGTTTTCTTGCAGCGGAAAATTCTTAGACTTTGTTTCTACTTGGTAAAAACATGGGTTTTGTTTTGTTTGCCTATGGTATCTTTTGCTTTTAAGACTTATTTCTGCTTGGTAAAAACATCTTCTTTGTTTGTGGTCAACATATTCTTTTCTCTAGCTATAAAACCTCTTTCCAGCTTGACTTAACCTTTGCTTTCTTAGTTGTCCAGTACCAACTGGCTCAGCAGTTCTTACTGTGGACATCCTTTATTCTTCTATATAAAATCTTGCTTTAATTTCTATTCTATTCTGAAGTTCTACATTCAAAGAGCTTTCTGCTAAACCCACATATCTATGAAACTTTCTTGTTAAACTTTTATATTCTCCAACAGTTCCTGACCCCTTACTTAACCACTGAGCACCACATGGTCCTGGTCTTTTGTCCCCGATTCCCTTTGGTGTTGTTGGAATAATCCATCATTGGAATTTATCTTACAAAAGGCCCTCCCTCCTTTTCTGAGGAACAATGTTCAAATTGTCTTCCTTTGCTGTGTCCATCGTGGTCCTGTACTGAGCTGCATTTTACTTCTGCACATAACTTTACAGCTGTGAGCATGGTATTCACTTAATGTTTTGTATTTCTTGACAGTGAAGGAAGCTCCCTATGAAGTAGCAGCCCTGGCTAATTTCAGGTGCTGGATTTTACAGTTCCTGGATTCTGATAAACTCCTGAGCTTTGGGTCACTGCTGCCCCACAGGATTCAGGATAATGTCCCTCTGCAGGCTTTAGGCAGGATGTGCATCCAAAGGAAACAATCCCTTTTGAGGCTTTTCTTTTACGTTGGTTGTGTTTACTCAAACACACAGATTTTAATTGTGGAGCTTTTTTACTGTTTTAATTTTTTTAGTCACTTTTAATTAACATGTTTTTAGCACATTTAAAGCAGGCTAGTGGCTGATCCTGGGCAAAAGGAATTTAACCATGAAGCTGGGTATTTTCACCAGCCTGGCTCTCATTTATCACTGGGTGTGTGTTTTCTGCCAGCTGCTAAATAAGTTACCTTCAATACAGTGAATCACCAGATCAATGCTTTTATATGTGTGTGCAGCAATATTTCCTATTTGCTTCTTAAATTATGCAAGTGATGGGGGAGCCTTCAAGCAGTGCTCAGTACAAAGGACAAAATAAACAGGGGCTGCAAGTGATGGGGAAAAAAAGGAAGAAATGGGTTTTTTCTTTAGTGAGGCAAATACATGCAGACCCAAATGAGACAGGATTTGCAGAGGGGCTTGTTGTTATTCCTCTTTTCTTTTATTCTATTTTATTTTTTATATTTTCTATTTTCTTTTATTCTATTCTATTTTATTATATTCCTCTGCCAGTGTTTGGCAGATTTGGTACCTGTGCTTTCAAGAAAAAGGCATGGCAGGGGTGCAGTCCTTCCACTTCAGGCTCTCCCTGCCTTGCTGGGTAATGTGCAGAGGTTGTATTTTCATTGGGAAAATTGGGCTGTGGGGCTGGTGGAGCTGCAAAACCATCACTGGCAGAAAAGTCTGGAAGAAGCCCCATTCCTGTGTGTGCCTGTGGTTTCAGGTGCTTCCCAGGGACTTCCACAGGGCCTAAAGAGAGGTCATTAAGTGTTGCACTTATTGCAGTAATTGCTGTCTATAGGGATTGATTAGGGCTCAGTCAACATCGCAGATCTGGTGACGTCAGTGGGGCACAAAAGGTGACACTGCTGCCTGCCAAGCTTTGGGGTGCAGGGTTACCCCAGGCAGGCACCAGCTGGGTGCAGGCAGCCCTTGGGAACAGGCATCTTTTGGGGGAAGGCATCTTTTGGGGGAAGGCATCTTTTGGGGGAAGGCATCTTTTTGGGAAAGGCAGCTTTTTGGGAAAGGCAGCTTTTTGGGAAAGGCAGCTTTTGGGGAAAGGCAGCTTTTGGGGAAAGGCAGCTTTTGGGGAAAGGCAGCTTTTGGGGAAAGGCAGCCCTTGCAGGATTGCAGGACTTCCTGGGGACAAGGATGCCCTGTGGGCTGGGAGCTCTCCCTGATAGCTCCCCTATCCCTGGGATGGCTCTGGCTCCCTCCCTGCTCTGCTGCAGCCCTCACACTTGAGTTGTGGGTGATATCTCTGTGACTCTCACGAGTGACAAATGCCCTGTGTCATGCAGGGCCCTGTGAGGACAGTGACACTCCTGGTGTCTCACAGAGGGATGCTGGCAGCACTCAGAGGCTGTCAGGAGCAGCAATCATCACCCTCCTCTTCAGCAAATCCATGTCTCAGGTAGGGACCAGGATTTTCAGGTCCCAGAATCAGCATTTGCAATGTGAAGGAAATTAATTAATCACCCAAACCAACATTTCTGAATTTCCAGTCCCAATCTGTCAGTGACAGGAGCTGTTGCTGGTCAACACAGCAGCTGCCAAAAACAAAAGTAAAAAAACCTTTATAAATATGAACACATGCCCATGCATATGCGTGGGTGAACAGGAAAAGTGAAGCCACATAAATAAAGAAGCATCTCTACTTAAATAAAAAAATAAAAAATCATTTGGCTGCATGGTCCAAGATGGTCCTGACTTTGTTTGAAATGATTGCAGCTCCTGGGCTGGGAAAGGTGGGAAGGGCTGATCCCAGTGCAGCACAGGTGCTGCACAGCTGGCACTGCACAGAGGGAAAAACCTGGCATTTGTCAACACAAAAATTGGGATTCTCCCAGTTTGCTCCATCTTCTGCTGGCAGGGAGGGCAGCAGCTCTGAGCCCTCACAGCCCCCCGAGGCAGCTCTGCCTCTGCAGCACTGACCTGGGCTTGAGCCTCTCTGTGGAGCCCAATCTCCACCAAACCCACCCTTTTGGGTGCTCCTGGACTGTGAAAGGGGGGAGCAGAAGGTCCTGGATACAAACCACAAACATAAAGTTCTTTAACTTTCCTGGGGCATTTTTTTTTCATTTTTATTTGCTGGCGTATGTTTTTTTTCAAGCCTATCTGCAGTTTGAGGCTGCATTCCCTCCTCTGCCTCCCTCCTTTCTCTGTTTTCCTCCTTTCTCTGCAGACACCCAGGGGGCTCAGCTCCACAGGGATGGAGGGTGAGGTGGCCACTGGGGCTGTGTTCCCTGGGGAAGGGGCAGTGCTTGGTGCCAGCACTGGAGCAGGGGACAGGATCTGCTGTAAGTGACACCGTGCAGGGACAGCAGGAACAGTGCAGGGATGCTCAGGGAGTGACTGGAACTGTGACAAGAGGCTCCACCCCAGAGGGATGAGGAATTGAGGAGGAGGAGGAGAGGGTGCTGCCTTTGTAAAGGAATGAAGGCTTGAAATTATACCTTGGGGTTCTGCCTGTTTCTTGCAAGCAGGGAGCACATCTGCCCTCCTCCCTCTGGGCTTCCCAGTCCCCCAGTCACTCCATGCCCTGGTTTTGGCTGGGATAGAGTTAATTTTCTCCTCAGTAGCTGGTACAGTGCTGTGTTTTGGATTTAGCAAGGGAATAGTGTTGATAACACACGGATGTTTTGGCTGTTGCTAAGTAGTGATCACCTTAAACCAAAGACTTCTCACTCTCCCATGCTCTGCCAGTGAGGAGCTGCACAGGGAGCCCTGAGGGACAGGACAGGGGATGTGAAGCAGCCAGAGGGATATTCCCTGCCATGGAACCTCATCCTCAATGTACAGACTGGGGGCAGCTGTCTGTGAGGGCTGGGGCTGGGCATTGGTCAGTGGGTGCTGAGCACTGGGCATCACTTGTTTCTCTTGGGTTTTATTTCTCTCCCTCTCTCCTTTTCATTGCTGTTGTTGTTTTTATTAATATTACTATTTGTTGTTGTTTTTATTAATATTACTATTGTTGTTTTTATTAATATTACCATTTTCAGCTATTAAACTGCTCTCATCTCAACCCACAGGTTTCACCTTTCCTTTCTGGTTCTCCTCCCCGCTGTGGCAGGGACGGGGATGAGGTGGCTGCGTGGGACTGGAGTCACTCAACAACCTGGACCTGTTGGACAGAATTTGAGAGAGAAACTGCAGGAGAAGCTACTGAAGCAGTGATACCAACATCTGACAAGCTTTGTGACTGCTCCCACTGAGGGAAGAGCAGGGATGCTGCAGGCTTGGCTTGGCATCAGCTGCTGGGCTGATGGCCTGGTGCCTGCCCTGCCTCCTGCCCAGGCAATGCCATGGGCAGGGTCCATCAGGGACAGGCTGGCATTTAGGGACACAGACCTGTGCAGAGAGCAAAGGGATTGTGAGGCAAGCAGGTCTCTGAGAAGCAGAGAGGATCTGGGGTATTGCAGAGGAGGAACTATAAAAATCAGGGATTATTGTGGGGGGGGGGTGGGGATGCAGAGCCACAGAGGGGCAGGGACACAGAGCTCTCCAGCTGCCAAGGACATGTTCTCCTGCAGGGAGAACCAGGAGGAGAAGGAGAAGGAAATCTTGAATAGGTGTCACCTTTCTCTTCCCTCTTCATTGCAGCCATGGTGCAACGAAGTATTTTGTTTCTGGAGAAGTTTAACTTCCACGTCCCTATCAACCCTTCCAAGGGTTCTTAAAATTCAGTTATCTGTACATGGCTGTGTCTAGCACTGGGCACCTGTGCAGAAATATTTTTATGTCATGGGCTTATTTTTGCCGTGAGGCCTGTAAGTTGTGATCCCATCCTAGTCCTAGTAAAAGTGCTCATTAAAAAGAACCTCTAAATAAACTTTTTTTTTTCTTTTTGTCATTGGTGAGTGACAAAATAATTTCTAAGGAGAAGGTTCTTTTCCACTGTTAATGTCCAATTATAAATTCAGCCTCCAGTGGGAATAGACAGGTATTTGGAGATGTGGATAATCAACTGCTCAACAGATCTCTCTGGATCAAAGCCAGCTCTGCAGTGACATCTTACTGCTATCCCACTGTAATTTTTTAATATTCTAAATATAAAAATATACCAAAGCATGAGCAATCCTGAGGCTGTGATTCCCAGGGCATCCCACAGTGTGAGCAGCCAGCAGCGCTAGCATACAGCAGCCCCCCAGTTTGGGGAGCTGGGGCCAGCACCCACCAAGGGAGACCTGGGGAGGTCTGAGGATGCTCTGACCACACTCCCAGATGTCTGAGAGTCACCCCCACCTCTGCTGGGGGCTCTGCATCTCCTCAGAAACCTCTCCTCAAACAGCCAAGGATGTCACAAGTGCTGGAACTGCACTTGCATTATTTTGCATTTGCTGGTGATTGAGGCACAACCTCTTCAGCGTTTGTTTCTTTATTTATTTTTTTAGCACAGGATGGAGGTAAAATTTTGCTGTATGCTGCCATCTGCTGTGGGCTTCACATGATGATGAGAATTTCAAACTTGTTCCTGACAGAGCTAATGCTGCTTAAAGGTGATCAAATAAATGGCACGTGGAGTTGTATAAAAAGGATCTAAACTCCCTTCCACTTGACCCTCTATGCAAAATGTCCTTCAAACAGTGGGAAACCTGTAGGAAAGGATTATTGGTTTACTGGTGATTTTAAAGGCAAATTATTTCCTCTAAGTGCTTCACGCTGTGGTGCTTCAAAGCATTATTGTTCTTTTCTCTCCCCTTCTCATTTTTCCCTCTCTCCCTGCCTTCCCTCTCACCTGAAAGCTCCAGGGGGACCAAATTTATGGCTGGCAGCCTCAGAGCAGAGCTCTGACGTGGGTGCCCGAGGCAAGGCAGGCTCCTGTCTCAGCTGCCAGCATTTACCTTGAGTAAACACTCTCCAGCATCAGGAGGAGGGGAAATCAGTAATCTTCTTTCCTCTTGCTCACTGCATTTTACAATTGCATTGCTCAGACTGGCAGCTCTCAAAGTTCTCTCCAGGGAAATGAATTGGTGATGGAGGCAGTTTTCTTTTGATCAGGAAAAACTGGTCTGGTCATATTTTGACAATAAGACTGGTGCATTTTTTTTTACCTCTCCCTTACCCAAAATGATGCAAACTGTTCAAAAACTTACTCATATACTTGGTGTTAATACTGGGGCCACAACCTGCTGTCATCTACTGGGGCTGGAGCTCCACCAGCAAGAACACGTGTGACAAAAGCAACAAAACAAACTTGGAAGCCTCTGCTCGTGTTAAACACATCAAAAGAGAGATTAGAGGCAATGATCGAGTGTGCTCTTTCAGTCCAGATAAGAAACACTTCCTTGTACCTTCCCTAAAGTCAAACACACCAGGCAAGCTCCTTTCTTACTGTGCTTTATGTAATCTGGGGCTCTTGGTGCCCACAGCTCTGATATTGCTTCTCACCGGGCTTTTTGTTGGAGGAAATAAATTTGGCCTGGAGATCTTAAGCCAGTGTGCTACACTCAGATGCTGCAGTGTGTGCACCTTTCAGGGATCAAATTAGGCTGAACCAGAACCAGCAGGATGCACAATGCAGCCCTTGGAATGAAAGCTTTCAACCTGCTCTGTTTGGATATTAGAGACACTCTAAAAAGTGAAGAGCCAGATCTATATATATATTTTAAACCTAATGTACAATTCTTAAACTTGCATTTACAGACTTACTCGAATCTTGCCCTAAGAGCAGAGCTGGACAGATTCCCACCTCTGTGCTGGAATGAACCTGGTGCAGGATGTGTCAAAAGCATCAAAAGCAGGTTAAATGCATGTCAGCTCTTAGAAGGCACTTTGGCTTCCTCAGACACCAGTCTTAGGCTCTTGTTTTTATCTCTGCCTCTATACAGAAATTTCCTGCTTAGCTGTACATCACTGCTGGAAAAAAAATTGGATTGGCCAAAGGAAAACTCATCCATGTGATATTTCTCAGCATGTCTGGGAGAACTGCATACTGAATAAAAATCACCTGTGGTTCATCCAAAGCTACCAGCTTTGTCTCAGTTTCCTGACTAAACTGTCATGATAGGAACAGATGATGATTGGAAAAGGGATTTTTCTTTACATGCTGGATGTTTCTTGCAAAGTCCAGCGTGTGAAGAACACTGGATTAATTCTCTGACACTGTGACATGTTGCCCAGAACGCAAAAACAACAATACGGAGGCAGAGGTCTGCAGTGAAAAGCTGCTCCCCAGCAAAAAGGATGCAGCCTGTTTGTTTCTTTTCCTTTTATAATTTTGTGGGTCTGGTAGTGGACTGGCTTCTGGGGTTACTACCCCTTCACCCCACTGGCCAGACCAGCTGTCAACCAACATTATTTTCAGGCTAGAAATATGTAAGCAAAGGACAGTGAACAAAAACAAGAAAGGTTGTTTATGTTCCAAAGTGTGAGAGAGTGAAAAACTGACCCTTAATATTGTACAGTAGCTAAAGAACTGACTCTATCTTATAAGCAAGTAGAAGGCTTTAAAAAATCTCAGAAAAACCAGGGCAACAGTGACACACTGCAAGGCTGTGCCTCTGAGCAGGTTGTGCTTCTAAGGGATGCTGTGGTTGTAATTTAACCCTGTGTCACACCAGTGATCTCAGTTCACACACCAGAGGCTTTTTCATCAGCCTCTTTAATAACGTGGCAAATATACACTCCCCTAATATAAAGGTCTTAAACACTCCCAAGGTGTTTACCATGAAACCCCTAATCAGGATTAGTTAAACCAGAGCTGCCTTCAGCCCCACCTGCTTTGGCAGCCCTCTGTACCCGCACATGTGGTGTTGAAAATTATTTTTCTTGAATAAAGAGAAGAAATCCCAAGGAAAAGGAAAGGTTTGGTAACCTGCCTTAAAAACTCTTTGAAAAGTTAATGTTTTTTGCACCAGTTCATTCCAGCTGGAATACTGATAACCAGTTCATTAGTCCCACATCTGAATAAAATACAATGCCCACGTCCCACAAAACACTTCCCACAGCACATGTCCTAAACCCCCAGCTATATTCACTTGGCTTAATATAAATAAACATGTTAATATTGTGATTATATTTATTTTAAAGCCTCTGGCATGAATGTTAATGGCATATGGAAAGGGAGGAAAACACAGCTGTGGAGAGTGAGTCTTTTATGTAGAGAGGGGCTTGCAGCTAAATGATAAAAGGTCCCTTACAAACCAAACCATTCCATGTTTCCATGATTCCATGATTTTATATCCTGCCTGTGCATTATTAAGACAGCACAGCAAGGGCTCTAACAGAAATCAGAAGGAAGATTGAAAGAAGATTTGCAGGCTCACTGTGTTGGGTCTCCCCGTCCGTGGCTGTCACTGATCTGGGGGTCAGTGTGGCTTCTGGTTGGGAAGATGTCAGCAGCTTTCCACATTTTACACTGGATTTCTCTTTAACACAAAAGCAGACCACAATGGACACTTATCATACAGTCTTTTTATAGAAACAGAAGAGCTCAAAAGGAATTTTCAGGGGTCCTTTCAGAAATGTGAAATAACAACACTGTCAGCTCCAAGAGCAGCACCCTCATCCCCAGACTGCTGAGAATACAAAATATCAGCCATGTTGGGCTGTGAAACTGTCATGATCACAAGCAATGAACATTAAAACTATTCTGAAAATGTCTCAGCTGCACAAGGGTTCAACACACTTTGTTGCAGTTCTGTCATGCTTCTGTCAGTTGAAATTAATTCCAGTTTTGGTGTCAGCTTTGCAATAATGATTCCCTCTTCTTTTTAACAAAATGCAGGCTTGGGAAGTGCTGTTTCCATCATGCTGCAGTTTCTTCAGTCAGGGTGAAAGGTGCATTGTCCTGTGATATCAAAGTTTGTATCCACAGAACAAAGTGGAGGTTGACAGTTCATGTGGATTTGCTGTTTTTTCTCGAATTTGACCTGATAAATTGCAGCAAAAATTAAGTTCTGATTCTGCCAGCGCTTTCTTGCAGCAGTGATGATGCAAATACTTATTTAGAAGCACACAGACTGCATCCAAAACCACATCTCAAGCAGATCACCAGCACCTACCAGGAGATAAGATTAATTTTGGCTGATATTGGAAAGCTCTGACAATATTATCCATTATTCAGCCCACGCCATCCCTGGCAATCAATTCTAAAATCGACAACTTTCACCCCAGGATTTTTACAAAGGCCCTGTGTCAAACAATCAGGCATTCTCCAGCCTAAAAATAGCTGAGTCTGTTGTATTAAAATGGAAATTAGGAAATCACAGCAGCATTTCAGATATCTTGTCCTTTGTCTGGCTGGATTCAGTCCATCCACACACTGAGGTCACTAAGAGACACAAAGAGTGTGGGATCTGTATTGTCCCATTAGCAGAGAAAAGGGGGGAAAGCAGGGCATAAAGAAGCTCCTCTTCCATTTAAGTTCAGTGATCTCAGAATATTCCAGTCAAGTTACAACCTGTTGCTCATTCCAGAGATATTTACTGCAGGATAACACCTAAGAATTCA
The DNA here is from genome assembly GCA_013400215.1 of Cisticola juncidis. Classification (NCBI taxonomy): domain Eukaryota; kingdom Metazoa; phylum Chordata; class Aves; order Passeriformes; family Cisticolidae; genus Cisticola; species Cisticola juncidis. The sequence continues at coordinate 221,842 of VXBR01001461.1, forward strand.
ATTTTTTAGGAACCTTGTTCACAGTGACATGATAATCTATTTGAATTCAGAGGTTATTTTTTCCAAGAGTTGAACATACTTGTCAAAAGTGCCAACCTTCTGTTTCCTGCTTGCCTTTGGATTCAAATAATCTGCTGCTGCCTGTGCAACAGAGCAAGGAGCTCTTGAGGACCTATAGGAATACTTCCAGGAAAAAAGGTATTTTTGTAGTCTGGTTCTTGGAAGGTAAGTGCTAAAATAACAGTGGACAACCTGATCTAAAGTTGTTCTAGTCTTTTTTCTGCAAAACTTCATCGTGACAGCATTCAGGCTTCTCTCAGCTTAGCTTTTTCCTCTGTGTAAAACTTGCAGCTGACAGTAAACACACATGCTGATCATCCATCATCCATCTGCTCCTCCCACCCAAAACAGGCTGAGTGTGCAACAGTTTGCATCGAGTGCAGCTGCAAAGGAAGAGGTGAAAGGTGCCCTGTGAAGGTCCAGAGCTCAGAGCAGATGGGCTGGGTCCTTCTGCAGGGCTGGAGTGTGATGTGGGTTTTCAGGAGCCTCTCTCCTCAGGTCTGCAGTTCTCTCTGGGGGGAAAAAAAAAAAAAAAAACAACAAAAAAACACCATTTATGCATCTGTTGCAAATGCTGGTGTTGCCACCTGCTGAACTCTGAAAGGGTTTTCCCCCTGCACTCAGGTCACCAAGGGGACTGAGGGGGTGCTGGAGCCAAGGTCACAGAAACAAGGAATGGCTTAGGTTGGAAAAGACCTTAAGGATCATCTCATTCCAACCCCCATCCCGTAGGTAGGGACACCTTCCACTCTCCCAGGCTGCTCCAAGCCCCATCCAACCTGGCCTTGGACACTTCCAGGGATCCAGGGGCAGCCACAGCTGCTCTGGGAAACCTGTGCCAGGCCCTCACCACTCTCACAGAAAAGAATTTCTTCCTAACATCTGATTTAAATCGACTCTCTGTTGGTTTGAAGCCATTCCCCCCTGTCCTGTCACTCCAGGCCCTTGTCACTTGTCTCTCTCCATGTTTCCTGCAGGCTCCCTCGGGCACTGGAAGGCTGCAATTAGGTCTCCCCAAAGTTTCTCTGCTCCAGTTTGATCTGGGCTATGCCCCAGTGCAGCTCTGCCAGGTACAAGCCATTCCCTTGGCCCCACTTCCAAAGGCACACTTGTTCTACTTTCTTTAGGTTTCCTTCAGGGTCCAGTAAAAAGTGTCCAGGTTTCCATGCTGCACCTGGAAATCCTTTCAAAGGGGATAAACTGAGGAATTAATATTTACATCTGAAGGATGCCCCTCTGAAAAATTTCCATATTTTAGCATTTGTCTCAACAAAGATTTTGCTGCACGTTTTTTCTCCCTTGATCACTTTATAATGGAGATCTGTGATTTCATGTGATATGAGCTCTTCATCTGGAATGTTTGTATATGCAAATAAATCACAATGATATATTCAGGGGGAAGAAAATCAAGTCATATTACTCGAACTCAAGTAATATCACAGGTCTTGAAGATTCAGAAATATCCTGTTTTCCTGTTTCTTTGAGTGACAGATAGGCATGTGATAGCATAAATCCTCATGTGCAATGTAACTTGTGAAAACAGCGTGTGCCATACAGTTTTCAGACGTGGGCTGAGCTGAAATTGCACACATCACCTTATTTTGGGCATTTGCTTGTCTGTGAATGTTTGATATTGGCAGTTTGGTCTGAGGAAGGAGTCTCATTTCACAAATGAGATGGCCACAGGGGTGGTTTCAGCACGTGCCTGCATGGCTGGATTGCTGGAATGGCATCATTGCTATCCTTGCCTTCTCTCATTCCAGCAATTGGGTGTTGGAACAGCAGCTCTGTCTGCAAGGGCAAGGCTGGAGCAGAATGGGGTGCACACTCTGGGGTTTAGGCTTGGCTTTGCCACAAAGGCAGGAAAATCACAATTAAAAGCCTGTGCACAGCTCTCTACCTGTCCAGAACCCTCCCAGGGCACTGGAGGAAGGTTCTCCTGCCTTGCACTTGCCCTTTCTGTGCCACTTGAGGTGTCTTAGTGCACTTGGCACCACCTGAGCCTTTGTAGGGTATCTGAGCCCATGGGGATGGATGGTGGATGCAACTCAGGGCGAGCTGCAGATCCTTGCCTGCTGCAGGATCCTGCTGTGAGCCAGGCAGGACAGCCTGAGGTCTCTGAAATGGCTCTGGGTGACCCTGCTTAGGCAATGGAGCCCCCCTGGGAGTTCCATCTGGAGCACAGGGCCTGTCTGTGCTCAGCTGACTGAACCCAGCCCCTCTCTGGGTGTCAGTGTCAGCACTGGAGAGGAGCTGCCAGCACCAGAGCTCTTCTCCTGTGACTGGGCCACCCTTGGGTCAGGTGAAGGTGGCTGCAGTGTCCCCTCTCTTCCCTGTCTGCTCTCCCCCCTTTCCAGCCATCACTGTGTTCCCTTGTTGGAGTTCTGGAGTCCTGCAATTTCTTTGACCCATTCAGCCTCCACTCCCCAGGCTTCTCTGTAGCAGCCCCACAGCTCCAAATCAAGTCACAGAATCAGGGAATGTTAAGGGTTGGAAGGCAGCTCTAAGATCAGCTCATCCCAACCTCTCCTGCCACGGGCAGGGACATCTGCCCCTATCCCAGGCTGCTCCAGGCATTATCCAGACTTGTTTTGAGCACTGCCAGGGATGGGGTGTCCACAACCTCCCTGCACAGCCTGTGCCAGGGGCTCACCATCCTCACAGTAAAGAATTTCTTCCTGTCTGACCTAAATTTCCCCTCTTTCAGTTTGTACCCAGCACTCTTTGTCCTGTCACTACAATTCCTGACAGAGTCCCTCTCCATCTTCCCTGTAGCCCTTTCAGACTCTGGCAGGTGCTCTGAGCTCTCCACACAACCTTTTCTGAACAGCCACAGCTTTCCCAGCCTGTCTTCTCTGTGGTAGTGCTCCAGTCCTCTTACCAACCCTGTGTCCCTCCTCTGGACTTGCTCCCACAGTCCCATGTCCTTCCCATATTGGGGACACCAGATCTGTACACAGCACAGTCCCCCATGATCCCTTTCCTCGGCCCCCATCCCTAACTCAGCCCTTCCACACCTCCCTGCCCCTGTCCTGCTCCAGTGCCCATCCCCTGTGATTCCCACCCCTATGGATGTGCTGTTCTCTCCTCCCTACCCCTGTGGGGAGTCCCCACCCCTCACTAAACCCCTGCTCCCTGCTCTGCCTGGGGGCCAGTCCCAATCCCCAAACACCCTCTGGAATTCCAGCTCACTCTGCCAAGCATGGGCTGAACCCTGTGTGGCACAGGGGGAGCCAAGGGACAGCCAGAGGTGGAGGAAGGGGACAAGCCCAGACCTCCATCTGCTCGTGGATCCAGTCCAGGAAGGAGGTGGTTCTGCTGTAGACACCTGGCTTGTTCTTCTCTGCACAGCCCACCCCAAAGCTGGTGGTCCCCACCAGCTTCCAGATGCTCATATCTTCACATGCCAAAGGCCCCCCACTGTCTCCCTGAGGGGAAAAATAATGAAAACAAATGTTAATGTCCCAGAAAAGGAGGGAAATGTCTGTTTGGGGAGGTAGGGGCAGAGACACAGTCCAGTAATTCAAAATCTCTTGTTTCTGCTCTGTTCTGGGTCCTGGGAAAAGCATATTGCAGCAGGACTTGGAGACTTTTGAGACGTGTATGAGATCATATTTTTCTTTCTCTGGCTCCTGGCTATTGAGCTGAGCTGAGCCCAAGGTTGGAACACCAAGCTCTCATCTGACCTCCCTCCCTGCCTGCTCCTGCCTGCTTTTCCAGCCCTTCCCAGACACGATGCTATGCAGATTCAACCCAATGGACTCAAATCTAAGTACTGAAAGCTCCCCGTTTCTTTTTTGCTGGAGCAGTTGCCCACCCTACAAGAATCAGAGCCAGCACAACAACTGGAAAAAAGGGAATTAGGAGCAAGCCTGTCCCACGTGTGAGCAGGGCTCCTGCTGTCACGTGGAGCTGTGAGCTGAGCACGCTGCTCTTGGGCAGGTCTCCCAGGCAGAGCTGGTGCCAAGGGCCTTTTTGGGGTGGTTGTGTGCAAAAAGGGGGTGAAATGCAGATCTGGGCACCCACTGCCTTTACTTGTTTTTGTCCCAGGTGTGATTGGGATGGAGCAAATCCGCAAACAAGAAGTTCACAGAATCATAGAGAGGTTTGGGTTGGAAGGGACATTGAAGTAAATGTAAATCCAAGCCCCCTGCTTGGAACAGGGACACCTTCTACTAGGAATTCCTCCCCAGCCCTATCTGGCTGCTTTTCACCACGGGCTTTCTGCACCTTGCAGGTCTCTGGAGCTGCTCACAGTGCAGGGCAGTGCAATTCAGTGCAGAGCAGAGATCCCAACCAAGGCAGAGAAAGGATGGCACCGTGCTGCAGCACGTGCAGCAAAGTGTGTCTTAAGCAATTTTGGCTTCAGAAGTATCAGATAAGGTCCAGAGAAGAGGTATAGAAAGGAAATTGTAACGTGTGAATGCACACGGTCAGAGATTGATAATGGTGGTAAGCAGAATAAATGGCACAAACCCAAATGTTTGCCCAAGAAAAGCCTGGGAGTGCCTTCTGATAACTTATCACTCATGTTTTTCCATTTCCAATGAGCACAGTTGCAGTTTGGAAACTTCCATACCTGGCAGGTGTCCACCCCTCCCTTTAGGAAACCAGCACAAAGCATTGAAGAAGTTATGATCCCACCATAGACATCCCTGTGATTGCAAATTGTGTTGGAAATCAGAGGAACACCTGCATAATTCATGGTGTCAGATGTATCACCTGTTAAAAAAAAACAGAAAAAAAAAACAGAAAAAAAACCCAACCCAGAAAAAAAAAGAAAAAAAACAGGAAAAAAAAAACAAAAAAAAAACCCAACCCAGAAAAAAAAAGAAAAAAAACAGGAAAAAAAAAAACAAACAGAAAAAACCTTCCTGTCCTTTAAAATAATCTCCATTTATAGACAGAGAATGTTTCATACACAAAGAATTGGCAAGGAAGAATGAAAGAAAGGTGGTTAAATGACAAGACAAGAGTAAGGCAAGTTGGTGTCTCATCACTTACAGAACACAGCAATTATCCACTCTGTAGAGATGTGGATTATCACAGTGTATAAAATAACAATAAAATCTGGACATTGTGTGTTTCCACTTCAAACTAGACAATTAATGACACTAATGAACTAAAAAACTTCCTGAACATCGTGTTCAATACTATTGCCAAATGCTGTTCTGAATTTATCGCCTGTTCTGTTAGTCAACAAATCATCTGATTTACTTTATAAATATTTATTTTATTTCATTCAGGGCCTGAATGGATCCTTTCTACAAATGGGAGTATTTGCACACTGCCTATTGTCAGTTTAGGGCTGTTTGTTTTTTTTAATGTGGCAAACCTTGCTTTCATTTTCTGCCCACCTTTGGCTGTTATCTGTGGGTCAGGTAATGTTCTGTTCTTTTCTCCGAACAACAGGAGCACATTCAGTGACATAAATGAAGAGTGATAAAAAACAATTGCCTGACAATTCACTCATTTCCACGCAAAGGTGGTTCAGTTTATATTATTGATTAACACGACCCATGAGTCATGGTAAAAAAAAAAATCCCTTCTCTTTTTGATGTTGTTTTATCCAAATTCTACATCACCCAACCTGCCTTAAAATACACATATGCTTTCTCTTAACAAAACAGATGGTTAATTCTTGCATTCATCCTGTGCTTCCTGTGCTTGGAGTTCTAAAGGGCACAGCCTGTTTGACTGAGTACAACACTGGGGAATTAAATTACACATTTTATATGTGTAATTTTCACCTGTTTCAGAGGATACCCATCCATTCCTTGTGATAAGAGTTTGCACAACACTTTTGCAGTTCAGTTTGTGCATAAAATTTAGTAATATGTGTTCTTTCCCTCTCCAGATATTCCAGAAAATTTAGTGTTAAACAGTGCCCCAACCAAATCCTGTATTTACTGTAGGTGAGATGTGTGCATGTAGTGAAATCATCAGCAGAAAATTTAAAATACCTCCTTCCACAGTTGCTCCCCATCCTGATACCCAACACATTTTCCCTGCTGGGAAATGTTCACCAAAATTGGGCAGACAGATGGGTTCAATGTGACCTATTAAAAAAAAAAAAAATCAAAATTTAGCAAAAAAAGTTTCTATGCCTCGGAAAAACTTGAAGATTTGGCTTGCAGTGAACTTGTGATGAACACCACCCACTCCCCACATAAATAGCCTGGCAGTTTTCTGCAGGTTTTTTATCTTGTGGGCAACACTGAGGGTTTGAGACAACATCCATGGCAGTCCCAATGAGTTTTGGGTATGAAGCAACACAAGGAGGTGTCAGCAGGTCAATAAATTCAAGAATGAACAAACAAGACATGCAGCTGAAGGACAGCTCAGAGGCCCCAGGGCTGCTGGGGTGAGACACAAGGAGCTTGGGGTGCACATCCCTGAGAGGGCAAAAAGATTCTTGGAGGGTTCTTTGCTTCCCACCCTCAGCTCACAGTTTCGGTGCCTCTGTGCTCTGGGACATGGAATTTCATGGGATAAAATCAGAGCTTGATGCTTGCAGGGACCAAGGGGTGCTGAGAAAAGGGAGGGAAAATACAAAAGATAACTGGGCAGTTCCCAGTGGTTCTGTTCTCCACAGTGCAGTGATCCCAGCTCAAGGCATCAAGCTTGGAACACAGTGGGATCATGCTCAGGTGCAGAGTCACTACTGTTCCTTACAGCTTCCCAAAGCTACTCAGGAGTAGAAGAAATCAGCAGTAGCTGAGAGACAAACCAGAACAAAATCAAGCCTAATTTTCATTAAAAGTGAATTTTTAAACCATTACAAGGCAACTGATTTAGAAAACAACTTTCTGTATGTGTCAAAGAGCACCAGCTCCCCTTTGCAGTCAGCTCACAGTGATTAGGAGGTATTGGCAGGTGAGCATTTCAATTCATACAATAATATTACATATTATTTCAACTCATTTTATCAACTGCAAGTTGTATTCTATCAAGAAAATAAATGTACTGTTAATTTAAATCATCATTATATTCAAATTCCCTTCTCTTCTCTTTGAATTTCAAGCTTGATTTTCAGCTCTGGACACTTCTGGATCCCCCAGTACTCACAGAAAGGACATGATAAAAATCTCTATGACCTCCAAGCAGAATGAGGCAGGGTGTTTATTTTAGATAGGAAGAATATTTAGAAAGAATAAAGTTAATGTTTGCCTATTAATAAAGGCCTGCAGTAAATCAATACCAGAGTGGACTGGGAACATTTTGCAGCACGTTGTTGCTGTCCATGCCTGGATATGGATACAGAGGAGGTGCTCACACTGAGGCTGGGGGGTTCCTGCTGGGGTTGTGTGGACAGGGGTGTTTTATGCTGGGAAGGTGAGAAAATCCAGTGAAAGCTCACAGAGATAAATTACCATTGAGGGCAAGAGGTGCTGCCAGTTTCATCAGTGCTATGTCATTCCCCATGGTCTTGGGTTTGTAATTCCGGTGGTAAATGATTTTTTCCACTGAGTGTGGGTGAACCTGGGTGTCCTGATGAGTGACAAAACCGACCTGGACACTCCAGGAGCTGGGCAAGTACAGGCTGGAACAAAGAGGTAGAAGAGAGGGTTAAATCTCCAGGAAAAGCCTCAGGATATTCTGAATGACCACCTCAAAAAGCTCTGCAGGTAAATAATTCCAGTCTGCTCTACTGGCTTACCTCTCTATTAATAATGGCTAAGTTTTGCATCTGATTTTTAAAAATGTAAAAGGAGTGACTAATCTTGGTAAGACACTGGGTCACTGGCACATTATCAGTGCAATTATACATATCCTACTACAGGTAGGAAATGTAGATTTAACTAAAGAGAAGTGAAAATCTTCAGGTTAACATTGAAAAGGATTGTTAGTTGGATGAGTTTAGTTTTAAAATTTGTTTTCTACCTATGTATTTGAAAGAGTTATCAAATGTTGGCATCAGTGTGTCCTTGCAATTGCGGTTTAATATTGGCTTTTTTCCCTGGAGTTCAAGATTAATTGGTTTAGATAAAAAAGTTACTGTGCAAATTTTAAAATGTTTCTATTCATTACTAAAAAGCATAATATGGGAAAGATTACTTCAATTCCATTCACTTTATTAGGTAAATTACAATTTTTTTCTGCAATGTTCCCTGAGACTTCTAAGAAATTTTTCACCGGCATTACCTACAGGATAAAAGTTTCTACATGATGTCTCACATCAGTGAAGAAAAAGCCTACACCATTTCTTCAAAGAACACAGAATTTGTTTCCTAACCTTAGGCTTATTATGATCTTTAAGTTGAATTCAAGTTTGCTGTAGTGCTTCCTATAGTACCTTTAAGAAAGGATCCTACTACAAATATTTGTTTTTCATCAGCCCAGCTGTCTGTGCTCCTGTGAGACCCCACAGCTGCTCCTGGCACACCTGCACCCAGCCAGACCTCAGCAGCACTGGTGGGAAGGCATTTTCAAGGAGAAGCTTCCATTCTGGAAGGTGTTTCTGCCCCAGTTCATGAGCTGGCACATCCTCCACCTCCAGCACATGAGCAGCTCCTCTCCGTTTGGCCTCACTGCCCTGGGAAAAGGCTCCAGGGATGTGGGTTGTGTTGCCAGCTCCCATCCCCACCAACCTTCAAACACATCACAACCACCTGGGCTGGGGGAAACAAAGTCAAGGATAAAGGTTCTAAAATGCTGAATTCCTAAGTAATTATTTTTATGGTAACACAGGGCTCTAAATAGGAACTAGAAGTGGGGTTTGTTTGTCCCATCTCTTCTCCCTACTGGGCATAAAAGCATCCTACAAGAACTTACTCAGAAGAAGGCACCCATGTTGTAGATGCTTAGAAGGGGTCAGATAAATCCCATTTTAGCTGTCTAAATGTCTTTGGTGAAAGTGGCCTGGAGTTTGTAGGAGAAAGAAGTGCTCCTGCACTATTAGCATCAAACAAGACTGCAAATCCAGACAGCTCATTATAAATTTTTTGCAATTAAACACACAGAAGAAGATTTTAACTAACTGTTTAGCATCTATTTACAGCTCCAAGACCTCTTCAGCTGCATAAAAAGGAGCAGTGGGTAAGTGGCAAAGGGCACAAAGCACAGTACAAGTGATTAATAATCACTGGTTGATATTGTCAACTTGCAAAGAATCCTGTGATTTATTTTGGAGCTCCAGTGGATCAGAGAAACCAAATACAAATTCTGTATGTGCAATTTACAGAAATTGCAGGTTGGGATACCTAAAAACTAGCACTTGAATCCTGTTTTAAGATGTTTTCCCAGGGAGCTGGGAGTGCCCAAAACATCTGGAAACTGGGGCCCTGGGTTTGGACCACTTCTTGGGGAAGCTTTTTTCAATAGACTCATGAAAAAGAGAGAGGAACAGCTTAAATGTAATGATGTTTTTTGGGAACTACCTAAAAACAGAGGCCCGACAAAATTAAGGGAATAAAAAGTGGTTATATTTATTGAAGGGCCTTCAGGTAGGTTTCAGACAGATGAAGCCAGCCCAGGGGCTACGCCCAAAATGGATGATGGGTCACAGATTTTCACACTTTTATAAGTTTTTTCCGTTGGCATATTGGAGATCAATCTTCCAATTACAGCTTCAGGTAATGAAGTCATTTACCCCAAGTTTGCTCCTCCCCAGCTCAGTTTTGTTTACATCTCTCAGGGCCTGAGGCAGTGAGGTGTCCTTGATTCCCAGGCCTGGAGAGGAATTGTTGTGTCTGACCAAAATGGGAAAGCAGCAGCTAACAATGTATGTGGAATTTAGAGCTCTACACCCATCCTAGGGTGACTTTTTGATGCTTGTATCCCCAGTTGTCTGTTCTGTGTGTCGTGTTCTGTTCCTTCAAGACTGATTCTGAGATTGAGACAGGGAAAGAAGAAGGGCACAGTTTGTTTTGAGGAAAATTTCCTGACTCCTACACATTTTTTCTCCAGCGGTTGTTCGTCTGAGGCACAGATAATAGTAGGACAGAGATCCCTTGTGCTTTTTAGTTAGTTTATCTAGTGAGGGCAGAGAAGTTCTTTGGACAGTTTTTTTTTGTTGGGTTTTTGGGTTTTTTTGTTTGTTTGTTTGTTTGTTGGTTTGGTTTTTTTGGGGTTTTGTTTGTTTGTTTGTTGGGGGTTTTTTTGGGTTTTTGGGGGGTTTTTTTGGTGGTTTTTTTTTTCCTTTGGTATTTTTTTTTTTAAGACTTTAAATCTGCTCTGGATTGAAAAAAACCCAGAGGAGCACCAAGGGCTGGCACCTGTGGCCCTCCGGGGCCTGGACCTCCAGAGGGACTGGGACTGATAAAAACTGAGTGAGCTGAGGCACCCATAGAAAGGATTTTCTCAGCTTTACCATCTCTTTTCAGAGAAATGAGAGGTTTCATTGTTTCATATTGTTATGCTTGTGGGCATTTTGTTCATTAAATAAATAATTTTTTCCACTTTTCTCCAAGGAACTTCTTTTTCCAGACTGACTGGGGGGACGGGCCATTTGAATTTGCTTCCCACTTCTGCCCTATTCAGAAGTTTCCTTCCAATTTTACTCTAAACCAAGAGAACACTTGTAGGAACTTCTGTGTGAGGGCAGGTTGGGAACAAAATATCTCTATAAGCAAAACAGCTGTGGTAGCAGGTGGTTTATTGTGGAGGCCTAGCTAGGCACAGCTGAAGCAGGCCAGGAGAGCAGGAAAAGAGGAGGAGGTTCTGAATACTGTACAATAAATGTATGTCCAAGTTGAATAATCTGTGTTGGACCAACCAATCTAATACAAGGTACCAATCTCACAACATTTACATACAGCCAATAGAACTGTCCCATTACCTTTGGCAAGCAGAAGGGAATTGTTTAATCAAGGGAGATGGCCCTCAGCTAGGCACACTATTGTTCACTAGCTATGGCTTGATATTTTACATCTCAAAGTTTGCCTTCATTTCTATCTCACCTGTTGGTCTCATACTCCCAGAATCTAAACCATCACATTTACAAGGCCTTTCTACTTCATCCTTCCCAACAAACACTGAAGAATCGCAGTATTACAAACGTATGAAAACCATCAAAGCTAAAACCCTCAGGATGTTCCCCTCAGGATGTTCCCCTCAGGACGTTCCCCTCAGGATGTGCCCCTCAGGACATTCCCCTCAGGACGTGCCCCTCCGGATGTTCCCCTCAGGATGTTCCCCTCAGGATGTTCCCCTCAGGA